>JAWNPK010000168.1:14700000-15300000 GCA_035047565.1 Drosophila mulleri
ATTTATTTACAAATTTCATTTTCTCTAATCTTTTATACAAAATTAAATAAAGTTTTTCTTGCAACTCTATTTGAATTTCACTTAATAATTTAATGGGGTTTAAAGACTTTAAACATTTTATTTTTATTAACTATTTACTCTTATTTTGAGCTTATTTTCAAGGACCCACTTCAAATATTTTTTAAATATATACAAAATAGAACTGATGTTATGTGTTACACGCAAATTTATTAAAATTTAATTTCCGTTGAATTTTGCATTTAATTTTTCATTTTTTTCTCTTCTACCGTAAATATATAATGGAAAAATGGAACTATGCTTTTTCAAGCATTTTTTTTTCGTTCTCGCTCGATGTGAAGAGCATAAATTTTTCCAGCATGATGCCGCATTGTTGCCGCATGCAGCACGTGGCAATAAAAAATTCTGCTCGCTCTGCACTTTACGAATCTCAACTCTCGCCGCTCTTAGGCCGAGACGTGTTTGGTTGAATGTGTTTGGTAGTTGTTCAACAAGTTTTTCGCATTTGCTGCCAACGAAAGGTAATTTGCATAGAGTGCGAATGCTGAGCTTGGCTGAATCGCATTGAGAGTGTGAGAAAGGATTCCAGAGCTGGAAACCTTTTTGCACATAACTCTCATTTAACGACTCATTAGGGCTTAATTCAATCTAAGCAAATCACAGCTGCTACGACAACGGCTGCTGCTGCTGCTGTTGTTGCTTTAAGAGAAAGCTTTGCCGTCTCCTTTTGAGGCGCTGGCAATTGATAAGCCCTGCGGTTAACGCAAGGGCCATATGCGTTCATCGCTTGACTTATTATCAGCATGTTGACCATTCGCATTTGGCATTTGGCCTTTGGCATTTGGCATTTTGGCATTTGGCATTTTCGTCTTCGCCCAGCTCGTTATCCTTCGTCGTGGCTGTTGCCCTTTGCAATTATCATGACGCACACTGTAAATGGTTTTTTGGCCAGCCGCAAGCGCACACTGGCAAATCATTTGAGTTATGCAAGTGTGTGTGTGTGTCTGGGTGTGTGGTTGCGTCAGCATCTCATCATGCTGCCACAGAACCGCAACTAACACGATAGCAACATGACAACGCTCCGCATAACAGCACGCAACGTTGAGTGAGGACCGCAACAAAGATTAGAGCAAGGATATCTATCAGCTTGAGAGTATGAATCAGTGGGTATAGAGCTGCCAGCTACCCGAATGTGTCAATTACAATTTCATTGAGATTTTATATTGTTAAAGGTATCCAAATAAAGGTGCATATCCCAATTGTTGTGCAGCTTGTTAAAGTTAATTGAGTTGCGGTCCTCGAATTGGTCTGTCTGGCAGCCTCTTGGCTTAATTAGAAGCGAGATGAGCGGCTTTCGTGTCGGCATTTAATCACGTAAACGACAAAGAGATTCGTTGCTTAAATCCTTCAATTAAACTTTTCATGCTTTACAAGGAAAGGACACTTGTTCAGGTAGCTTATCTGACTGTCCAAATGTTTGTCAATTCTTAACTCGGATAGCGTGAACTTACCTAGCTATCAGACACAGAACTTGCACATTGTGTTGACAACAGATAAGGAAAGCTCAATGCAAATATTTGTGACAGCAAATTCAACCTGAGGGAAATCATCTTAAATTTAAATAAGTGCATAAGGAATTTAAGTTGCATTACCATATATATATATATATACGTATGTATATGTATATGAACTGCAATTACAATTATTCATGTCTTCACTTGACAATGCGGCGTGCGGCATTAATAAAATTATCTCGCTTAATTGCAGGCGAGCTGTAAAGGCTGCAGCAGCGAAACGAGCCTCTGCGAGCGCTATGAGTGTGGCCAAAGGAGGGGGACGACGTCGGAGACTGCGACAACAATGAAGCGCAAGCTGTCGCTGGAAAAAGGCGAAGGTAGGTGACAAAGGAACAAAGCGGGTAGCTGAGTGGGGCTGGGTGGGCTGTGTGGGCTGTGTGGGCGAGTAGTTATGAATTGAATTGTCAGCATAACAATTGGCAAATCGTTAATCAACATTCATATGTCCTCTTTTTCGACTGCACTTGCGCCATTGTCCTGCGGTCAGCAGATGCCTGTCAATTGTTGCGCAATGCGATGCCAAGCAAGTTGAATCAGCAGCAGCAGCAGCAGCAGCAGCAACAAGAGCAGCAGCAGCAGTTTTACCAGCAGCAACAGCAGCAGCCAGATGTCATGCTAATGACAACAACAACGACTGGCAATGCGTTGCTGAAATATGCACCGTTGCCACAACAACAGCAGCAACAGCAGCAGCAGCAGCAGCAACAGCAGCAGCATCAGCAATACATTAACGCATCACAGCAGCAGCAGCAATTATCGACAACAACATTGCCACGACAACACCGTCAGCAGCCTCCGAATTTTGTCGCCGTGCCGAGCAGCATGCTGCGTTTTACTGCTGCACCCACTATGCCCCTGGCAGCGGCAGGACCCCCGAATTGCTACGCTCCAGCCACGGCCACGATTTACTTTCCATTCGCGTCTGCCACGGGCAGCACAGGCAACTGCGCCCAGCCGTTGGTCAAGTATCATACGATACACTTGCAGCCCGCTGCCAGGCAACAGCATCGATTGCTCAACACTCTGGATGCTGCGCCAGCAGCAACAGCAACGGCAACGGTGACGGGAGTCGACCTGACGGCAGCAACATCCACACTGGAGGCCATCACATTGCCTCCCCCACCTGCCTATCAGACAGCTAATATGCCTGGTGAGTACACGGATTATGCAGAGATAATCTGCAACTTATCCCAAATGGTGTTATGAGCATTTATAGCTGCTTAAGCAGAGGGAAAAACGAGACTTAAACGGTAAATGCCGTTGAAAGAGCTTTTCTAACGTCTATATCGTTCAACGTGAAACACTGGGTACTTCAATTGTGTCTTGCTTTTAATTATGGAAGAAGACAGCTGGATTTAAATCGATTCTTATCTATAGACTAAGGAAAGGTTATTATTTATGTGATTTGGGTTTTATATTATTTACATTTAATATACATACATATTTTTGATTATTCGGTTTAAATTATGTCAAGTAATATATTTTATACCTATTATACCTATTTGACACGCTCTTATCTACATGAATTTATACAGAGTAAGGAGTATACAACGAGTATCAATTTTTTGTGCTTAGAGCATCCAACTGCGAAATCTAATAAACCCAATGTAACCTACACTTATAAAAAAAACATACTACATACTAACAAATGTTGTTAGTTCCGATTTTAAAGATTTTCAAATAATTCAGGCAAGAAATGAAATTTAATTTAAATATAGTAAAAGTCAAAGAACAACATTTGTATAACTCTGAATATTAATATTAATATTATTTTCACACGGTAGTGCTTTTAATATCTGCAATGAAAAAAGCTTTAATAAGCAGAAATTTATCATTAACCCATCAGCTCAACAGCTTCAGGGGTAGACCACAGAGATGTGTGTGCATCTGTGATTGAGGAGCTTTGAACTGTATGCACGCGAAGGCCGCAAATGAAAATGATATTCATCAATCATACGCCGCGTGGTACAACGTGTGCGGCTCTCTGCTCATTTGCGCATATAATTATTTTAACAATTTCTGTCAGCAGCAAATTATCATTATAATCATCATTGTTGAGAGACGCAGCACAATGGGCTGAGAGCTGAGAGCTGAGAGGAGAGCGTGTTAAAATGACAGAGTTAAGCTAGCGCACTTAGCGACTTTTGCCTGTACTTTATAGTGGGGACGGCGCATTAAAAGTTTTCAACAGCTCGTCTCGGCAAGGACATGACAAGGACAACAAGAGCAACAAGAACAACACGAGCAACATGCACTCCAGTGAAGGCGAGACATGTGCGACAGCTTTTATTGACGATAATGATGACTTGGCACTTGCCACTTGCCACTTGCCACATGCCGCATGCCACTTCGACGCAAGACGTCAGACAGCACGCCCCTTTGCCTGTTACCCCGCTTCTGTATCACGCTTTATTGCTGCGTGTCAGCTGCATGCAAAACTCATTAAACTTATTTTACTTTCTGCCGAGAGCACGTGACAGATTTACACAAGCAATGTGTCCTCGCCTCCTGCTCTCTCTCATTCCTTTATGCTAGCTGTCACAAATTGCAGTCAATATATCAATACACTCGCATCCATTGCCATTCCAATATGCACCTTAATTATTTCAGCTGTGCCAAATAGCGCACAAAGGACGGCGACACTCCAAGCGTGGTCATTGTCCTGCAACACCCTCCCTACTATCCCTCGCTCTCTCTCTCTCTCTCTCTCTCTCTCTCTCTCTCTCTCTCTCTTTATCTATCTATCTGTCTCGTCACGCTCAGGCTGAACTCTCAGCTCTTTTGCTGCCTCGGCGGTTGACCACGCCATTAACGTTCCACAAAAAGTTGCAGCAAACTGCGAGCCACATTGCACCCAGCCATGTACGAAATGCATTCAACACTCTAATAAATGTGTATACGTACATATATGTGTATGTGTGTATTGCAGCCAACTTTAAGTAAATATTTTGAAATTGGCCATGTCCTGCGCTGACCGCAGTCCAACGCGTTCCACGCGAGTTCTGTGAACAGTTGCGCCGGAGCTAAGTGAAAGATGCCATTACAGTCACTTCCTTCCGGGCCTTGGCTTCCTTATTCCTGCCATTCTCTGCTGATACGAGATATGAAAAATGTACGTGGCTGAAAACTGTGAAGTTAAGCTGATATTTGAATACGTTAGGAAAACTGAAATTTAAATAAATCTGTTCTTTAAATTTTATTTAACATTTCATTTATTTATGCTATTAAATATTTTTTATTAGTAATAAAATCTATAAGCAATAAAAAAATAATTATCATTAATAAAATATTTAAATATATTGAAGAACAAACATTGAATTTATTATTTATATATGTATATTAATTATTTTAAAAAAGATTTCGTAATTTAGTGTGAACTGTATACAAACGAAAAATGATTTAATTTATTTCAGAAAAGATTTCGTAATTGCAATAATGTAATATTATTTTGTTAAACAAATGCGAAATAACACGAAACTCACTGAGAATTTCAGCAAAACTCCAAATGTTTTATTTTGTATTATATGAATATGAATGGGTTATTTTCTAACAACAGCTTACATGCTTTTTACACATTCATTTAGTTAAATTTACAATAATTTGTGGAGTTCTATGAACATATAAACAATAATGTTGGTTCGATGGTATATTCAAATGGATTTCATAATGTAAAATGAGTTAGGCTGCATTTTCGTGTTCAGCAGCAGGATTATTTAATATTTTTGGCAAATACTCTGATAAACCTGGCAGCCCTGCCCACAGTGCTCGCCAGCTGTTGCAGCCCCTCCTGTCACCGTCCGTCGATGGCCAAAACTTTTACTGTGCAAATTCGAAACCAGCCGCTCCAAAATGCTGCTCAACTTTTCGAGCGAAAACAAATAATTTTACTAACTAAGTACAACATGTATAGTATGGTATATATGTATAGTATGTATATAAATATATATGTTTATGGGCATGCCTATATACATACATACATATAGTGTGTGCAGGGGTCGAATAAATGCAGTCACTGAAAGTTCGTAAAAAAGTTTTACCCCATTTTACTTTATTTTTATTTTTTTGTTGGCTTCACTCTGCAGTTCGTTAGCTGGTTTGTTGCATTGTATTTTGTTATGGCCAAGCAAAAACTGTGTGTTGCGAAAAGTATTATTTAATCAACACATTGTTAATTCCACTGGCATTCTGCATCGTCTTCTTGCCCCTCTCATTGCAGCCGTGCGACGGGCCAAATTCGTGACGCAGCCGCTGGCACCAGAATTCAATGCGCTGCTGTGTGGGGGATCGAGTGATTTATCCTGCAGGCATGATTTATTGCCGCATGCATTATCTGGAGCAGCCGCTACAACAACAGCAGCAGCAACAGCAACAGCAGCAACAGCAGCAACAGGCGCTGCATTGTTAACCTACACGGCAGCAACAAGCAGCCCGCAACTGTCAGGCGGCATTAAGCCAACAGCAGCAGCAAATGCAACAATGTGCGATAACAGTTTTATGGCCGCAGGTGTCTGTGGCGTTGGAGTCAATGCAACAGCAGCAGCGGCAACAGCAACAGCTACAGCAACAACAACAACTTCTCCAGCAACATCAACGACAGCAACAACTACAGCAGCAGCAACATTGTCGGCGCTGCTGAGCTCAGCTGGCAATGTGGACATTATGGAGGACGAAGATGAGCTGGAGCGAGAACGTTCCAGGTATGTGTGTGTGTATGTGTGTGTTTCTCCCGTTCAAGAGGCAAGATTGCCTTCGCAAATGAGGCTTCAATTGGTCAGTTGATGTTGGTGGTAGACCCTAATGGCTGCAGCCGTTGCCACATTCCAGTCATAGTTGGGCAGTTGGCAACGACAGCTACAATAGAGCTCTCCCACGAGTTATATTTGGGAGTCTGTAAGGCGTTTCCTCAGCATTTCAAATTATATTAAAATACTTTTGATTTACTTCTGCAATAATCTTTAAAGTCACAGTTGCGTTCTATTAATCAAAATTTTAAAGCAGCCTATATTTCATTATTATTTTTAAAAATCATATTTAAAAGCAAAGTTCTGCAAACTTCAGTTTAAATTTGATAGTTTGCAGCACTTTAATCAAAAACATTTTCAAAACTCATCTCAAACTATAATCAATTGGAAATACTTTTATATAAGAGTTTTACTTCTCAATCCAATTTAAAATATTTTAAAGTGTTAAAAGCTAGAAAATTTATCATGTCCAAATTGGTTTTAGCGTAGATTTCACAATTTCTATACCGAGTTGAGAGCTTTCAAAAGTTTCCCTTTCTATTTTTGTGACTGCAGAGTAGCTATAAAAAAAACCAAGCTGATGCTATATTTGATAAACAAACTTTCTGCACGTCGACGATGCTTTAAATCAACACTTCAAGGTTTCCGCTTGCATATTGCACCGGACACTTGGCAGCCAAGCCAAACATTTGCGGCGACGTCAGTGGCCCTGCCCGAATTTCACGGTTTTCGTTGCGTTCGTAGCGGGGGTTTCTCTTATTTATTTTGCTTTTTTACTGAGATACATTTTGAGCATTTTATTTAATAAAATCCAGCAGATGGTAATTAATTTTGACAGCGAACCTGTGCACGCGCCGCTGGCGCCATCTGGCGGTAGGCGGCAGACGGCGGGCGGCGCGTAATTCGCCTGCTTCTTCAATTTCAACTGCGCACTCTGTGAGTGTGTGTGTGCGTATTTTTCGAGTGTTTGTCTATATACATATATGTGTGTATGCGTGTGTGGGTGTGTGTACTCGCGTAATTAATTGTAAGCCGAGCTGCGAACTGAATCAGGTCAATTAATTTCATGCGAATTGTGTGGCTCAACCTCAATCCACTGTGCGGCTTCTCCCTTGGCTATTCTCCTGGTTTCTCCACTGCTTAAATTTACAGAAAATATGAGCTTTAAGTCTAACCCACTTGTCGACATGGCAGCACCGGGCGTCCTAAATCAAAACAGTTGACTAGCCTAAAGGCCTTGGCTTTTTCTCTCCTTTTTCCTTTCTCTCTCTCTCTCTCTCTCCTTCTCTCTCTTTCCACTTAGCTCTCAAGTGTTCTGTTGCTTGTAGTTTGCCAAGCTGCCGGCCAATCGCACATTAAGTGCAAGTCGAAGTGGCTGACATCCGGCCCGGCTCGACCAGACTGAACAAGCCTGGTCCAGTCTAGCTGCCACTGCTGCTCATTGCCACAGACAAGTTCAATAAACGTACCGCAAATTGATTTGACCAAGCACACTTGTCAGCCGCACTCGAGTGCAACTCAAGTGGACTCTCCCCCCAGTCAGCTGCAATGTGCATTAGTATTAGATTTAAATATAGCTACATTCTTTATAAGTGGTGGTGATTTATAGTTATTTTTGGCCGAACTCTGTTCGAGGTCTATTTAGAAAGTTATTAGCCAGTCAATTTAATGCATATATTTCACATTTACATGGTTTTCGACATGTGTTGCTTAGGGCCTGCAATTAATTGAAATTTCTTATTTGAATCGCTGTCGAATTTATTTAAGCATCTCTCATTTAAGACTCCGATAATAGCCTGCCCAAAAGTTCCTTAAAACCTGAACTTATATTTCCATTAGTACAGGCTTAAAATTATGCTAGTCTTCATTCATTCCTTAAATGAGCACATATCCCCCTTTCATCGCTTAAGTGCCAATACCATTCTGAGGAACTGTTCATAGTTTATGGTAATGACACCTTTCATATCAGTGTCGTGTGACTTGAACAAAGCTGTCAGCGTGTGCAGCACAATGCAACATTGTATGAAATCATCAAATAGAATATTTCCCCGGCCGAAACGATCGAATTTGTGTAGTAGCATTTCGATTAGGCGATCTGTTAGTCGATATCCAAATGTGTTGAGCGCTCGTTTCAGTTCTTTCCCATCGATATAGCCCGAATTGTCGGTATCAAATGAGCGAAAACAATTTTGCCAATCGGTCACATACTTCCACAACGCTCCAAAGTCCCGAAAGGAAACTGTGCCTCGGTTCTCATGATCGAACATGCCAATAATCAGTTGCACCGTTTCTGGATTGAAGGCCGACCAAGTGCCATTCGAAAGCGCCACCTGCAGCTCATTGGCGGAAATAAAGCCGCTTTTGTCCCTATCAATGCGCTGAAATACATCCCACAGAAACTTGTCATCCGGCATGCTGTTGGACTGGGCCATCTTGAGGATCCTTGATAAAAATTCAATTAGTCACACAATTATATTAATTATATGGATTCAACTTTGATTCGGTTTTAGTTATGTCACTTTGATATTTATTTAGGCTTTCAGCTAATTGGCAAACTGTTTACGGGACATTAAATCCAAAATTTTACATATTGTGGCAACAATTTTGGTCTCCGTCAAAATAACGTTCTTGGCCAGCTTTGATTGCTTGACAAAAATAAGCCTATGGATGCTATAGTTACCATATTCGAGAGCAACAACAAGTAAATCAAAGAATCGAGCCCATACCTTAAAAGCAGACAAAAGAACAAATGAAAAATAGGGTATTAAAAAGTAGAACGCTCCAAAAATAAGTATTTTAGCTGTAGTCTTATTTCGTTTGATGTTAGTCAGCATATAGGTTAAAGCATGTTCAAGGGATACATAGACTAAGCCTTAAGGCTAATAACTGACCGAAAGCAATTATTATCAAAAACCGTTTGGGTCGCGGCACATTTTGGGTAACAGCCACGCCTACTGTGCCGCCCACTTACTCATGAATACAATCATGCTCTTTCGCAATCCAATTAAATCTTGCTTAAAGCCGTCTAGTGGCTAAATCACTTGGCCAACTAGGCGTATGCGCAATATAACATAACGCATACGCCACGTATAACAGGCCAACTGCTTGTTTTTATGGCTTATTGATTGGCCACTGACCGCACGGCGAACGTGCCTGGGTATTATTCTTTTTATGGCCTGTGTCTGTTTGTTTTTGGTGTTTTCGGTGTTTTGGCTGCTTTAATTGACGCCGTTTTATAACCAAGTGCTGCGTAAATATTTATTAAAACCTTGGCTACCGCACTTACGCACGTCTTTTATCGCCTCTCTTTCACAGCAATTGCCCGCATGGCACACCGTCTCGTGTGCCGTTGATAGCGAGTTCCGGCTGCGGCCCGATGACTCTGCCCCACGAGCTGCCGCTGGCGGAAAAGCCGAGCGCCGGCTATCAGGCGCGCGGACTGCTAAATGCCACGGCGGCCAGCTTCAATCGCCACACGCTGCAGCCGCTGAATCGCAAGACCCTGCTGCTGACGCGCCGCTGCCAGAAGCACGCGACGGCGCTTTACGATGCCACCGCCAACACGGAGACCTCCGAGGACGAGGAGTACATGCAGCACGGCAGCGAGCAGTTCGTGCTGAAGAAGCTGAAGCACAGCCGTCGCAATGGCTCCCATGAGTGCGTGGAGCACCAGCTCCAGCTCCAGCAGCAGCACTTGGAGGACGATGACGATGATGATGATTATAATGAGGAGTCGCAGCGACAGGTGCCCATTAGCCTGGTGCTTTTTATACTGATGTGCTACATATGCGTGGGCACCGTTATCTTTGCGCTGTGGGAGAACTGGTCACTGGTGGATGGCGCGTACTTCTGCTTTGTTACGCTCTCGACAATTGGCTATGGCGACTTTGTGCCGGCGCGCACCTTTAATGGACCCGAGCTGCAGCTGTACGCCTGCTGTGCGTATCTGCTGCTGGGCCTTGTCCTGGTGGCCATGTCCTTCAGCATACTGGAGACTCAGCTCATGTGGAAGTGCAAACGCATCGCCGTGCGACTGAAGTTAACCAGCGATTGATCCAGTTGCGCCATCTCCCATGTTGTGTATATGTGTATGTGTATGTGTGACCAGGACACGCTCCTATTAGACATAGTTTTTAGTGCTAAATGTAATCGATATATGCTAATGCATGCCTAATCAGCTGTATAATACATAGTCTAAACACATATAAACAGACAGCGACACGTGAGTCTCTCGTCTGCTCTACTCGTAAAACAGAAATGTGTAAATAAAACGAACTTTTGCAAATTTATGAAATATTTTGAATGCAGTGCAAATCCTGGCCACTTTTAACAGGTTCATCATTACCATATGGCGATAATGATGATCATTATATTCGGTAATTTGATAGATTTCTGGGTACGTGAGGGGCATGCATAGATGTCCTCAATTTCTCTAGTTGACAACGAGTGTCGAGCTGTGTGTGTGGGCTCGTGTGTGTGAAGTAGAGATTGTTTGTCAGTGCTGCCATACGAAAGCACATGACTGCTAATAGTTTATGACATATTCGTGTAGCATATTTATGGTCGCCTCGGTGCCTAGCCTCATCCTGCCTTCAACGCAATTGGCAGTGAAATATGCTTTTGGGCACACGCCGAGAGCGAATGGCGTAAGTGCCAACAGGCTGGACATTGGGACATTGTTTGACTGCCAGAAGTAGCTATCATATTGTGAATGCCAGCAGTGGATGTTTTATTGTGAATTGAAGAACTGAAATGATACTGGCAAGCCGAATTCTAAGAGCTTTACACATGCAAATATACAAGGTAATTTTGAAACAATTTTAACACTTAAATGTTTTAATTTTTCTTAGTTTTACTTTCTCAATCAGAGTTAAAAAGTATTTAAAATAAAATTAGTAAAAATAGGGTTGAAATTATATGTTGCAATTATTTTATGAAAATAATTTTTAATTTTCTTTTCTTATTTTAAGATCCATAGTAATAGTAATATACATATATGTATACCCTGAAACCGTTGAAAATGGGAAATCTATAAGGATATTTTAATTCAGAACAGCGAGCTGAGTCCTGCCCGTGTGTCCGTATGTGCGAACGCGCCGATCTCAGAATCTAAAAGGGCTAGAGACTTGCTCTAAGTATTTCTTCTCCGAATCTTCTTTAGGTATATCCTCCAAGAATTTTCTCTAATTAGTTCCTTTGAGTTTTTTTTTTTATGTTTTCTCTAAGTATTTTCTATAAATATTTCCTTCAAGTAGTTTCCCTAAGTAATTCCTTTACATATTTACTTTACATCTTTACTTTACGTATTTACTTTACGTATTTACTTTACGTATTTACTTTACGTATTTACTTTACGTATTCACTTTATGTATTTACTTTACGCATTTACGTATTTTCCAAGTATTTCCTTTACGAATTTAGTCTAAATATTTCCTCTAAGTATTTACAGTAGCTCTTTAATGCTTGGCTTAACGATCACTCACTTCACTTCACTTTACTTTACTGCACTGCACGACATGTCGCTGCTTCCCCCTTATATAGGGCGACTATCACTCAAAGCCTCGTTCGTTTTACTCAAATATAAATACTAAATGAAGGCTACTACATATGTATAAGCAACTTAAATGATCGTTTGCAGTTCTGCATACGGAGAGACAGACTCTGAGATAGACAGGGAGAAAGACAGAGAGACGCATATACAGAGAGACAGACACATATATATAGGTAAATACGCTGCCTAATAATATATACATATATGTTTATGTTTGTTATCGAAGTAGCTTATGTACAGTAATCTTTCTAATTCTTTGATGGCATAGACTAAAGTTTTTGTAGCGCTCTTAAGGAGTAGAACTTCTATTATTATTATTCAGGGAATTTAGTAGTCGACAATCTTATTATTACTATTAATATTATTATTAGGTTTCTTATTTACTTCAAGTTTATAAAGTAGTCAGAGCCTGTCGTTTCCAATTATATTCTAATGTCTTACAAGTTTACATTAGTGCGTGTAGAGGAACTCATATTTGTCTTAATTTATTCCTAGAACTTACCTTGCTGGCTTCATTTTCTTTTTTTTTCTTATATTTATTTCTTGTTTTTTGGCGCGTGCTCAAAATACCTGCGTTTATCCCCTACGACAGAGCGAATCAGCTAAAAGCTTCAAATTTCATGTAGAACATACAGACACACACACATACGCATACACACACACACACACACACACACACACACACACACATTTTGTGGCATCCACTTGGACTCTTCGTCATGTTTGCCGTGGCATTGGGCGCATACAAAGTGTGTTTAGAGTATCGCATAAATTTCAAAAGTGCCACGCGTCATCAAAATCAAATGCCAGGCACAAGGAAAAAAGTCAGCCAAAAAATAAACGTACATATGTATATATGTATGTATATATGTATGTGTATGTGTGTGTGTGTGGAGTGGGGGAGGGGGGGAATACCCCTACCACTGAACTAAACTGTGTTTGCAGCTTGTCAACGACAAAGGCAACAAGATGTATCGCAAAATCAATTGATATGACATCAAATTGAATTTGTAATTTCTCCGCCCAGCCTCTCGTCTTCTTGTTTCGCTTCACTTCGCTCAGTGGCCGGCGGCTAAGAGCGGTGTTTGGCTCTCCGGGCGACTTGTTTATGTTATTCGGTCTTTATTGCGTTTAATGCTGGCAGCTTAAGAATTTACGCACGTTTTGCCATGCCAGCCGGGCGCAGATGGTATAAAAAATCAACCAGCCGGAAGGGTCGCCCCTCGGCATGAGTTCGCATTCGCGTGTCTATTGCCATCGTCCAGGCCATGGCCATGCGATTATATGTAAATGTCTATATTGGCGGGCCTATTAGCCAAGTGTAGTACTTCTAAGTGGGGCATGCACAGTTCACGGCGCAGTTTGTATAGAAAACTTAAGAGCGCGTGGCCCTATTTAGCCATGTGTCTGCATAATTTATTGATGTGAATTCAACAGAAATGCCTTGAGGCTTAGTCCTTTGAATAAAAAACTTAAAAGTATTATTAATAAAAAAAAATTAAAAATATAAATAAATAAATAATTTATAACAAAATATATATATATTTTTTAATATAATTTAAATTAAAATTGTCTAGCAAAAGTTTTTATACACCACTTCCACTTTTATAGAATCAATTCAATTTATGTTATTTTAACTTTTTAATTTGAAGTGCTTTTGCAATGTTTTGAGATTTTCCGTGATTCTTAAGCTCGATTTAAAAATTTTATTATTGTGAATTCATTGGAAATGACTTGAGCCTTACTCTGTTATTAAAAATATATAATAATAAAAAAAAAATGATGAATTTTTTTAAATAAAAAGAGACAGATTTAAATATTTTATTTTTAAATATAATTTCAATCAAAATTGTCTAGCAGAAGTTATTATATACCACTTTCAATTGGATCTGCCCGCATTTTTAATATTTTTTTTTCATAAATTTGCTTCTACGTATATAAAATATATTTCAAAGTATTTTTTAAGTTTTGCCTATGCACAGTTTTGAGTTTTCCAGTGATGCTGAAATTCAATTTAAATAATTTTATAAATATGAATTTATTTTTCTTAAATTATCAAATTATTTGCATTAACAGTTTTTATAGGTATAGCCATTATTTGATTTCCCACATCTATAGCACTCCATTTTTTTAAAGGGTGTTGTTAGGCTTACTTCGTTTTAAAAGGCGACTCCCAATTCAAATTGTGCTCATTTGTTTATGGGAATAAATAAACTTAAATTTGTAATGAATGCCAAATGAATGCAAAAATAAAAATGAAATAACAAATATAAAGGACATTTGACTTACAATTTGTGTTTGTATATAATTTTGGTGTTATTTATTGTGTATATGTTATTTGATGGCTGGGCATACGCTGCAAGTGGCACTGACGACGGAGTCTGCTTCGGGCTGGGGCAGAGACTTATCACAAGGGGCCACGCAAACGACGCATTTAAGGATTTGGCCGCTTGGGACTCATGCTCCGCACGGAGCTGACATCGGACACGTCGTCCTTATCAAGTGCAGTGCTGCTTGGGCTGCGCTCATCCAAGTCCACGACATGTATGTCGAAGGCATTAGAATGGCTGGGCCGCACGCGATGTAAGCTACCTCTGCCTAGGCCAAGCTCCACAGAGAAGGGCATCGTCGCTCTGGCCCTGTTGCTGCTATTGACTGTTGCTGGAGCTTTGGCTGCTGGCGGTGGGGCGTGTGGGGCGTGTGGGGCGTGTGGGGCAGACGGTGCCGTCTTTTTGGCGGTGGGTGCAGCAGCCGTGACCAGCTTACTTGGACACAGCGGTAGCTCGCGTGTGCGATTGCCGACGCGAATTGGAGCTTGCTGAGGCTGAGGCTGAGCTGGATGTTGGGACTGAGGCAGCGGCGCCGACTTCTGATTCAGCTGCAGCTGCGGCGCCGTGTGGGATCTGGACCAGTCATTGCTGGCGGCCATCGCACGCGCGGGCACTGAGCTCAGGGGGGGACGCCAGCAGGGCTTGATTGATCGCTGAGGGCGATTGATCTCCTCGCTGATCTGATTGAGCAGTTCCAACAGCGTGCTGGTCTTCTCGTCCTCGAACTCAATGCGAATGGGCGACTCGCGGCCCGACGCGCAGCCCGGGTTGAGCAGAATGAGCCTGTAGAGCATTTAATTAGAATCATCCAGTCGGCTTACTGCAGAGCCACTCACTTTCTGGCCTCCTCGATGGCCTTGCCCAGATTGTGCAGACTCTTGCGCTGATGCTCGGTGCTGCGGCCAATCTGCGAGTTCTGCAGTGTGCCCTGCAGCACCAGATTCCACTTGTGTGTGCTCGACTGCAGCAGCACGGTGCGTGCGACTCGCTGGAAGCGCTCGCGTGCCGTCTCCTTGGCCGGCTTCGAGGGCACCGACTCGACCTTGACCTCACGCATCTCGCCCTCGCCGTTCACGTTGCCGAGCAGCTCCGGTTCGCTGGAGGCCTGCACCGGTGCCACCTGGAAGCCCTTCATGAGCCGTCGCTCCCAGACTTTCATGCGGCGAGGTCGCGGATCTGCGATGAGTATATATTATATACATATGTATATCTGTCTTATATTTGGGTCAAGTAGTCGACTGTGCGCACTTACGCTTCTCCTTCTTATTGGCTGAGGACACGTCCATGCCGCTGTTCTCAAATATCTCCAGCATTTCATAGCGCATCGTGCTTATCTCGCTCTTGACCTCGTTGATGTCATCCTCAGTGACCGGATTGCTCTCAAACTTACGGTGCATGGCCGAGATATAGCGCCAGACCAGGGAGCGCATGATGTTGTCGTATTTGTTGTACTGCTCCTGACGTTTCTGCGTGAACAGGGAGTAAACCAGTTTGAGTGAAAACTGTTTGGGTGGGGCTTCGTCAGCTGGGGCTCACCTTGGAGCGCTGGCGATCGATGGCCTTGCTGGACTTCCTGAACATCCTAATGAGCCACTTGACCGAGGGCAGCACATTAAACGGCGGCGGCAGCGTGGCGCTGTCCTCGAAGTAGCTCATCCAGAGCTTGGTGCGTGCGAACTTCCACTCGGTGTCCGAGTGCTCCTGCAAATCACGCAATCAATGTCATTAATGAGGCCACTGGCCAGTGGTGCTCCCCCTGCGGCGACTCACATCAATCATGGCGTACGAATTGGACATCATTGCGATGAGCAGATTCAGCAAAACAATCACATTGATGACGCTGTACGAGCCGAACATGAGCAGGCCCCAGAACCGAGTGTACGACTTGATGCCGGTCAGCTCGAAGTCGTCCAGGCCGACCATGCCGAAGCTGGCCCAGAACAGCGACTGCGATGACTCGAAGAGGCTGCAAGGCAGTACCAGATTGGATTACATATGCCCTCTAATTAGCTGAATGACTGGACTGACTTGCCAAAGCGCCGCCACTTCATGCAGGAGTCGCCGTGCGACTCCCAGTCCGCCTCGCCGTCGGGCAGCACGTAGCACTTGCTCTTCTCCAGCGCCGCGAAGTACCAGAGCAGCTGATTCAGCCCACAGGCGAAGGCGAACAGCACCAGCGTGTAGATGAAGAAGAACTTGACGATGTCAATGACCATGCGGCCCAGCGATATTTGCAGCGGGCCCAGATGCGGATTGATGCTGAACAAGTGCACCAGCTTGAGGGCGGAAAAGACATTCGCCGCCGCGAACAGACCCTCGGCAATCAGCTGTGGGTCAAAGTCGTGCCACTTCTCTCGCGGAATGTAGGCCATCTGCGGATCTCGCGCGATTTCCGTTGCCTGCTGAATGTAGGCGAAGGCGCTGCGGGTTCCATTGTGAATGGTTAGCTAATGGGTGACGTTCACAGCTGAACGTGAACTTACCGCAAGCACATGACACTCACGTAGAGGCTGTTGCGCAGAAAATCAATAAAGTTCCACATGTTACGCAAATAGTTCTGCATGCCCACGGCGAAAATCTCCTGGATCTCCTCCCACATGAACCCAATCACATATAGCACCACAAGCAGCTCCAGTTTGCTGGGCGCCTGGCCTCGCTGCCGCTGCTCCTGCTCGGCCAGCTCGGCCTTCATGCGAGCCGTGCCGAAGAGCCGCACAAAGTCATCGTCCGCCCGCTGAGATACCAATATAAGGATAACTGCAAGGTAAACAGTCAGGATATGAGGGCTCTGGTTCGGACTCTGCTCCTGTTATTATAGCATAAACGGTTCACTTGACCCATAACCCCGATTGGCACTTGCCCCGCCCCATACTCACACAAAAAGAACACGTAGGAGGACGCATGAATGAGGAATTTCATAAACGGTTTTCGCATCAGCCGACCCGTTCGACAGTTCGGCGCAAACATATAGATGCAGCAGTAGAGCGGAAACAGCAGTGCCACCTGCGCTATGCAGATGAATCTGTCGACGATGCCTTTGCGCCTGAACCCGGGCAGTCCGTCGTACCAAATCGATGACAGCAATTGCTGGATGTTCGAATGGGCCACAAACTGCAAACAAGATGTTGAAACGGCATGCACAAGCGGCTATTAAAAACAAAGTTCGTCTTTCAGATACAAAAGTAGCCGCAGCACACAATGGCGCCCCTGAGCTGCAAGAGTATCTTTGCGATACAAAAGCGTTTTCGAGATACAATAGATTATGTACGATACAAAGCGGCTTACTGGCAACTGTGCCATAAGCTCAGATTGATGAGCATGTGAACAGCCGAAGCTCAGTAAGACCTTAGTCTAGCTATCCAACTGCGAAATGCCTTTCACCCGAACTGATCTGCGTTTATTTAAGATTCTTACGTTCATACCGACGGACAGACGGAGAGGGCTACATCCACTAAGCTCGTTGCCCTGTTACAGAATATATGTATATGCATTGTGAGGTCTACCTCCATACACGTTGCCTTCCCATATTTAATAAAACACTCTAGGGTACAATTGACATGCAATATGTATTCTCAAAAATAAAATCTGTCAGATATAAGAATTTGTTGTCTGTAATGCAAAAATGTATTTACAATACAATAGAATCTATAAACAAAATACCTTGACTCTCAAATTGTAGCTCATTGGTTATCGAAATATGATCTCACCTTTTTCTGCTTGTAGGATATGGCCTGTACAAGGCGTGTGAGACTCATGCGATCACCCGGCTCGTAGCTGGATATAGTGGGATCATGGTTGAGTATAACGGCCAGCTCATTGGAAGAACGTGTTTGATCCAGCAGGCAGCAGGCAAACTGCTGGCACTGACGCCTTAGGTCCATGTACTCGAGCTTGCACTCCTGCTCGGTTAAGGCCAGGTTGCGCAGCTCCCAGGACAGCTGAAAGGCCGTCAAGATGGGATCGCTCGAGGTAAGGCAAATGAGCGACGGGCTGCAGAGCGCACGATAGATATTCACGCGCGACAGCGAATGCCGCAACGAGTCCTCGGCCATGAGACGCACGCATTCCTCGCAGCCGCAGCTAAACGAGTCAAGATTAATAGCAGCTCGCGAGGAGGCGGGGCACACTTACCGTATGTCGTGGGGCACAGGCACGGCGGCCCCTCGATCCAGCAGTATGCGCAATATCTCAAAGTTATTCTTGTGCGCCGCCAGCATCAGCGGCGTTATATCCGGCGGAAACATCGCCGTGTTGATGTCCACCTTCTGCCAGCTCTACGAAATTGAAACACATTACAGTTAAGGTGAAGGTGCGCCAACTCAAGAAGGCACTCAGTTTTCAAGTTGATATTTTGGCCTCATTAAACGTTTTATTGCATATGAGTTACAATTGTAATTTTCACGCATCAATTGCGCCCAATGGTTGCCTAATGAAGCGTGCGCTCATATGTGCATAAATATATATGTATGTATATATGTGGGGTGTGTCTGTATGTGTGTGCGTGTGTGTGTGTGTGCCCCCCCCCCAGGATAGTAGGAAGAAGCGTGCCCACGCTCACTCATACAACTTTATTTTGAAGAGAGGAGAAGAATACTAAATAGGCATAGCCGAAGGTTAAATACACTTAAGGACTTAACAGATCAAAGTGAGAGTCTGACCGAGACTGAGCTAATGTTGCTAATGGCCATTTAGCTCAAAGTGAGCTCATCCAACTCAATATATGCCTAGCATAGCAGCTCAATTTTGTTATTGAACACTTTAATGAAATTGTAATTCAAAACAAATTATTTTTATTTTTTTAATGAAAAAATCACAAACAAATTAAAAGCTAACAATTCACAATAGATGTCGATCAACAAGAGAATATTAAGAAATTGAATAAGAAAATTATATATGACAATATATATATTATATATACCATATAGAACGACAAAGTTATGGTAGCCAATGCCAATGCTAGTGTATAATGTAGATAAGCAGACACACAGACAGGGATTATCGGGCATACTGTGTGTGGCATATTGGAACAGTCGGAGGCGGAAGCATTGGCTCGCTTATCGCACACTCCCAATCACTTGAGCGTCTGTCATGTACGTGCCTAACGAGGCCACACAAAACTGATTAAAATCGTGTTAGCTTCAGCTTCGAGCAGCAACTGAAAGCTGAGCCACTCGATGTGTGCCACAAATTAGCTGAGTGCAGCACCAGGCTATGTATGGCCCTGATAAGGAAAGTGGGTAGCTGGAGTCAGTCGTCAGTCGTCAGTCGTCAGTCGCCAGTCGCCAGTCGCCAGTCGTATTACTTACGTAGAGTTCGCCCTCCTTGAAAATGAGCTCCTCGTGCTCGAGCAGCAGCTCAACGGCCTCAACGAACCCAGCATTGATGGCATGCAGTAGGGCGTCCTTTGTCTCCACACCCATGATAACCAGCAGCTCCACCATCTCCAGGTTCTCGTTGTCGATGGCCAGGGTGAGAGCTCGTCGACCCAGCGGGTCCATGCAGTTGATGTTGATGTGCTGCTGCCGCAATGCCTTTTGCAATATTCTAAAGAAAGGTGTCCCACAAGGGGGCGTGGCAAATAATTAAAATCAATTGGCTAAGAAAAGAAAGAAATAAGCAAATTATTGGAGAACAGAAGCGGCCGGGAATAACTTTTGCTCTTGCGTTATTCCTCGGCTCTCAAAGTTTTTAATTATATGCGACTCCAGCGAAAAGTTTGCCAATCAATCGAGTGCCATAAAAGCACTCAACATTTTTTGGGCACTCGGTGTTTGTTTTTGTTTTTACAAAAGGCAACTAGTTGGGGCTGTAAGTGGAGTCAAATTGAATATGGAAAAGCTTGTAAAATCGAATCATTAAGAATTTCAATTTCGATTTCAAGACAAACTGCTGATATCAGTCACCAGTGTTGGTAAGCTGTTGCGAGCTATTTCGATTGTGCATTTTGCAGCACTGTACGATTAACACGACAGTCAACGTAGTTACCCATGACTTGCAGCTGTCAAAATTTCTGTTTAGTTAGCAGCGGCAATATCTCGAATATTCATTTTACAATTGTTCGTCAACATAAATTGTTGTAAAAAATTCAAAGAAAAACGAAATATATATTGAATAAAACGCCGAATAAAACAAACGGTTTTGGCACTTAAATTATTTGTAAACCTATTCCATATCAATAAGAAACAAAAAAAGATATATAACAGCAATTAGTATGGACGCTACTAAGGATCAAGGCTTGGTCATTAAAATGGCACAGAAGAACAAAGGTGAGTGCCGCAGCCCGACTACCCCACAGCCCGACTGTTAAACAAACAAACGGGTGTGTCCATACATCCATTCACTTATATATCCATCCATCAATTAGAAACGCAAACAGTCAAATTAGGTGGCGCAAATTGGTTTGCCGCCCCACCGAATGGAGCTGGACAAGAGTTCAATCAAATGCCCGCGTTCAGCCGCATCTCCTGGCAATTCTACAAGGATCGCGAGGAGGAGCTCTATCGTCGCGCCTGCCAGCTGAAGGGCATTCGAGTGCAGCGCGAGGAGGAGGATGACTCGATTGGCTCCGAGGAGGAGCCCTCCAAGGCACACTACCGTTACACCTTGGACGAGATGAAAAGCTACAATCCCTATCGTTTTATTAATCTAAAAATGTAAAAAAAACAAGAAAAAAGAAAAACTATATCAACTACATCAGCAGCAGCAGCAGCAGCAGCAGCAGCAGCAGCAGCAGCAGCAGCAGCAGCAGCTGGAGCAGCAGCACCTACAACAAGAAACGAAAAAAACAATTAGGCTACAGCAAACCGCGCACATTTTCAGCCTCAGAAGAAAAACAACAACGACAACAGCATCAACAACACACCGCTACAACCATATCAACAGCGAGCTCTACACGGCACTACACTACAAGTTGAGAGTCTGTTGCCCGCCCCCTTCCCTAATGACTAGATGTTTTTACACTTTTATGATTTCATATTTAACACAGAGCACACACAGGATCAAATGTGTTTAATGCTTGTACTCTTTCATGTTTAAAACAATTGATGATTGTTCATAAATGGTTATATAACCGAGCAGTGGCTTTTGGTTTCTGGGTCAATGGTTGAGGGTCAAGCAAAAATATGGAATTGCTCACCGAAAATGTTTAAGCAACAGCTCGAACTTTTATATGGCTTACAGTATGTGACGTAAGATGGAATTCAGCTCTATTGTATATTGTTTATAGTAGCTATAACAGTCTGAGCATTACAAACTACTTTTTGGTTACAGACTCATCGATTTGCACACACCAAATAATATGTTGCCTCATTCGATGGCATTTGAGACAGTTTTGGCACCTTCAATTCGTATTACTTCTAGGCTATTTTCATTTGGACACCTCTGCGGTCTAAAGGCCATAGTTATTTCAGTCTTCATCTGCAATTGTCTGTTCAAAGCTGAAGTGGCTGTTGGCTTGGATGCTCTGTCAGTCTGTCAGTCTATCCAAAATCAAGGTCTGTGAAATTATATTGAAATAAAGGCTCGATACGGTTTTCCATGCGAATTGACATATAATATTGGGGACTAGGGCAAAAATATATTAAACTTTCGATTTTATTTCATTAAAGAGTTTCGTTTTAAGTTTTTATACCCTGGACCCATTGAAAATGGGAAATCATGGAATAATGGTTTTGTTGAAATATATGTAACAGGCAGAAGGGGGCGTGGCAGACCCCATAAAGTATATATATTCTTGTTGAGGGTGACGAGCTGAGTCTTCAATTTCAATTTTATTCAAATTTCAATTTTATTTAAATTTTCGTACATAGCGCGCGCATATCCTACATCTTTAGAGCTAGAGTCTCCAAATTTTAAATGTAGAATCATATGTACTTTATAGAATTTCGATTTTTGTTATAATTTACCCTCTACCCCTATTTCACCCATAAATTTGTAAAAGGCGTATTTAAATTAAATGCTAAGGACTTGAGCTTCAGCAAATACACGCATGGTTCATGATGTCACAATCTAAAAGTTTCGTTAAGAATGTACATCCACAAGCAAAGTTAAAGTTAAACAATTAATTTCCCAATGCAGCCCATACGTGCTTATGCTTGCGCGCCTATGTGTGTCTACGTATTTGTGTTCGCGTGTGCGTGTCTATGTGTGTGTTTCTTTTGTAAGCAGAAAAACGGGAAGAATAATTAAAATATCAGTTCTCCGAAGGGTTCAGGAGATATCCTAGTCGAGCAGTCTCGACTAGAGCTTTTTTACTTGTTTTTTTTTTTTTTATCACCCATGTTTTGCAGAAATGTACTAGTTCTAAAAAATAAAATAATTTTTAAAATCTCTCTCCTACAGTCATATATATTGACGTATCCAACTTAAAAGTGACAAGTACAAAGAGAATAAGAAATATTATATAACAAGCAATTTAAGAAATATTATTCAGAGGCAAAAGCCCAAAGCACTCAACACTTGCAATCAAATGAAATATAAATGAATTTTTATTTAATCTCATTGGAAATTTGATAAGTATTTAATTAGATATTATTGCATGCCACTTTAAATGCTTTGGCCACTCAACAAGGTGTCTGCGCTCTTAAATATAGAACGAAATTAATTGTAAATTTATTAAAATGCGATTTTAAATGGCATGGAAATGGCAAACAGCACTCGTTTCCGCATATTGCTTATTAAGTGGCACACAAGATATGCCCCAGGGCAAACAAACAGGCAGCTATGCAAATAATTGAAACCTCCCAAAACACACAGCCAGACACACACACACACACACACACACACGGACTGACGTACAGACTCACACGCCTTCGTGGTGATAGGATTTATACGTTTACCGTATATCGCATATCGCGCCGAGGGATACGAAACGCGGATACGGATACAACCCATCGACACCTGCGCGTCCCCTGACGCAACATTAAAAAAAAAAACAGGCGTAAATTTTGTAGCACTGCAAAAAAAAAAGGTGGAAGAAAAAGCGCAACGTCATTGCGCGGCACGGCACTCACCTGCGAACATTTGGTATATCGCCACGCTCCACAGCCAACAAGAATTTCTTCTCCTCAAGCAGCAAAGGTTGCGGTAATCCCAGCGGCACACAACAGCCGCCCACTGTTTTAGGGGCGCCACCGGGCGGCAACTGAGCCCAAAAAAAAAAAAAAAGAATACGGAGTCAGTATGTGAAGGTACACGCAGGTGTAAATAAATAAAAATAAGAGAAGAAAATAAAGGTAAACATATAGGGAAATTAAGTGCAAAGTGTTGGATGGTTGGTTGGCTGACTGAGCGGTTGCTTTATTCGCACCACTTAAATGGCATGGAAATGAAATGTGCATTTTGGAGCGTTTAAACTAAGTGTCGGTAGCCGGAGCCGGCAGCAGCAGCCACCAGGAACCGGCAGCAGTCACTAGCTAACACGCGTGCAATGCGGCGTATGCGTAATATGCAAATAGAAGCTGGCTGCTACTTGTTACTTGCAGTAGTCGAGCAACTACTATTGAATACTTACGCCCATCGGTTGCCTCTTCCTGCGACCCATGTTTATCACTGTTTTATGATATCTTTGTCTATATGTATGTAAGTATGTATGTCTGTGTGAGGGTGTAATTCACTTAACAAAAAGCGACTTGTATTTTATTTGTCTCTGTGTTGCTTGAGAAAAGTTCTAAAGCTCATTTATTGCAGGCTTCTCTTTTTGCAGCTGCTTGTCAACGCACGGGCTTAAGCACACTCACACACATACACAGTGATTCACTCACACACGCGCACACTCATACACTGACACGCTCACACGCTCACACGCCCACAGCCCAAAAGCCAAACCAAAAACTCGCAAACACTAAGCCCCTCTGGCTGCAACTTTGTATTGAAGTTATTTTCACTTTTTTTGATCACACTTGTATCCAGAAGTCCATGTAGCACTCATCTGTATATGTACGTGTGTGTGTGTGTGCGTGCGTGTGTGGGCATGCAGCTGGTTTTTGTCTTGGTTTATGGTATTTGGTCAGTGTCCGTTAAGCTGTTTATAATTTTAATTTATTTTTATTTTATTCAGTTTTTGCGTGAACTCAGCTAAGCTCTTTTAAGTTCTTTGACAATTTTGTGCATTTAATTTTTAAGCAATTTTCAACTGCAAATAAATTGATGGAGTTGCCGTAGAGGAATTAAATGTAATTGCAATGGAGAATGGGATATCTACTATATATATTTATATTTTAATTACATACTTTAAATAATAAAATGTTGTTAAATATATTTATTTTTTTATTTATTTTTATTTTATTCTTTTTCTTTTTTTTTTTTTTTTTGTGTAACAAGGAAAATATTATTAATAATTTTCTTAATATTAATGATTTTATTATTTTAAGTATTTACTATTATATATGTATATAATTGATTATTAGCTTATTTATTTGTAACGTGTACTATTTTGTTTTTGCTCTTCATTTTTTTGTTTATTTTATATTATTGTTTTATTTTATACTTCCGTATAGAATGTGCAGCTTTTAGTCTAACACTTCACATATTTTTGTGTTAATTAATTACATTTTCTTTCAGGTTTATTGTGATAAATTTCGGTTTCCTAATATCATCTATGTATTGTTCTATTGATTGAGCACGAAATAACAATTGAAAAATCACAACTAAAACTTCCACACATTTTTTTTTATTTTTGTCTTGAACATTTTTCAATTTCGAATTTCACATTTGCATTTTACACACAGCTTGTTGCGCAATTCAATTTGATTTTTGTGTTTGTGTTTTTCTTTAGCTGTGCAGTTGCATTTGTTTATAACTGCATTTGTTTACACACGCCCGCTGGCCAGCAAGTGTTTTATTTCACAAATAACTTAATTCATTAACGAAATATTGTTTTTAGTTATAGCTCGCGATATGAAATCTCTTACTTCAATTAATTAACATGTTGATTTTCGCAATTGTCCAATCAATGCATAAATATTTATTTAAAGCAAACTTTGCATGATATTTTTTTTTTTTCTTTTTAAGAGCGTTTGCCTTTGAAAGGCTTTCACAGTGGCACAATAAAATAGCCAGCCAATGCAAATTTATATGGCCTCCCTTGAAAAAAATGCACTTCCGCTGGAAGCCAGCAGCAGGAGGTATGTGCGAAGCTGCGGAGCTGCCGGACAAAAGCCAACAATTGCATTGTTTAATTAAGTTAATAGAATTATAAGTGTGCCCGGCGCACTTTTTTGTCACTTAACATGCATATAGTTCATTTAATTCTTTCCTTTTGCCGACAAGGAAGCACATAAAACTGCCATCATAAATTCATTTTTATCTGCAAACACAGCTGATATACATACGTACATTAGTATATGCGGCGTTAGCTGTTGGCTCGGCTCTTTGGGTGTGTTCGCCTAGTAGGAAGCGCAGCTATGATTGCCCTGACATCGACAATTAACAAAGTAGACCAATATAATAATATAAATCGAGTCACTTTTATTTAACACAATCTTCTTGGTAATGAAATATGTTAAAAGGATGCTGAGATAACAGTTTTGCGTGTGCATAAGTTGTTTTCGGGATGCTCTATAACCGCTTAGTCACTCCAAGCTGGCTCAGCTCCGCGTAATTCTTATTTCCTTACCAACGCTTTTAATAACAATAGTCCAAACAAATTTTAGCCTACTGTATTTTAGATTGTTCATTTTGGTATTTTACATATGAATATTTAGCGATATTTAATGATATTTTAAGTGATACAAAATATTTCGAGTTCGGGGAAACCTAATTTGATTGATAAGGGACCAATTTTTATGGCTTTTGATTTGTTGGATTTGTCTACGCCACGAGTAGGAGAGTAGATCTTAAAAATACTGAAAAAATTTGACGAATACTTGATAAACGCGGTTTCTTCCCTAAAGGCTCAACTTTTCATTGATACCCAGTAGGCTTAATAACAGTGACAGTTTTCGGTCCTGCTCTCATGTTATACAATAGTATGAACTAAATAAACAAATGTAGTCAGTCAGTCTACGGCACAGCCTCAGGCGAACCTGACAAATCATAAAAAAAACACGTTTGATAAAAAAGCTTGAAAAATAATATATATATATATGTATATATATATATACATATATTTCACTGTCTATCTCTCTGTCCGTCTGCCTAAGAAGAGCAAGGGATGCAGAAGAACTCCAGGCGATCATTTAGAAAATGCCTGCAGCAGCAGAGAATGTTTCCATTGCTCTATCTGGCGCCCTGCTCAAAATTTGAGTGCCCCTCAGGCTTTGAGTGGAAGTCGCCCTATATAAAGGGCAGCAGCTGTGGAATTTATTCAGTCGTCCAGACCCGGTGGGACCAGTCAGACGTGCAGGGCATTTTTTTTTTTTTTTTTTTTTTAATTAATTTTTTTTGTTTTATTTTTTTTTTTATTTTTTTATTATTTTTTTTTTATTTAAAATTTTGTTTATTTAATTTTCATTTTTTTTTTTATTTAACATTTTTTTATTCAAATTTTTTTTTGTTTTTTTTGAAAAATTTTTTATTCTAATTTCTATTTTTTTTAACAATCAACTGCATTGCTCTACACGTAACGACTGACCCCTCCGAGTTTGTACGACTGAATAAACTCCACAGCTGCTGCCCTTTAGGTAGGGCGACTTACACTCAAAGCCTGAGGGGCACTTAAATTTTGAGCTGGGCGCCAGGTAGAGATCATTGCAGTCGATCCCATGGGAACATTCTCTGCTGCTGCAGGCATTTTCTAAATGATCTCTTGGAGTTCTTCTGCAATTGCAAGAGAGAAATGAGCGAAACCAGCAAAGAACGAAGAGAAGCGCGCAGATTCGTAGTCAACAGACGTAGAGGAATTAATGGATAGGGCAAAGCAACGTTTGTCGGGGCAGCTAGTATATTAATAAACATACTTTTATATTTCAATGGAAATTTACCTTTAACAAATTATAACATATATCTAAGCAATTTTTGGAATTGGAAAATCTGTATCAATAATTAGGGAAAATTACATTCAAAAAATTTCTAGTTTCTAATGGTTGTGGGCGCATGTCTGCTTTCTGGGGCTTTTAATACCTGTTTTAAAAATATTTTCATGTTTATGCCTGGAGTTTTTTCAGCTTAAGCTTCAGCAGTTTTTGTTTTTGCCTCGTTCGCAGGCTTTGTTAGTACTCGATTTAAAATATGCACCACACACACACGCACACACACACTAGCACACTGCTGTATGTGTGCAGACAATGACCGGCAACAGCTTTGTTCGTTGATTTTTTTCAATTCGGTTGCTATTGCGCTCAGTGGCCTTCTATGTGTGCCTCCCCGCTCCCTCTGCTCTGTCGTACATAATTCACTTGGTCGCTGGGACACTTAAGCCACTTACTTCTTGCATTCTGGCGCATAAAAACGTGTGCAATTGTTCAGCTCGGCCGCACAATGGACAACGGAGTTTCATGTGGCTTAGAGGTAAAAATATTGTGGCTTAACTTTTGTATTGCACACGTTAAGGCGCATAGCAGTTTTTTATATTCCTCACATGCATAGCAATTGTACGTATATTATTTAATTTTTGTTTATTATATATATATATATTTTTTTTTTTTTTTCAATATTCTCGGCAACAAATAAACATTGTAGCGCCTTTCTCGCCGCACTGTGGCACACTGCGTTGCGTTACGCGCCGGCTTATGCGAATTTTGAACAGCGTTTGGCCACTTGGCCGTAACGCAGAAATTTATACCGATTTCCCGAGGGCCGACGCCGGGTTTTGAGCTAATTTAATTAGACTAAAACGTCAAATATTTGTATTCGTTTCGCCGTTTTGTCGGCGTGGCAAATACATGCAGACGCTACAAATGCGGTAAGAGGCGTGCCCCACAATGGCCACAGAACCGCCTCTGACCAGTCCGTGTACTTGAACTCGACATTCCATTCCAACTATTATTGCTGTTGCTGTTGCTGTTGTTGATCACCTGTCTGGGTCGTCGGTAATCAACAAGTTCTTGTTGCCTTTGGCTCTGGCTCTGCCTCTGCCTCTGTCCCCGCCCCTGGCCCAGCTGCTCGCTTTAAGGCGATTAGAGCAAAACGCATGCAAAGTAGGCAACAATTCAATTACAACTAATTTGCTGTGATTTCATTTTCAATTCTTGTTGGTGTTGTTTATTGTTGCTCTTCTTTTTTTCGTTGCTCTTTCACTCACTATTTCTGCTGTGAATTGAAGTGAATTTAATTTGATTTAAATAAGCAACAGTGAAGTGAAAACACTTTGCGTGTGCTTTGGTTAGCCCCTCATAGACCCTGACAAGAGAAGTGAAGGGGCTTCCATTGTTACATGAAGGACTTGCCTTGACTTTTTTTAACAACAGCCAAAGCAGTTATATATTATTATAACTTCAAATATTTTGCTTGTCCATTGAGCTAATTTTACTAAATAACTCTCAGCCTAAGGTGTTCGAGTGGATTTAACCGAGTTATTTACTAATCACAGATTTACTTATGAAACCAGCTAAAGGAGCTAAGCAGCGTGTGATGGCATTTCCGAAGAGAATGCTCAGGAACATCTAAAATTAGCATTTCATATTTACTACTTGATAAGCACTTCATACCAAGTATGTGAATGTGTTTGTGTGCATGTGTGCGTGTGTGCGTGTGTGTCAAAGGCAACCTTTTGATTGTCTCACATAAATTCGTTTGGGGCAACAACTGCACGTAACGATGCCGAATGCCGAGAGCAAACCTGAAGCGCATGGTACGTGCATCAGGAAACCGACAAGCAAACAAAATTAAATCAAAAATCTTAAACTGGATTTTGATGAGAGAGACAAGCAGCACAGACGCCGAGCGAGGCGAGCAACCAACCAGTCAACAGACAACAGACAACAATTGAGGCAAGGACAGCAGAGCTCATCCTGCAGCCGATGCGGCAAGGAGAGGCAAAGTCAAACAAACAAAGAAATAGCAGAGCAGCCAGAGCTGGCAACAGGATCTGCTGAGGGTGCATGGCAACGCACACATAACAGCACGTAAACTCATTTAGAGGCACACACGAGTAGACAGGTGGAGCCACCAGGTGGCTCTGGTAGCCAGGTGGCCAGGCGGTGCCGGGTTGGGCTGGGTTGGGCTGGCTAGGAACATGTAGTTAGCTGGTAGACCCATGGCTGCGTGGGTCTTTTGGCTGAGAACTGCGAGCATCAGCGCGCTCTGAATTCACGACAACAACAGCCAGAGGAGCAGTGGGCGTGGCAGTGGCGAGCGGTTGCACCTCACGCTCAGCTGCATTGTGTGCAGCAGGAAATACGATTTCTTTTTGGGCGAGCGTGTGCGTATGTATGACAGCCAACTTATAAGCAGTCGCTCACTTATGCAAACAGACGCTAAGTAGCATAGTTGTACACACACACATACACACACACACACAATATGATATATTTCCTTCAGTCTCAGTTGCCATGAGGCAGTAGCTCGAAAAGAAGCGCTATACGGTTGCAGCTTGCTGCTGAGCAGTGCTCCACATGTTGCTGCATATGCGTGCGGCAAATAAAATTGCATTCAATATTTTTCTTGGTTTTTGCGTTTTTGATGAGATTTTGCTCGCACCTGTGCGGGGCATCAGCGCTCCCTTGCCGCTTCATTCTTTGTTTGTCTGGCTTTCAATTTATGGCTGCTGCGCAACCTTTGCCATCAATTTTATTTTATGCAGTTTTTTAATATATGTATATGTATATATAAACATATATTTTTCTGGTTTGCTCTGCATTACATTGCGCAAGCACGCGCTTAATTGGGGACACGGATCCCGCAGGGTGCAGCACGGAGCCTTGCAGCTGAAATTATTTCCTCGGCTACTGAGATTCTTTTTTTTATTGATTTCTTAATATTCGTTCATCTGAACGAAATTCAATTATATCTTGTTGTTTGCAGTCATTTCGTTGCTCAAGTAAGTACGGTATGAATTTTTAACTTCAATCACTACAGCTTATTCGTTCAATTACAAACAAGCTCTTAAATCAGTCTTAATAAACTTAATTAAATTGGGTTAGCTAAGAGAATTTTCCGAAGTGAGTGATATACAGCACATAGGCAATTTATTTTGTGTTTTGCCAAATTTCATTTAGAGTTTTAACTCTTTCTCTTCCTCTCTAGCTCTCTGCCTGGCTTGTAAATGCACAATAAATATTTAATTTAAATGTATGTAAACGATTTTACTGCATTTGGCTATATCTTTTTATTTTACAGCTTTTGAAATGGACCAAATTGATTAAGCTGCAGCCGTCGAGCAGCTTTCGTAGATGCGATTGCATTTGGAAAGTAATTTCAATTTGCAGCTAAAAGTATGCAACACATTTCCAAGCTTTGGATCTTTTGATGCACCACATTTTCGCATTGCATACTTTTGAGCGCAGCGGTTAAATTGATTTGCTCTTTCGCTAGCTCTCGCTCTCGCTCTCGCTATCTGTTGCTGTGCGTATCGGCGTGCATGTGATGTGTGCATGTGTGCACGTGTGAGTGTGTGTAGGTGCGTTTTGTGTGTGGGTGTGTAGAGGAGGTAACGTCATCAACTTTGGACTGGCGATTTGCGTTGGCATTTGCGCAATTCATAAATATTTATTTTGCTCGCCTTTGTGCACAGAAGATGTGCGAGTGTGTGAAACACTCTGGCATGCCGATTCATCGCAGTGACCTTTCGGCTAAAAGGAATGTTTAAGTATATCAATAAATGAATTGCCTGACTTTAAGTTTTATCGAAACACACAAGCAAACTTGTTTGTTTTCGGCATAAATCCGTGTTGGCCACACAGCATCCAAAACAGCACCAGCAACAGCAACAACAACACCAATAACAGCTAGTCCTTGTGGTAAAATAAATTTTCTGCAATTCATGACAGCAGCAGCAGCAGCAGCAGTAGCGGCAACTGAGCTCTCAGGTGTGGGCGTGCCGGAAATACGTGCCAAGACACGAAACTTTTGCGAAAAGGATTAGAGCAGGCGTGCGGATGGCGCTCCCCCACAGCCAAATAATACTCCCAGGACTTAAAAGGCAATCAAATTAAATTGTTTTTGCGGTTAACCACAAAAGTTCTTCGGCTCAGATCAGAAATGCGAAAGAACCACAAAATACATAAACCAGTCCGTAAGTCCGTCCGTTCAGCCGTCTGTCCGTCCGTCCGTCCGTCCGTCCGTCCGTCCGTCCGTCTGGCAATAATTTGAATTTTATATACATTTTATTAAAATGTATGTTTGCTCTGTCGTATCTGTATGATAAACGAGCAGTCAGCTGCCTGGCATAAATGTCAATTAAATTTATTTATCTGCAGCGCAAATCAAGCAAAATTCTTTAGCTGTTGACGCAGCCACAGCACCTATCCAATTCAATACACCCAAAGCACCTATAAATACTTACCTGAACATTTGTTTACATACCCAGCCCAATTATACGTAAACAAGAGCCGCCGGAAGTAGGCCACGTAAAAAAAAAAACAAACCACATGGAATCCACATCAACAACATCTACATTCACATCCATATCAACAGCGGCGAACGAAGCTGGCAATAAATACTAACTTGTCCATCAAGCACTTATAGCGGAAAATGTTTCAATAAATAAATGTGAGTAAGTATATTTGGATTTTGCTATTCCCGCAATATTAATGTGTTATATTTAACATTTGCCAAAATATAAATAAAAAATTACATGAATTACGCAAATGTTTCCCTTTAAAATACTGCTCAGCGAAAATTCATCTATTCTTGCATAATTGTGTAACATATATTCAAAATTTGACACATATTACAATCATATATAATCACAATCGAACAATTATTCTACAAAGAAGCTTATGACTATTGGACTTATATAAGAAACCCTCGATAAGCATCCACAAATCCACACACTATCAAAATAAATGTTGAACGCACCTGCATTCTTACTGTAACTACTTCACTCCCAACACTAACTTAGCACTCATACGTCTTAAAACATAGTTCACATTACATTTAATCTTAATTTTTGTATGCATCTGTCAAGTTTTCATAAACAGGATTTAAAATTCCAATCCAATATATCAACCTAACGGTACGTGAATTTTGTCTGCTAACAACTAAACATAAGCCGTAAATCTTATTATCTATTATTAGAGTAAAAAATATATATAATACAATAATATATACATAAACTATACAAAACTAATGTAATTTATAAGAAATTCAAAAATATTCAACGAAATTATGCTCAAAAGACAATCGCATTCCATATTCTTAGCAAGCACTTTTGCTTATTTTCTTAACTACATCGCATATGCCATTCATGCTGTGCTGCTCTACAGGGTATCAATTGAAATCTCCTAGTTGGTCGACGGTTGCTGCCCGTGGCTGTGGCTTGCTGTTGCATTCACTGGTCACTGTGATTGCGCATCTTTGTCATTGTGCCACTTTGACACAAGTTCAAGCGACAAGGCCGACGAGACTCATAAATTTGTAGCGCTTCGGGCCACGTTAACATTGATTTCTGGCTGTCAACGCGCTGCAAAAGGCCAAATGCCACTAATTTTAATAATAAAGCAGCAGCCAGCGACATCACTGACACACTCACACACACATGTGTATATAGATCTATATAAATATATGTATATGTTTTTTCTTATATATATAAAGCTATTATGTGCGTGAACTGTCGTAAAATGCGGCGCCAACCACACCAACAACAAAAGTCGAGCACAGCTGCAGTCAACGACTCGGCGACGACCTTAGAGAGCAACGAATGAAATATTTATATAAGCTGTATGTGTATGTGTGTGTACATTTCCATATAGCATAAAATTCAGGCGAAAATATGTTTGTGGAAATTAAATAATTTATATTGCCATTTGTCTGCATACTTTGCATATTTCCCATTAATGACCCAGAAAAAAGAATTGCGGCTAAGACAGCAACTCGAAAAACGCACGCTGAGATGAAAGGCGAACAGAATGAATTAGGATAGATGGCCAACATGGAAGACGCCATGTGGTTAGAGAAAGAGTCTGTGTGTGTGTGAGTATGTGAGTATTGCAAGGTCAGTGAGAGATAATTGCAGAAGAGACATACATACATACATACATGCATATATAGAAACTAAGGAAAACAAAATAATTACAATAATTAAATAGGTATGTTATACAATTCGAGATATAATTACAGCATATACACACTGTGGACTCGCCTATTTTTATATAGTATAATATTTTTGCCGAGCACCCAACAATCAGCCCGGCTAGCTCAGTCGGTAGAGCATGAGACTCTTAATCTCAGGGTCGTGGGTTCGAGCCCCACGTTGGGCGCAGAATTGCTTTTTGCCAACTGCTTTAATTGTTCATGCACCTTTAAATATAGCAAACAGTAAAACGAAAATACTAGTTGAATATTGCTTTAATAGGCGACTTTAAGAAATTCAAATTGATTTCTTTTATTCTTTTAATTATTATTCAAAGAAATCAATTCTTGTATTGCCTTATGAATACCATGAATACAAAATAAATAATTAAAATAAAAAAACATCTTCTTTTCAGAGGACTTTAATTTTCCGATCCTGCCAGGAGTCGAACCTGGAATCTTCTGATCCGTAGTCAGACGCGTTATCCATTGCGCCACAGGACCGCGCTGTTAGCCTAAGAATTCGATGTCTATAAAATGACTCTAGACCGTTAATAATAGATAATACAATTTATATATACTGTAAATGTGTTTAGAATTATGTTTTATTAGCTTGCAAACTTTTTAAATAAATATCGACGGGAATATCGACAACCTGTAGAGCCGAAAACTTTTTCTTTTCTACTAGAGCGGAAAAATTGGTTGGCACACATTGAGTTTCCTGCTACGTCGCACGTACAGCAACATGCTGGAAGGCGTCTGGAGCCCACGCCCACAAAGAATTGGGGCTAATGGTCCATTGCTGTGTTGCATGCAATGCCCACAGATTCGGTTTATAATTAGCTCCAAAGAAGTTTGGCGCGGTAAACACATTGGCTTTATGTTGCGCCAACAGCACGCAGTCTGCTCTCTGCGGTCCGCACTCCGCAGTCCGTACTCCGCAGAGCAGCATCAAAATTACAAAACAAGTGAGCATCGTAATTGTAATGAACGACGAATTAATACCCAGTGATGGGAATATAATATAAGAGTGATATCGGAAGATGACGGATGTGTAGACTATGAAGTGAGTGCTCAACCTGAAGGTACCCGGTACATTAGTATATTACATTGCGTTAGTATATGGTCCACAACGAATTCCAAAATGCCTGTAGATAAATCCCATTTCAATCGAGCCTCTATATTTCCTCCTACAGGTCATCAAAATACAAAAAACGCACGGACAACTGAAACGAAAATTGTTTCGAAAAATGTGCACGAACAATACGAAAATAGCGCCACGAGGCGTTGGCCGCCCGAAATACACACATACGAAAAAAGTTCTCCCGAAAGCCTGATTGAAATTGTGAAAAACTAAATATTTTCCGAGCAGTTCAACGTGCAATGAGCAGCCGTGCGGAGTGCAGCGACAACGAAAATCCGTGTAAAAATGCCATCAAAATATGTGCAAAAAACTGTGCAGCATTGATATGTAAACATTTTTAGAAAACAAATAAAATACACAGCGACACAAGGAAGAGAGAAGAGGCGAAAATAATAATAGCAGCTGAAAAGTATAAAAGTAAATAACAAACCAAACAATTGTGAATGCAAGGCGCTTGCACTCGCTAAATGATTTCGTGCACACTAAATAACAAACAAAAAGTTGTTTTTCTGATCACGAAAATCATTTTGCACAACGCCTAGCTAAACGGCCGGAAGCAAAGTACAGCAACAACAAATACTGCGAAACAGGAAAACAAAAACGTGCCGTGTGCGCGATTTTCGATTCGATTTTCAAGTGAAAGACAGCCACCAAAAAAAAAAAAAAAAAAAAGAAGGGAAAATTCTATGTGGATACCGAGCTGGAGCTCGCTCCGTTTAGCGCATTTAAGGGATTTGCATTATTTAAAACAAAGCTCGAGCTGGACTAAAACGTTTGCCTTGGACCAAGTCACTTTAGAGTGTGCATCAAAGCCTCTTGCATTTGCCGGGCCTTTTGCAAATCAAAACGTGGCTTAGTGCGACGCCAACCCCTCTCCGAGCTTCTCCGGCTTCTCCGGCTCATCCCATCTCTGCTCGCTTCCTGCCGTTGCTTTAAAGCAGTGCCCTCCAGTGGGCTCCTGTTCACAGCCGCAAACGCGTCGAAACACGTCGGCAGACAGCGTTGTGTTTATTTGCTTTTGCTGTCCACTCTGGACTGAAGTCCGACCACATGGCGTATACGCAACGTGTTTTTTTTTTTCACCCACTCTCGCTCTCTCTCTCTCTTTGTATTGGCCCGGCTTCGGGCAAGCGGTGGTCTATGTTATGCTCTGTCGGCTTAGTTCGTATTGTTGTTTACGTTTTAAAGCAATTTAAGTTGGACGCTTGCAACAAAGCGGCCCAATTAGAGCCAGAATGCAGTCCATCTGTAGTTACGATTGCTATTTCCCTTCTTATACTTCATATCTCTCTCTCTCTTGCTCTTTCTGTCTCTCTCTGTGTCTTAGGTTTCTTTATCTGCATTACTAGGATGACGCATTTATTGGCCGCTCGTCCGGCAATTAAGCATTCTTCCGTCTGATAAGATAGCCAAGCCCACAGGTATTGTGTGTGGGGGCGTGTGTGAGCTTGCTCTTATCGGCCATGATGTTAACCCATATAAATATAGAAAAGCGTAATTTAATTTAATGCGGCCCAGATAATGTGCCTGCTGATGTCTCAAGAACTTTTCAAATATTTATAGTTCACACTTGATCTGCAAATACAAAAAGCAAGAGACCTTAAACCCCAGGAATGTGCGGAATTTTGTAGTTGAGTCATACTGCAAGACTGCTCTAACTAGATCCGAATGCACATTGAGTTGCTATCTAGTCATGATCTAGTCATGACTGTAATCTAGTTGAAAGCTGAGATAGTGACATTGAAACTGGAAAAAGTACACTAAATAATAGAATTAAATATCTAAGAGAGATAAAAAGTAGTTATCTTAGTTTTCGATAATCAATTAATAATTTATGGATGCAAATTCACAAAAATGTTAAATAACAACTACAATAACTCAATAGCTTAATAGTTTTCGTTTCGTATTGACAAGCTTTAACAACATTTATATTTGATAAGCCAAATCCTAATGAAGGTCAATGATATAATTTAAGCTACTACCGCATACAATGAAGAGATAATAAAACGTGACACCTGCCCAGAGCAAAAATGCAGCTGACGATGGCAACAAGTTGCGAGTCGGAAGCAAAAAAAAAAAAGAAAAAACGAACTGTCAGCAGAGACATTAGAGGCGGCGAGGCGGGACAATAGGAAGCCAAATACCCGGCAATATTCATGAAAATATATAGAGATGTATATATAAACACATAACTAGACGGCAACTAGGTGGGCAAAAACTTGGCAAAGAAAAAAAAAAAGACATACAAAAAAGTTTACACACTACAAAAATTTGCTAAGCGACAGCAGGGAAAATCATTTTCATTCGCTTACCACATAAAGCCGCAAAAAGAGAGAAAACAGAGACAGAGACAGAGAGAGAGAGAGAAAGAGACCGAGTAGCAAACAAATTGTTTTGCAATTTATTTTTATAACTAAACAGGCAAAGATACAGATAAAGATACAGATAGAACTACAGAGCGGCAGCAACTAGTGTATTTGTATCTTTCCCTTTTCTATATATTTTTTTGTGTGTGTGATTTATTTATAAATAGAAAAACGCTCGCGAGTGCTGGCGCTGGCACTGGCACTGGCACTGGGCTAGCCTGAGAGACTCGGAGACTCGGCGACTCGAGTCGGAGTCGAGTCGATCGGCGACAAGTCGTGCCGGCCCCCTCGCATTGCCTGCCCCTGCTGCCAGCCAGGCTGCCAGCTATCAGGCAAAACACATTTATAATTGAGCGCCCAAGAGCGCAACACACATAGGCAATAACCAAGAGCAAAAAGCCAAAGCAGAAAGCAAAAGCGAACAGCAACAAAAGAACGGAAAATTATTGGCAACGCGAAGCCCCAAATCAAATAATGTGGCGCAGGCCAAAAACAGTTTGATGCTAAACGCTCGCTCGCGATGACGATGACACAATAGCACGCAATCAAAGGCAGCCTCAGCCCCAGTCACAGCCACAGTCACAGCCACAGTCACAACCACAACCCGAACCAGTTCAAAGAAATAACCCAGACAGTTAGCTACAATTATTTTGCAAATATTACGCATACGCAACGTGTATCAATCAACAAGTCAGGCAGAAATATAAAGTATCCCAAATAATCTTGTGTCATTTCGTCTAAGTGCGTAGCAGAGCCACAAATAAAAGAGAACAACAACAAACAACGTAAATATATCAAAATAAACGACAACAACAACAAAATCTCTCGCTGTGAAGTGAAGTTCTGTCAAAAGAAAAATCATTTATTTTTGCCACAACGCAAAAACGAAATGTTTTGTGTTATAAAAAGAAATTTGTACGAAATATTATAGATACCAGCAAAAAGCTTCGAAGTGTGTGCAAACAAAATACGCTCATAAATATATAGGAAATATATTCTTATATACATATATATTTATTGTAAAGTACAAGCCGCCAAAACGGGCACTCGTCTACGTGAACCCAGCGCCAAGGGACGCAGCCAGAGAAAAATGATCTACATAGATGACTCAGAGCCGGAAGGCGGTAAGTCACTAAACTAAATACGTTAGTTACCAACTAATTGAAGGAATAATACGTATATATATATATAAATATGGCGTAGTTTAAGTGAGATATTAAAACAAGAACGCTGCGCATACGTACATATATCAGTGTATCAGTGACAAGTGATAAATGATAAGATAAGGTCTTTAGCGCTTCACCTTATAAATATCTAACTATATATACGAGATATATACATACATCTATGTATATAGATGTACCCATGTGCACCTATCTGCTGATATGCCGGCAAGTAATATGACTCTGATAACAGCTGTAAATTGGGCATTAAAAAGCTTTTACAACACTTTTCGAATAGTTTATGGCGGACAGTAATTCATAGATTCTACGACGTATGGATTTTATCTGTTCCAGTTGGGACAGCCCAGCATTATGAGCATTCTATTTAGAGCTTCTGACTGTTGTCTCTGATAAGCGAAGATCAAGGTCACTTAGCAGAGTATATACAAATAATGATAGATTTTTGTATTTATGTACAATTACATAAATATAAATAGTATTCTATCATATATTGCATTAATTGTCATTAGTTCTTGATGCAAATGTCGAAATTGGCCTTTTGTTGTTGTCTTCCGAAGTGCACAACTTCAACTTCCTCAACTTGAATCAAAAATATTCTTTTCTTATTCTTATTTAAGTTTATATTATATTGGGTTTGTTTTAGCTCATACGGCATAATCAAAAATATTTATGGAAACTATCATACACCAAACACAATAATAATAATAATATTAATCAATAGTTGTGCTTTCTCTTTTGCTGCAAATTGCGTTTACTCGTCAAGGTCACAAAATATATCGGCAGTCCATAAAAAAAGATAAGGAATATTTAAGCTTCTAATCAAACGAAATCACTTATAGCGTAAAACTACATTAATGAAAAGAACAAATAAGTATTTGCTATATTTTGTAATTTTCCTTTGCATACAACTGAGAAGAATAGCGAAAACTTCTTATCCATTCATTGCAACCCTTGATATGAAGCTAACAAGACAACAAACGGCACATAGACAAATCAAATCAAGGCAAAGCTATAGATTAGCAGATGTTCCCATTCGGGCCCTTGGCAATTTAGCTATCGCCTCCTAACTACGCTTTAATATAGGTCTACGATGCAATAAACATTTGTGCGCCATGATGCAAAACATTAACTTTTATGCTCAGATAAACGTCAAAAGCCGAAAGCAAACAACATCGAAATATCTGTAAAAATCAAACGAAAATAATTCTGGCAAAAAACAAAACAGAAGACAAAATACAGAACAAATGCTTAAACGATTTACAGCCAATGCGGCTCAGCTACCAAATGGCCAAGGCTTTTAAAAATACATGAATTTCAATAAAAAAAACGACAATGGAGCCGGCAGACAACAAAAAAACGAGCAGAGGAAAAGGGTCCATAGATAAGAAGGGCTCTGATCAGGAAACGTTTGCGCCGCCATTTTCATTGTCAGAAACAATAAATTTCACGCATAAAACACTGAAAGCAAATGGTATTCACTTTGCTTTTTTCGCCCATTTTTTGCCATTCATATTAAAGTTTGGGCGCTGGCAACGAAAAGGCGCTGAAGGATAAACGTCAAACGTAAATTCAAAGGGGGAAAGGGGGTCCTGGGTATGCGCAAGTGTAACTACAGTGGCTCAGCTTTGAAATTTCACACTGGCTTAGAAACCGAAGACAATGTCAGGATGACTCAAACGGAAACGGAAGTGTCAAGTAGTTGGATGAGCGGCACAACAGAAAACGGAAAAGACGGAAAACAGGGAGAAGAAAGAGAAGGAGAGAGAGAGAGAGAGGCGCAAGTAGGGGGAGAGACAGATTGTGAGACAAAAGTCAGGCTGCATAAAGGCAAAAGCGTGTAGCTTGAAAAATGGTAAGCGCGAAGCAATTTGAAAAATGAAAGGGGCAACGGATGAAAATCAGACGAGTATGAGCATTGTAGGCAATAACTAACGACTAAGAAATACCCTACAAAACATGCAATATTCCATTTGAGCCGTAATCTAGAGAGTAGATGCTGTTGATGTGTTATAATTAAATAATTTTAATAATATATTATTGATTTATTAATATATATTATTAAAATGTTAATATTTAATACATAAATATATGTATTTCAAGCTTTTAAATTTAGGTAGACGATATTTCTTCTTTAAGATTCTCATAATAATAATATATAAACATAATCATATCCATTGAATTTATATCATATCGCTCAACCAAAAGCCCATTCCAGGTTATATTACTTAATACTCCCTAATCCCCAGCTAGAAGAGGGTATTTTGGCTGCGGTATGTGTGTTTGCGTTGGCTTTTGTGTTATTTTTTATTTGTTATATATTTTTTGTTGTCGCTGGGAAGGGGTGTGACCGCACACGGGTGTCGTGATTTACTGTCGGGCAACCTCACAACGCCTGCGTCACGCCCACAAGCCAGGCACGAGCAAAAAAAAGGGTTTGCACTGCGGCGGCTCGATTTCCCAGGCTGTTTTCTCAAATTGGCAAATAACAACAAACGGAAATACTTCTGCTACAGGTATGAAGAACCTGAAACCCTTTTTGAGTATGTAGGCGTGTGTGTGTGTGTGTGTGTGCTGGCAAATTGTAAAGTTCTTATTTGTCACATTTGTGCGTGTGTGCGTGTGGAACAGAGTCCTTGTAGGCTGTTGTCACAGCTGAATTATGTGCTAATGGTGCGAAAGCTGATTTCTCAATTTCCGATTTGGGACACTGTCCGTTAGTCAAATAATCTCGGCAAGCTCTTCCGAACTTGCCTTAAATTAGGTCCTCTTAAAAAATAAAAATCAAAGCGGAAATGAAAATGAAAAAAAAAAAGTTTGAACGGAAATTGCCAAACCACGCAGAAAAATTCATTTAAAAAAAATCATAAAATTCTTAAAATAAATAAAATTTTATAAATGATTTAAAAGCTCTGCCAGTACTTGATATTCACTTTATTTACGTTATGAATCGCTGGTTTAGTCTGCTAAATACACAATTTATATATTCAATTGCTATATCAGCGAGCTAGATGCTATAGTACACACAATATTTTCATACACATTGTTTTTTGTTTAAACATTTAAAATCACGCAGACAGCAGCCGACAAAAAATGCATAAAAACACTGGCCAACGAACGCCTCGTGTGCTGGCGTCATGTATTGCGCACAAATATTCGTATATTTAGCTAGGAGATATTCGGCACACAGTAAAATCTATCTATTATAAAACGGGAGAAATCAAATATATTTTGAGTACTATTTGAGCGTATATTTCGTTATGGTGAATACTTCCATTACAATTTGCTCACTTCAACTTAAATTCTTACAGAATTTATGTAAATTGAACTACTTCTCCCTCAGTCAGAGACTCAGAGTCCCATGCCACATTCCTTGTACCGCATATGCAGCCACATCTAACAAGCTCGTCATCATTCATGCCTGAACAATTTGACTTCATACCACATTTGAGGTCACGTCATACCGATTCTCAATCATTCTCCACTCTCAGCTGCTGCTTCATTATTTTTGAACTATTCTCACACACACTTCCACTCGTATTGGTGTTAATTGAATCCTACATAAATTTAATCAAGAGTTAACAGATGAAACCAGTCAATTTCTCATTTAACGAGTATTTACTGTAGATATTTCATATTTTTTACGTGTTTGCCGCACACTTATGAAAATCATTTATATATTTTCTATTAATTTTTGTGTGCTGCCAAGGTGAATGTAAAACAAACACACAGTCACACACACACACACACATACATAGATATGCATAAATAATATAAATACATATACATATACATATATATATGTATATAAAACTTTTCACATCTTGTCTCTGAGTTATTCCCAGCTAACAGCACAAATGAGCGCAAGCTGAAAAGCAGTAGCACATACACATATACATATCTACACTCACACACACACATACTTGTAGCGAGAGCACACATGTATGTATATATTTTTATATACATATATAATTGAGATAAATTTATTTTACGTCGCATTTCATGTTGAAGGTCGTTCGTTGATATTCACTTCATTTGACGTTGCAAATTCCTTGCGACTGTCTCATGCTGCGTTCTCTTCTATCGCTTTTGGGGTTTGCACATTTTACACTAATGATCAGCAAATTTGCAATAGTTGCACAATATTATCCATATATACATATATGTGTATTTAGTGTAATTTGCCGAAATGTCAATTAATTAGATAAATTTATGCAACGACCAATTGGATATTTTCTTCCTGCTTTGGCTGCGATTCCCTCATGTGATTTGGTTTACCATTTAGCAGATCTTCGTCTTTGATTGAATTTTTGGGTATTTTTTGTTTTGTTTTGTTTAGCTAAATACATACAGATTGGTTATTTAAAAACTGAATGAACGTGCTTATGTCTGTGTGTCGCTGTGCGCCGAGAAATTGGCCAGAAACCAAGTTTCATGAATCCTCCCACGTTTCGCTCTCCGCGATTGACAATGGAGGTACGCCGAGATTTTTTTTTATTTTCTGTTAATTTTGGCAGTGAATTAAAATTTTTGTAAATGCACATTGTACCTGCACATAATATAGAACCATTTAGAAACAATAGAATATATAAATATGAACTTGAAATTGATAATAAAAATCATGAAAATATGTTGAGCAATGTGAATTGTATATAAAAAGTATTTATTAGTAAATATTTTTATGAGAATAATAATAATATGTTCTTAAATATACATAAAATATTTTAAAGCTTAAATAGGAATTAGTTTACGATTTTATTAAATATATAGATGTCATAAAAACATTGTTTAACATATGGAATTAATGTGTTTGGACTTCGTCTCAAGAAAGTTTAATGAATTATTTGTATAGACAGTATAAAAAAGGCCATTGGAAAATCGGTAACTGGCAAACATATATTGCTAGAAATACATTAACATAAAATGAAAGCACTGCGTATACGTAATATCCAAGGCAATGGCCTTAAAGCCAAATGCGCTTAATCAGATACAAATGCTTATCGTTGTAAGCAATTGAACTGTTGTTTGTAACAGTACTTTAAGTAGAATCCAAACACGTACTGCACAGCAGAGCAGAGCCCAGTACAGCTATCCAATATCCATTTTCATATAGCATATTTGTATATGTACATATATACATATATGTATGTATATGGATGGGTATATGAAACAGAAGCCAATACAATTTTCCTTTTTTACCGCTGTTTCTCTGCAATTTTATTTAAATTTTTAATGCTCAAGTATCTGGCGACTGTCTGAGCCGCAGCTGCAGGTGGAACAACAGCAGCAGCACCGCCAATAACAACAACAACAACAACAATAACAAGAGGAATAACAAATACAATAACAACCAACAGCAGCAGCAGTAGCAGCAGCAACATTAAAATTGCAGACAAGGCGTCAGTGCATTCATATATGTATGTATGTCTGTCTGTATATGTGTATGTCTGTTCGTCTGTTTGTGTATGCCTATACGACTCTATAACGCATACGCCATGTGGTGCTCGGACAACTAACAGGAACGACTGGCAGACTAAGCTAAGGAGCTGAGCACTCGAAGAGAATTCCAAAGACAAAAGAGAGACAGAGTCAGAGAGAGAGAGAGAGAGAGAAGGAGAGAGAGTTAGCTTGCGCGTGCTAAGCAAATTAAAATTGCAATTTAATGTATTGCAGGCAGAGCGACCAGAAATCTTGTTAACATTGCGTTTGGCAAATGCAAACACCGACAACATAATAAATATATTTATATATGTATGTATGTGTATGGGCTGTGTGTGTATGGGTGTGTGCATAAGCATTCGAAACTCAATTTTCATGCACACACATTTTCGCGCCGAAATGCCAAACTGACAAACTGACAAACTGCAATTTCCATACTGCAAACATTGATGTTGTCAAAGTGGCCAATGTTGTTGTTATTGTTGTTGCTGTCAGCTTAGATAGTGCTGTAGCTTCGCAAAAATAATCGAAATTATGTAAATACCTGCGCGCTGCTCTCATTTGTTTTATTTATTGCAACTCGCCAGCGTTCGATGCTCTGCGCTCAGCGCTCAGCGCTTTGGCCCAAACATTTCGGCACTCAGCTGCGCATTCGATATGCGATGCGAATTTCCATTTCCCCTTCTTCGTTGCAATTGATGTGCCCCCGCAGCGTAACATTGTGAATTGCAACAAGCGAAAAAGCTTGTGGCAGCTTTGATAAATTGCAACATTGACCGCGCCGCGCCGCGTCGCGCTGCGCTGCTAATCAGCTAACGCCATTGCGTGGACCCGCCTCAAGGGCTGCAGGGCGAGAGAATTCCGATGGGCATGGCCTCTGTTTGTGTTTACCCTAAAAGCTGGTTAATTATTGTCGAATTATTGCAAATCGCGCGCGTTATTTAATTGCCTTTGGGCCAGTTGCACGGAATTGGATTGGACATGTAATAAGGCCTGGAGTGCTTCGAATTTGTTTTCACATTTGTATCTGTTAACTCGTCATCCATTCGCCATTATATAACCGACGCTCACTGCCCATTAATTTCGAGTGCTGTTCAAATTAAATGCAGTGCCAAGTAGCTGATGGAGCGAGTGCCCGAGTAACTGAGTAGCTTAGTGTAGCTGAATGTGTATCGGGTGGCTCATATAATGCGCTTTACCGCTGAGTTATGACCCTTCTCTGCGGTCACGGTTAGCCAGTTGCTCGGGATTATAAAAGTTGCGCTTTAATATAAACATTTGCAGCAGTTACTTCCCTCCGTTTCTTAAAACTCTTATGCTTTCACTTCAAGTGAAAGCAATTTGTTGTAGAACATTTAATGAGTGCTACTGGCTTATAGTGCTATTAATTCCTTTTATGGAACATCTTTCAGCTGTAACAGTAAAATTGTCTTTAAAAAGCATTCCCAATAACAAATTTCCTCAAATTACACCGTATATAAATTTCATACATATTTAGTTTCTGGTATTTATTTAGAATACCCCTAATATTAAATAGTATTTAGATACAGTTCAAAACGAAATCTAATTAGTTAGATTAGAAAAACAAAAAAAAAAAACTGAACTTTTAACTAAATTTAATAATAATAAAACATCTTAGCTTATATCAAATTGTTTTAATATTGAAATCTGGCATATTTAATTGATCCAAGTGCAGCAAGCAAATGTTATGAGGATACCTAGATCCGATATCTATATAAATATCGTATTCTCTTTAACGCCTCGCCCTAAGCAAATTGAAAATATTTCAAGTTTAAAGCCTTAGCCCATGCTTCCTGCCTTTTTTTGCAACTGCATCTAAAGCAATAAAATATAATTTGAATATTAGATTTGTTGGTCTACTCCAAGCCACTCACTCGCTTCAATTGAATTAAGCTCTGGTAAACGCTTGAAGATGTCCCAGCACTTCGTGCCAGTCAGCCAGTCATGTCATTGGCTGCAGTCTACTGAATATTTGAATGAATGCAGTGAGCGTATTGTATAAATAACCTCAACACCATTAAATTGTCAAGCTGTGTGTGTGTGTTGGTTGGCACACGTAGCTAGACACTGCAAACTTTATTTAGAGATGTCAAACTGTCGTTCAACGTGGACACTTCACAGTGTCCAGGCAGCCCGTGGGGAAGACGGAAGAAATCGTGTTCTGGCCCCTGCCTCTCCTGCTCCTGCAGTCGGAGCCAGTCAGCCGTTCAGGCATTCAGCCAGTCAGCAGTAAATAAAGCGTTAAATTTTAACAAATTGTTGTCAGCTGCGCGTGCGAACATGTGCCAGATGCTGACCCCACACGCACACACACACACACACACACACACACAACACACACACACACATATTGCTCCCGAAGCTGTCATTGAATCGATGGCTTTTCAATTACCTCATTTCCGCGTACGTATGTAACTAAAAACCAGTATCTTGATTAATTGTTTTGTTTGTGCCCTGTGCGGCGGCACGTTAATTGATTTATCTTGCTGCCCCACGCAGCAAATTCCACCAAATTGCCGGCCATTTCAGCCCAGCCGCACATGCATTTCCGTTCGCGTTAGCCGCCATTTTTGGCCAAATAGTTCGTTCGCTCACAGTTGATATTAGATTATGCCTAAAATTCAATTCAATTCAATTTGAGTGCAAATATGTGTTCGCTAATGTTTGGCTTCGCTTTTAAAGCAGCCACACACTTATACACACACACACACATACACTCGTCTGCCAGTTGCTCTTCTTTTGATTCTCGACGTCCGTTGGCCCAAAACTTGGCCATGTCTGCTGCCTGTTCGCCAGCTTTCATTTCTTTTTGTTGTGGCTGCGGCTGTGGCTGTGGCTGTGGCTGTTGCTTTTCCTTTTTGCTGTTGCTTTAGCTGCTGTTGTGCTTTTTGGCCGCGTTGCCTTCTTTTCAAGTGGTTTTCCGCTTTATGGGCGGCGGCGGAAATGTGCGACGGCAGATAAGTGAATGCGTTGCCAACGCACAAGCCTAATTAGTAGCCGCCAATTTGGTCACTACAAAAGTTGAAAAATATATATATATGTATATTCAAACCGAAATCCAATATTCGAGTAAAAAAGCGAGTGCAGAAGAAAGATAAAACTAAAACAATTTAAAATATACATAAATAAACAATTCACAAGAAAGTAATATATAAAATATATTTATGGCCGTATATGAAATTCAATTCACAAAATATCAGCATCAAATCCTTATTTTCTACAATGATTGGTCATTCAAAAAACAAACATTTATAAAATGAAATCAAGCTTAAGGCATAGAAAGTTATCTCTTTCGTCATCAGTATATTTTTTTATTTCAAATAACTTTGATAGATGTGAATTTTTAACAGGGACAAACAAGCTGAGCAAATGTGTAAAATTTGACATATTGCCAGTGGAAAAGCAAACAATAAGAAATCTCACATCGAACAGAGGAATATAAAATGTTAATTAAAATTCCTCGAAATAATTAATGAATAGCCAAGCTATATAAACTGAGCTGATGTTCTGTGAACGTGTAAACTCGGGTTCAGAAACCGCGCAACGCGCCAGGTTCCGCTTTGTAACTGAACTTTAGCGTAAAGCAAACCAGCAGCATTTTGGCTTTGGGTTTCGCAGCTTTGATATTTATGTTTATAGCGCTAGCTTGTGAAATTCGAAAATCATGATGCAACAACATAACCTTTTATTAATTAACCTGAGCTGCAACATTTCATTGCAAATTATGGTTCAAGAGCGCCGACCGGCAACAACAAGGGCCGAGTACCAAAAATAAAAAAGAATTACGCTCGAAAACAGCTTTCAGCCGCAGCACCGTTAATTTCTCCCGTTCGATCCCGCTGCTGTTGTTGCTGCTGCTGCTGCTGTTGGCAGGTATCACAACGGTTATGTGTGTGCGTTTGTACAACATGTCGTATGCGTGTTATAAATTAATACGCTTTGCGCTGGTCACCGCAAACGCCAATAATTAACTAAGCGCCAGCCAGTTGGCTTGCTTCATTGGCAAAATATTGCCACCTGGCTGGCTGTTATGGTAACGAGCTGCACGTTGCACGTTTGCCTGCTTGGCTGCTTGGCTGCTTGGCTGCATGAAGCGCATGTCATTAGCAGGAGGCAGACAACAGCAAATGGCGAATGGCATACGTAGCGCTTGGCAGAAGGTAGCTCATTAAATTAATTAAACGCTATCTAAAGGGGACGCGAAATCGTGAATGCATTTCTGCCACCTGCATATTATTTAGGCATTGCGCATGCAACGCTTAACATTTGTCGCAGCTGCAGCGTTTTGTTGCAACTTAGCTAAACAAACTTTTAATGAGTTCACTGCGTCGCCACATCTTTGCCGCGTCTCGAACACTGTCTGACTGACACACAGAACCGAGTGTCTCTTACTCACTCTCTCTACCTCTCTCTCTCTCCCTCTCGCTCGCTCTCTTGCCATCTATCACTCTGTGGTTGTGGCTATAGCCAAACGACGTATCGCATACATCGTTAGAGCGCCTTAAAATTGTTTTGCATTTTCTATGAGAGCGGAACGTATAGTTAAGGACCCCGCTATATCTACAGCTCCTGTTGCTGACACGACAAAAAATTAAAAAAAAAAAAAAGGAAAAGGAAGAGCAGCTATAGAAGAGAATGAACACAGATTCGATGAACGATATTTTAATACTCTGCAAATGCTCAATAGGAATTCGAAATATATCTAGATGCTTTTCTAGTCGAAATGTATAGTTTAAATTCAGTTGAGCTATTTGCTTTAGATACAGAATTGAGATACAGAGTTTCTTAATTAAGATCAATGATTATGAATCACTAAAAAGGTCATCATATAGATAGAGATATCAGATGTACAAATAGTTTCAACTGATATGCAATTCAATTTTAGATGATTTTGTGGCAAGTCTCTTTTGATTCACCGTTTGATACAGATCCAAGATTGTGCGGAGATCATTCGCAGACTTTTATCACATCGATTTGTGAATTCAGAATAGCCACGGCAAGGGTATACAGAAAAGTGCAGTGATTGCAGCTGAAGAGCTAAAGCTGATGGAGATGGTATTGCAAATGGAGTCAGAGAGGGAGCAATAGACGAAGCTGGAGGCAGGAGCTGAGGAGTGAAGTCTCTTGTGTTTATCTTTTGCAGCTGTCAGCTGGCCCTTTGCATCCATCTTGTGTGGCCTGTACGTCTGCGTCTGTCGCCTGTCTCCAGTCGGCTGTCGGTTGTCGGGCCATGTTGAGGCATTGTTGAACCATTGTTGAACTTTGAAATTGCCTTGAAATTGCTGTGCTCACATCAATCAATTAGCGCTGGCCCCGTTTGCCAGCATGTAGACAGCACTTTTCAGCTGATTTAAATTTTATGGCACTCTGCTTAAAGCGCTCAAAACTTTGCTCAACTTTGCTACCCACATACACACACACTCAATTGAAAGGAAAAACAGGAAACACACACACACACGCACGCATAGACAGCGCTGATTATACATAAGCGCGAAATATGCACACGCCCAGCGCCTCAGAGCGCGGGCGTAATGAATGTGTAAAGGGTTAGCTAAACATCGTGTGAGTGCGCATAGAAATAAGACGCCACAAAAGCGCTTGCACCAGTCGGTGGGCGGCTCTCTGGGGCATGCCACAGCCGCATAAAGTGTTTGGTAAAAAACAATTTAAGAAATGTGCGCGCCAGAAATGCTTTTAGACCAATGCCTTTGTCAGCCGGCGCACATGGCGTATGCGTGCTTCATGCAAAGCCCGCCCGCCCCTGAATTAAACAGCTTAATGAACTGTGCCTCCAAAAAAATAAATGAGTAGAGAATACTGCAAATAATTGAAATGCATAGAAATAACTTGGTTAGTCAAAGTGCGCGATCCGAATGAATTTTCGCACTTCATGAAAAAAGCAATGAAAATAAAGAGATAAAAAAGATCCAAATGAAAATGAAATTTCTGCCAGGCAGCACTCAATTTGTACACACATGCATACAAATTACTAATGCTAATTTTATTTGCTGCTGTCAGCCCAAAATAAAGACGCTGAAAAAATTACTTAAAGGGAAACCTCTGAGCAGCTGCAATTTAAATACTCTACAAGTAAGTGTATTCGACATTGCTATAGAAGTTGAGTTATATATCAAGTCAAATAAAATACATAAATAGTTTTATTTAATTTTATTAAAATCAAATAAAACACAAATGTACAGAAGCAAACTTGCCAATTCTTAGGTAAATATCTACATATAATAGCTATAAATAAATTATTTTAGAGGAATAAGTCACATATTCAAGCATAACATAAATAAATAATTGTAGTAGTACATATAATATTAAATAATAATTTTTGTATGCTTCATCTTTAAAATATACTTATAATTAAATTATGAGTTTAGATAGTTTAAATGCCCGCAAATTTTTAATGTTATCTCTTTGCAATAAACTTAAAATAATTGTCATAAAGCTAAAAATTAAAGTATTACACAAAAATTGCCAAATATATTATTATATTTAATACTCTTCAGAAATCAAGGCAAAAGCTAAAATAGATTACAAAATATAGAAAATGTATTTATAAATAATGATAATAATAATGGCGAAACTTGCATAAATCTGTTGCCTAAACAACTCATCAAAAAGTGTGGCCAAATAATTGGTTAGACTTGACAAAGTTTGTGCGAAAGTCGTGTGACCCACACTCTCTGGCTGCTGCTCCGCTGCTCTGATGGCTTATAATCAACTTGCGCCACTTTCAAATTGGCAAGCGGCATTAGAATCATAAAAACTTACGAGCGATACGCTGAACAGCTACCAGACCAGTTAGCTGACACTTTTTCATGCAGTCTATAAACATATATATATATATACATATACGCGCACACGCATAAATTTAAATGTCAATGGGCAATTAAAGTGGCCCACAAAAGTATGCAACGAAAAGTTGAAAAGTGCGCGCTCGGTTCATGGCAACACTTTGGCCAGACTTGGGAACAGTTGGTAGTTGAAATACTTGACAGTGCATTAGAGCAGCTTAGCTTACACACACACGCTCACACACACACATACACTCATACACCGTTTTCATACAGTCTCATACAGTGCCGTTCGCCTTGCTTGATTCTATACAATTTGTTCAGAGGTTTGCGCTACTGATTATTACTTTTCATTTTGCTTTAACGATTTTCATATCTTTCTCATTCGTTCATTTTTTGATGCGCTGTCGTCACTAGAGCTATGCTAAAATATTCGTGGGCGTGGCAACGGATTTACGCATGGCATGCAAAAATGATGAAGATGAATTACTGGCGCTGCCACGTGGATGTGCAGATACATTTGTATCTGTATCTACATGAACACATCAAACACCTACGAACAGACATACCACATCTTTATATATATTTACGAGTATTAATAGATTTCGGGGCGACATTGTTGATGTTATTGATTTGCTGTATGCTCTCTGAGCCGCACACATTTGTTTTAAACACAAAAATATGTATTGTGTGGAATCATATCTAGACAGGGCTAGATATTCTGGCCTCGTCATTCATCATCTGTGCCATTGATTATCGACTGTGGCCTTAAGGCTCTCATGCGAATGCATTCAATTGTAAGAAATAAATTGCATTTAGCATTTCGAGTTTTGATTAATATCTGTCTCCAGGTAATGTTAACAAGCGTGAGTTTCTATAAATGAACAGCCTTGAACAAATAAGTTCTTCAAGTTGTTTATGACAATTACACATGCCAACATGATTTAGTAACCATGAATGGCTAAATACAATCATGTAAAGTGATTTATTTATTTAGTATTTATGTTTTTATGTACACACTCGAATAATACATATTTTGCATTAGCTGTAGATATGAGTAAAGAATTAAAAGAATAGATTTCTGTTTGCCAACATCTTAAAGCTGCCTAGTTAAATTTAAACAAAAAAGGGATAACTCGCTTTAAATTTATTTTATGCTCTAATATGTAACAATTATTTATAACTAAATTCAATGAATGCAAACTCTATAAAATAAATTCGTTTCACTCTTTCATTTTAATAATTTTTTTTATATTAATCATACTGAAATGAAAACAAACACCAATTAAAGCGAAGTTGAATTAATGAAAAAATAATTAACTCATTAAAGCCAATGCTCATATTTGATTGCTAACACTACCTAAAATTCTCTATGTCAAATCTGATTAGGCTAACTGAACACATCTGCAGGGATTTCAAATACCATTGGCGAATCAGTAAGAGCCACATTGAAACATGATGTGATTCAATTCTCATTTTCGGCTTTTCAAGCCAACAAACAATATGTGCAAATGCAAAGGCAAACAGTCAACACAAATGCGGAAAAGCTGCAGCACGTGTCTGCACATTGCTCTCACACAGAGACGAGCAACGTGTGCATGTCCGAGTGTCTGTGTGTGTGTCGCTGGGTGCAAGTGTATGGGAAATTCCCTGTAATAACCAATTCGAAATGGCAGCCACAGTCACAGTCGCAGTCGCAGTCGCAGTCGCAGTTACAGTAGCAGCAGAGCCAGCGACCATCAGAGCAGCAAACGAGCAAAGTTTTACCATTTTTAATTTTTCCCTTTCGCCGTGCTGCACGTTACTTTTTTACCCAACTCTGACTCTGACTCTTTCCTTTGCCAGCACTTAGGCTGATTAAAGTGCATGAACCAGTCAGTTACAGCTACAACTACAGTAATAATAGCAACAACTATTACTACAACTACATACACAGACACTCATACAAATTTTCAGCAGCTTTTTTGTTTTTTTCGCTCGTTTGTCATATGCTTTTCGCCATTAGTCAACTGCAATGTCAGTTATTATTTGTTAGTCTGGGCCAAAGCTGACAAAAACATATTTAAGCTGAAATTCCAAGAATTAAGAACGTTCTCATAAAACAATTTCTTGAATATAAATACATAAAATTAACAAAAATTAACTGAAAATAATATTTATATTGTATGATTAGATTATTGACACCATTAAAATTTAAATTGATATAAAAATAAATAAATAATATAAAAACAAAAAGCAAACATAAACTTCTTGCTGGTAAGCTTTGCTCCCATTGCAACGCTGAAACATGCAACGGAATTATTTTTGAGAACATCTTTGGGTGGTCTTGGCGCTGTACTTGTTTGACATCAACCTCTATATGAGAATAAAACTTGCTTAATCTTTGTGTAAATATGCCGTGTTTTGGATTTATATGCCTGGCCATTAAATGCTTGACATACTTTGGCTTATTGCTTTGGGGTAGCGGCCAGCGGGTCGGGCTGTGAAGTGAAGCATTTAAGTCGAGGATTTGTTGTGCTCTGCGGCTGGCAGACGTATAAAAAGTGTTATTAAAAACCTATAAACCACATAAGAATTCGTCCCGCTGCCACCAGGACACAAACTTTTTAACGCACATATTAAAATGCCAACGCGTTTGATGAATAAAAAAAAACAACCGACTTTTTTTTGTGTTTGCTGCGTACGCGGCGTATGCATAATGCGACACATTAATATTGTTTTTTGCGGGTGTGTGAGTGCTGTTCTGTGTGTGTGTGTGTGTGTGGGTGTGCGTCGTTATCATATTGATGTGCAACAGTTTAAAATTTCCTGTACAATTTGTTGTACAGCGAGTCGCAACCATTAAAGGGAAGCATTAAATGTTTCATTTATTTCAACAAATTTTAAATTGCCATAAAAAATCGAAATTTACGATAATGAAAGTCGACTCGTCTAGACTGTCAACAGTTGCCAAAATGCACAAAAGAAAAGCGCATTGCGACTGCGAAGTCTTTGTGAGTTCAAAGGAAAAACTGCTGATTTTCATATCACTAAAATTACCGGCGCTGGCACAAAAAAAATCCCTCCCTTTCGTTTAGCTATCTACGAACAGCACTCAATTGAATGAGAGTGCTGGCAAATACACTATATACTATATATTATCTGCTATATAATATATGTATGTATGTATATGTTCTCTCTTAATGCCACCCCTAGCCGATTCACACTCTTGAGCCAATTCACAATCGCCCTCTCGAAATGCGCTTTTAATATTGTGCATAAATTAAGTTGGCAAAGTTTTTTGCGTTGGGCGAAATTGCAACGAGTGGCACTTTATCAGTACCATTTAACGCCCACAATGGGGGCGTGGCTATGCTCGTGGTCGTGGTCGTGGTCGTGGCTTTAAGGTGGGCCATTTCAGATTATATTAAATGGATCAGTTAAGAGCTGTCTGCCATTTGCCACTTGAACTCGAGTTCAATCAAATTAGTTGCCCTTTTGAGAGTTCTTTTTATTTGATTTACAGATTGAAATTAAAAATATTTTTCGGTGTTTATTGAAAAGTCGAAAAGTCGGTCTTTTATGAAAGCACACTTTGTGAGCTCCGTTTCATATTTGCTTTATATTTAATTAAATCCGGGCTTAGAGAACGGATAAGTATTTCGGCCAAAACTCGTTGGCTTTTTGAGCAAGAGTCCTGATATAAATTACTTTATTCTTAGAAATGCTGAGAAGACATATGAACTATTTGCTTCTGCTTTGTCACCCGCTTGCATAGGCAAATAGCTAGCAGGAATAGAGGTGGAAATCGTTGGAGTTGACTGCAAGCGGCACGAGCTCACTTGTTTATTCATAGCCTTAACCAGGCTCAATAGCAGATGCCTGGCATCTAATAAGCCTCCACTCGACTCCATTTGGCTGTGTTTATAAACGCATTTGTGCTAGACGATGGCCAGAGCTTCGAGGCTCTGTGCTAAGCATCGCATCGTATCGAGCATCCAAACTCAAATCCAATTCGATTCGGGAGGCACAAACAAGTTCCAAGCTGCAACGAGAGAGCCAGAGAACATGCGACACTGAGCAGTGGATGGAGGCAGCCAGGATATGCCAGGATAAGCGCTGCAAAGTATGCGCTGCAGTTCAACTGCCATCCATAGTCGATATAAATTCATTTATTCATGAGCTCAAAACCGGAAATGAATGTGTTACCTGCCTGACGGTGTGTGAGCGTGTGTGAGTATGTGAGTGTGTGCTCACATGTGTATTTAAGTTTGTTTTTGTGGGTAAAATATGTGCGAGCTCTGTCTGCCACGCATGCAATTTATGAAAATATTTGATTTGCTCAGCGTCTGCCCATAAATTATGTTAACAAAAAAAAAAAAGTAATGTGGATTTCCTTTTTGCTATTACCTGAACTTCTGGCCAAGTTTTGAATGCGAATTGAATATGTCTCGCTGATCTAACGAGCAGCAGGCAGCTGCGATTCCAATTGCACTGGGCGTGTTTGCTTCAACTTAAATTGTGCGCATTATTGGCAAAGTGCACTCAAAAGACGCACACAAGCTCACACGCATCGCATACATACACACACACACTCAAAATTTGCAGCAGACATGCATAAATTTTGCGCCAAAAAGCCGTTTAGGGTGCACAAACACAGCCCTAGAGCAGCAGATAGCAGTTGTTGAGATGGCGTCAAGTTGCAGCAATCGCTGCACACGCACAAGTGCCTCACTGCACACAAATAGCACTGCACAAACACACGCACACACACACACACACACACACACGCACACATGCCTCTATTCAACTTTCACTTTGAATTTGCCAAGTTTTTGCGCAAGATGCACTTTTCAGCTTCCCGCTGCCCGCTGCTCGCCCCACGACTGACGTTTCAATTCACACACACACACACACTAGAACAAATACACACACACATACGTGCGCTCATGCACCGTTATGGGCTCGCCTTTGATTTTAAAGATTTATCGTGCATTTCGTAGCATACTTATATGCGCCATTTGCATATTAATAGAGCAGACAGCATCCAAACTCTTCCAGTTGGCAGCGTTTATGAGTGCATCTCGAATGCTTAGAACAAACAACATAGGCAAAGATAGAGTTAGAAAGACAGCGTGAAAGAGACAGACACACAGAGAGCGAGAGGGAGCAGGAGCTCTCCTCGTTTGCACATTTTTTTATCAATAATTTAAATAGCAAAATTCAAACCGATTTCTGCTCAAGCTTTTGGCTAAACTTCTAAAGAGGGTCACTCACTGCGACCAAATGTCAATTTGGACTTAAAAAGGAAATATATCTGTATTGAAAAATAAGCTGCAAGTCAAAGAGCTATGTATGTGTGACTACGCAATACCCTGCACTGATTTAATAAATTCATTGTTGAATTAGTAACTGAAATCGTTGTATATAATAATAAAACACATAATATTTATAGAAAAAACATTAAAGCTGCTCAGAAATTGTATAATTCGGCTTTAAATTCAATAGAAACGTTGGAATCGGAACAACTTAAAAACCAAACAGAATTAATAATATGTGATTTCTATTATTTAATAGCAACTTAATTGTTTCAATAAATTAATATCTTTCAAATAACTTTTCCAATGCCTCTTTTTGTTTCAAATTTAGAATATCTTTATGATATTCTAAAACGTATTTTAAAAGTTGAACAAATTAAAACTTAAATTAAAATTAATTAAATTTTTTCATTATTCACATATAAACCTATATATAATTCTACAATATATTAAATGGTAAAATCAATATAAAATGGCTTCAGTGTAAAAATGCCAAAAATCCATATTTTATGTTCCGAATTTGAAGTTTGTTAGGTTTTTAATTACAAGATTGAAAAGTCAATTTATTTTAATATTATTTTCAGTTGCATATGGAATCTATGTATATTTTTTTATTGCGTATAAATATACCAAAAATACCAATAACAAAATATATTTGTTATTTATTTCACAAAATTTCTACTGTGGCTATGACACCATCCGATTTATAACTTTATAATGCTCTAGGGCTACAGGGTATATACATAAAAAAAAAAAGTATATAGTTCTTTCAATAGGCACACCTTACAGTACTAACATGTTTGCGGACACTCACACATATGCGCCTGTGCCTGTGTATGTTAGCTTGTGTATTTCCCGTTAGTCATCGTTGTTGTTGTCCTGTTTGGTCTGTTTTGCCTGCGGTTATTGCTCATGTCCCTTGGCTGCAGAATTCAATTCAATGAAGTCATTTTTATTTGTTTGGCAACTTGTAGATACAACAACAACAGCAACAACAACAACAGCAACAACAGCAGCAAAAGTAGCAGTACCAGCAACAGCAAATAAATTTTGAAAAGGGTTTCCTTTTGAATAAGAAACATAACAAAAGACGAAAAAATATCACAACAAATTGTCTGCAATATGTTGCGAAATATGTGACAAGCAAAAACAAGTTTTTTCAGAAAGAGCAGGCAAGGCAAGGCAAGCGGCCCCATAATACCCGATATTAAATGCATTTCGTATGGGCGCACAATGAAAATGATTGAATGCCATATTTCAAGAGAGGTTCTCAGTAGTCGAATACATGCTGAAGTGAAGTTCAATTTGTTCGCTTTAAGCCTTTTCCGACTGTCTGGCAGATATGAGCATGACAGCGTGAGAAGCGCATAGAGAGGTCATGCAGTAGCACAACATAATACAATAACAGACTTGCTGAGCTGCAAGTTGCTCGCAAAAGAAAAAATATAGAAAATCAGAGAAAGAGAAATTGCAATGTATTTATGGGTGAATCAAATAAAAATAAGTCGATTAAACTAAAAGTTTATGTTATAAATAGAAAGGCTTTGATTAAATTGGTCCATGAAATTCAAATGTTTCCATTTTTGTGTCTCGTCCCTCAGGCGGAATAAAAAATTGATATTTCTAACTTTAAGCATTGCATTATTCTTAGCCCTAAGCACAGCTACTTGAATTCAGCACTCACTTTCCTTTTCGCACTGCTTTTCCACAGTTCTGGAGCCCGCTTTTCCAATGCGCGATGTGACCATAAGTCGCAATGTGGACGCCCATAAATTGTACGACGTGCTCGGCGAGGTGGGACGGTGAGTAGAGCCTGGAACCCATTGTTTCAGAGGGCGCACTTCAAACAGTGGAATCAAATGATAATCATATACTACCCAATTCTCAGTGGTAAATTCGGCACAGTGTACAAGTGCAGAGAGAAGGCCACCGGCCTCCAATTGGCAGCCAAATTCGTGCCCATACCGAAGCGCGAGGACAAGCGGAACGTGGAGCGGGAAGTGGAGATTATGAATTCATTGCAACATCATCTCATTATACAATTGTATGCTGCATACGAATATCAGAAAATGATGTGCGTCGTCCTGGAACTGTAAGGCCCAAGCGAACACGCAAATCTCTATATATAGTGTTGCTATATAGTAGAAATTCTATATTCATGTTGAAGAATATGTTGATTTCGCTTGAATTTCATATTATTGTTGTTGTTGTCTTTATTGTTGTGGAGTGCGTCTCTCTCTCTCTGCGTGTGTGTGTGTGCGTATGTGTGTTTTGTTGCCCTTGATGGCAAACTACTTTGACAACATCTTCATAACTTTTGTTGGTCTTCTTTTGTTTGTTAAATGTTCTATTCTATTGTTGTTGTTACATTGTTGTGGAGCACAATATCTTGCAATCAGCGGGAAATGTGCATAAAATACGATTTACACGTACGCACATTATCGTAAACTAGTAAACTTCTTTCACACACACACACACACCGATACGCTCACGCCCACGCCCACGCACACACACACAGCGCACAACTATAAAAGTTTGTCCATGCTTTTTTCTATGTTTCTTCTTCTTCTTTCCTTTTTTTTTTTTTTTTTTATTTGGGCACACCCAGAAAGAAAACCTTAAGCAACAGGTTATCGCACTTCCTTGTTCTAGAAATGTATTTAATGCTCTTATGCGGAGCATTGCACTTTTATCAGTTAATGTGTAACACACCCACACAAGGAAGCTCACGAATCTAGAATTTGTGTATCGGTTGCTACAACAGAGTGTAAAAAAGTCTCTAAACTTTGGCATTATTGTAATTTAGGTTTGCACATATACGTCTTTCTGTGTTTTGAAAATCGTTCAATAAATTATATTTTTAGTCATCAATCTTTATTAAGATCTTTATTATCAAATATCTTTTATTATCTTATCTTTTTTATGTATTCGATGTGGCACTCATAGCAATCAGTTTATGGAAAAACAATATCTATCATCTGAGACATATTAAATCTGTTTACCTAGAAGCTAGACAACTTTTAGATATTTGTTTATTTTTTTAGATACTTTGAAGAAATGAGTTCAACAAAAATATAAAACAAATAGATATATAATACAAAGCCAAACTGAATTAAAATCAAAGAAGATAAAACAAAAACATATATGTGTATTAGATAGTCTAAAATAATACAAGGAAAAGGTATATTTACAAAATCTTTGAGAAAAGAGACGGAAAGATATTAGTGAATGGGGCTGAAGCAGAGTACAAAATAAATGCAGAGAGCAAACAAAGAAAACGAATCATAAATATCCTCACAACGATATTCTAACTTATTCGGATGGAGATCTTAAATTTTAATATTTCATGAATAAGGATGAATCACAAATACGCATTAGCAAAATATATAAACTTGAAATATATTTAAATACATAAGCTGTACAGCTCTAGTACTAAGATGTTATCGCTAAATAACTTAGCTATACTGTTTGTTCCTTTTCTTATGACATGGCAATTATTATATTCCATATAGCGTTCGACCTATTGCAATCGCTCATAATAAAACATTAAGGGTATTCAATATTCGATGAAAAAACAAAACCAAAACTTTGTCACATTTAGCTGTATCCCATATTTGTCTCTAATAAAAACGTAGGTAGGCCATATGCTATAGGCCATAAAAGCGTTTGAGTCAGGCAGAGGTGCACTGATTAAGCCATGGCCTTGACCCATTTTACTGGAGTGGGCACTTTTTCTCCACAGAAATAAAACGGCAACACTTGCAGAGGCAAAACTACAACAAAGTTACGAGTCTTTTGTGCAGCTCACTTGACTTTTTACTTTAGAAATTAATTTCCATGGCTAAGAGTGTGTTGTTCTCTTCTGCTATCCTGTTCTATAGTCGACAACGATGCGGACAGCTCCCATTGTTGTTGTTTTGTGTTGGAGTCTTAATTGTTTACTTGCGCAAGTTGTTTCGTCGCTTTGCATATTCATAAAATGCAGCAAACATATTTGGGCCAAGACAAAAATCCTTGACAAACTGCAAACTGCAAATTGCAAACTCGTTTTGTAAATTCTCCATTTGCTTTTCTAATGAAAATTGCAGTTTATTTCCACAAACAATAATATTTATTTGAATTTCTGCCATTGCCATGGAGCTTTTCCACTTGTCTCTTTTTGCTCTGTAAATAATTCAAATTTCATATTTTATGTCAACTGACAAAAATATGTATTCTGCAGCTGCATAAAAGTCACATAAGTCACATCGATTACTGCACATGAGAATTGCAGCTGGAAAATTTCACAAATAAGCCGATTGACTTTAGCTCTTAAATTGTTTATTTTCTTTTTTATCTTTTTAAATTGAATGAAAATTTGTATAAGTAAATCTAGTTTATTGCCAGAGTCAAGTAAAGGGCATGCATTAAAGTATTTAAATGCATTTTGTATTTACCCAGCAAACAAACGTGCTCGATGCATATTAAAAAGGATATTTAAGGCAGCTATAGTCCAAATGTTTCAGCTCTTGATACTGATTCATAAAGGAAATAGATATTCTGACTAGGACTGTAGGCAGGCAATTTTGAACATAAACTGAAGATAGATTAGGAAAATGGGATAGAATAAGGGACTATTCACACTTGCTATATACATACATATGTATGTATGTATTATTTAAGATGTATATCACTTAGCATGTACAAAAATACTTCCATCGTACCCAGAATCATCAGTAAGCTCAAAATTAAAATTAAAAAAAAAAATGCAATTACGCTCTCTGAAGCATAAATGAGTATCATGGCATTGGTTATGCCCGATTAAAATGTGGGAAATAAATTAATATTATATATAAGTTAATAAATAATTAAATCATATTTACAATTTAACTAAATCGAAAGGCGCGAATAATCCAAAAAACTCGAACTCCTTAAAAAAAATCCTCAATAGTTTTCGATGTTTTAATTTAAGAGGAATCAAATGAAAGACGTATGGGCAAACTTAATCAATACTGTGTGATTTACTCTTCTTCTTCTGTTTTTTTAAATAAATACAAATATTCTTAGAGACTTTACCTCACTTTATGAATCACAAATTACAATCTCTGAGTGTCTAGTATATGGAATCACATAAAATGCATATAAACATTGATGTTGATGTAGCATTTTAAAGTAAATTGCAGGAACTGACTTGAGATAAACGAAATTTTCAATCGCAAAGCATTTTCCATTTTCTTTTCTCAACAAATGTTGAATGCTTTGTAGCTCAGTTGCTGCACTTTACTTTCTCCTCGTAGGTTGATGTTCATGTATTATCTGATTTTCGTGTTATGTCAAACAATGCGTAGTACTTGTAAATAACATAATAAGACTTACAGCTGGGCAGGTAAGCCAACTGAAACGAGTCTAAAACTTAGCACTTAAATGGAAGTTGAATTAGCTGCTTTAACTGTGGTCTTGGCTTTAGCTGCACGCTTGTTATATGTTGTGTGTTGTCTGTTCTATGTTCCTTCGTTATATAGATATATATTCTCTATAGTAGTTTTAAAAACCTCTAAATGGTGTTCTTCTATTGACTCCTTAGCATTGAAGGCGGCGAGCTCTTCGATCGGGTTGTGGACGATGAGTTTGTTCTCACAGAGCGCGTGTGCCGTGTCTTTATACGCCAGGTGTGCGAGGCCATGGCCTTTATACACGGCAATGGTATCATCCACTTGGACTTGAAGCCCGAGAATATCTTGGTACTCTCACAAAAGGGAAATCGCATTAAGATCATTGACTTTGGACTGGCACGCAAGTTCGATCCCGATAAGCGCCTGCGAGTGAGTTACAATTAATTGCTGTTTGTACAGGGTATCTATATGGCATGCCACTCTTTCAGGTTCTCTTTGGCACACCTGAGTTTGTGGCGCCCGAAGTGGTAAACTTTGACTGCATCTCCTATGGCACTGATATGTGGAGCGTCGGCGTCATATGCTATGTGCTGTAAGTACTCGGTGCCGAGATATTCGAATATAAACTTCATTACACTACACAGCAGCGAATTAAATGATGAAGAAGTCGTGCAGAAAAGTTTTTATAGAAACCAATTGATATTCATAGGCTACAATGCAATGGAACAAAAAATGAAAATAAAAGTTTATTAGAGTGTAGTAATTACATTTTCTATTTGCAATTTTTTAGATGAATTTTAATCCTATCTTTTTTTTTTTTAGTCATGTGCGAAAAGAAAAACTTAAAATCTATTCGAAAATTAAAAAAAAATAATAATAATAACAATAATAATAATCATTTTTTAACTTAAATTTCAGATGATATTGTTAGTAAGATAAATAGATTTTTGAATAGCAAATACGTAAATCAATTTATGATTTTTGTTTCTTGCAATTCATTGCAACTTCCTTGATTGATAATTGAGTATACAAGAAATCTTGAATATGTTGAAAACCTTAATTCATTACCAAATTACTTTCAGTACATATAATATATTCCAATGCAACGCACTTTCCTATGTTTCATTATCTTTTCATGTAGCGCAGTGTTGCTTCAAGAATATGACATTGGAAAATTTAATCAAAGCTAGCTTGAGGAATGAATGCGGGGTCGGGGTTTGCATTTGCGTTGCTCGAGTGAGCAAAGTAAACTAATTAAAAATCTGTGAAAATTGCGGCAGTCAGGAATTAAATAATCAAAGTCTTACAACTGTTAGGGAAGGTGTTCGAGGCAAACCGCCAAGGTACAGCAATCCCCCCTGCCAAAGACACAAATAACTAAACAAGAAAACTCGCTCGACGCCAATTTAATTTAGTTAATTAAATGCTGCTGTGTTTGTGTGTGTGTGTGTGTAAGTGTATGTGTTTTTTATGTATTTATTTATTTTGTGTGCTCTGCTTTTACATTTCATGTTTATTGACTTGGCCACACTCACACACACATACACACATACACACACACACACATGTGGAACAATAAAAACAATTACAGCATATCTGGTCTGTCGCCTTTCATGGGCGAGAACGACATTGAAACAATGTCAAATGTAACCATTGCAAAATACGATTTTGAGGATGAATGCTTTAATGGCATATCCCCGGAGTGCCTGGATTTCATATCGAAGCTCCTAGTCAAGGACTTGAGGTGGGTTTTTTGTTAATTAGTTGTCTAGCCCATAACCGGGCCACTCAACCAGCACTCGCTCTTTTAATCAACCAAATGCCCCACAGCACCCGCATGACAGCCGCCGATTGTGTGAAACACAAATGGCTGCAGCAGCATCCCCCCGCCACGCCCCTCAAGAGAACAGCATCCGCAGCAGCAAGAGCGGCAGCAGGAGCAGCAGCAGGAGCTGAAACAACAGTCACCAAGAGCGACACAGTGAGCAGCAAGACGCGACTGAAGTCAGAGTCGCCCACAACGTTAGCCTCGGAGTCTTCAGAGGATTCAACGGAAACAATCGAGGATGCGGATGTTGATGGCGATGAGGATGAGGATGAGGGCGAGACGACAGAACAGGACGAGGACAGCGAGGAGCTGGCGCAGCTGTGCAAAACACATGAGCTAGAGGTAAACAGAAAGTTAGCTAAATAGCGCAGCACCGAGCACTGAAACATTCTCTGCTTCCCCAATGCTTCCACACAGAACAAAGAGCTGGATGCCACGAAGGATAATTTAAAGAATTTCATAGTGCGCTGGGAGACGCATCCGAACAGTCCGTACGTCTTTGACGTCGAGGGCAATGTGATAGCGCCTCTAAATGAGAGCAGCTACACGCATCCCCGACGGCCCCATGGTCCGGACAGCATCTCCTCGTCCCGAGGTGAGTACTGCCGCGATGGTGGCTCCCAGAGGCAGCGCGACCGGCATGCGCTCATCCATGGCAAATGAGCGGGGGCGAGGCAATCACAACCAATTTTGTAAATTACATAATTAACTACAAAACAACAACAAAAGAGCAACAAAAACAAAAATCAGCCAACTAATTGTTTCTCTCTCTCTCTCTCTCTGTTAACTTTGAATGTAGACCAAGTTGGCTTAATGAGAAGCGCAAAGAAGGGCACGCTTAGTGCCCACTCATAAAGCTCTCCCGCCTCTCAGTCTTAACTTTTCTTTTGATTATTATTTATGTATATTGCAATCAATTTGTGTTTTGTGTTAACATATCAACTTTTAATGAGCTATATTGTAATTATGTTGTACGTGTATGTGTGAGAGAAATACGGCATGCCAACAACAACAAAGTACTTTCAAACGTTGTTGGCTTAGGTTTTAAGTAATTGTAGCTCTAAGCGCATCCATATATCGGATGCTACCTCTATTAACCAATTGCCTTATTGTGTAAGTTGCCTAGCGTTTCGCCACTGTGATAAAGACAGCCAATGACAAGAGTAATACCAAAATATACTTCAAATTCAAATACAACAACGTTTCTTTCAAATACATTAGCCATACAACTATCCAAACATTCCAAAAGTAAACAATCAATAACAAATCGAATACAAGCTAAGACATTATCCCAAACCTAGTTCAAGTTTAGCTCAACACGTAGCCACAGATTCAAAACTATCGGACAAGGTAAGCTCCATTCATCGATCAAAGATATAGCAAAAACTGTCGATCAATGCTGCCAAATTCAAAACTTTAAGTCAAAATATCATTTCATTCAACGGGTTTATTGTTCATCAAAACATGATGCTTATTTGTGTTCTGTATCAGTAAGAAATTATTAAAATACATCTAAGCAAATTTTGAAATATTTTTCGAGCTCTACAAATTGTTAAATTTCTTAAATGCTCAAGCTCTTAATTTTAAAATCGAATTCGCAAAGCTAAATCTGTCATTAAATAATGTAATTAACCCATACTGATTATAGTTGAAGAGTGTTAACTAATTACATCCTCTATTTTTAAAACTTATATCACGCTAAATTGAATTGAAAACATTAAGCGAAAATATTTTGAAGTACTGAAACTTACAAATTTAAAAGAAAAAAAAAATTAAAGTACTCTTATTATTATTATTATTATTATTACGGAAACATATTTCGAACTTTGTTAGATCAAAATTTTAGTAATATCTTACACAGAAAGAGAACAACACCAGTGAAAAGCTCATTTTCTTAAGTTCGATCCTTGCGCACAGTATGTTGTCTATCAGGGTTAGTTGTTACGATCCATTATTAACTTCTCTGTTAACAAACTGGGCTGTCTGTCTCATACGCATGCTCTAAATTTCTGTCGATATGTATCTCTTTATGTATCTAATTCGGATATACCAATTTTAATAATTCGTCTAAACCTAACCCCCCAAAATAACTGTATTTGTATGTGGATCCTTACGTCGCCCAACTGCTCTAGACTAAAATCCGTTTGCCTTTACAGTTTGCTCGCCCTCGCCATGTGAGTCCATAGCGACGCTGACGGACGATGAGCAGGAGACTGGAGCGGCCCTCGAGGAGGCGAATGAGCCCAGCGCAGACAGTCCCCATTCGGTGGCGACCACGCCCATTAATGAATCCCGCGAGAAGCTCTTCCCAGCAGTGGGTGCAGCGGGCACCTCTGGCTGTGCCACGCCCACGCCGCAGCATCTGTTCAACGAGAACTTCGACGAGTTCTCCGGCAGCGAGAGCAGCGCTCAGCAGCGGCGCAGCATGAAGAGCTATTTGCACACATTCGACAGGCGAAACTCGGACACGACCTACTTGCTGGGGAGACGCAGTTCCGGAGAGCGCGTCAATCTGGCGGACGAAATACGCAAGCTGTCCGATCACCTGCTCATGCTGGCCGAGATCAACACCAAGCTGGGCGATGGCAACAACAACTCGAGCACCACGGAGAGCAGCATCAGCCAGGAAGCCAACAAGGTGAAGAGCAGCACGCGCAGCACCCGCGTGACCTCACACGGACAGCTGCACAGTGCCAGCTCCAGTTCCAGTTCCACCAGTCAGACGCACATGCGATCTGCTGATGGCCAACAGAAGGTGAGCTCGTTGTCTGCGCGACTGCAGCAGTCCATAGAGGAGACGCCGAAGCTGAGCAATGGCAATGGCAATGGTGGCAGTAGCTGGTCCCAGTCGCAGCTGCGCAGCCAGTCTACAGTGAGCACCATGAGCACGGCCAATGCCAAGAGCTATATGCAGAAGAGCACTACCAGCACCAGCACCAGCAGCTCCAAATTCAGTTCGAGCATCAGCAACAGCCACAGCAACAGCAACAGCAACAGCTCCAGTGCCAGCTCAAACAATCATGTCTTCACGGAGTCGGCGAGCAGTCGACGAGCCAAGTTTCGCATTAACCAAATGAGTCGCGACGTGCCCATCGGATTGCCGGATACGCATCAGACGGTGAATCTGGAGGAGGCAGCCAACACGACGAAGGATTGCTTGCTGCATCTGCTGGAGAAGTACAATGAGACGAAGATACGCAATCCCGTGGGCAGGCACCAGAGCATCAGCGTCGATTGGCATATTAGCGATAATCTCGAGTACCGCTCCATGAGCTCCATCAATGCCTTCTTCCAGCGACACAGCCACAGCAGCGGCGGACAGAACGTCAAGCACATACAGGCCCAGCTGGAGGAGAAGGCAACGGGGAAGTAGTGAACAGGCACCATCGGCACCATCTGAATACTGTATATAATCCTATATATAATTCATGTACTATAAACTCAACAAACAGCTCAAAAATCAATCGCAACTAATGAGAGAACAACGTTAAGGAAAATACAAATACAAACTTAGTTAATCGCAGTTACAGTTAGTCAATTTCTATGTTCGCATGAATCAAGTTGTTTATGTATTTGTCGTAAGTGATAAATGATATTAATTTATTGAAAATAAAACTTAAATGGAAGACTTCAATCGAATTCAATCGGTCTTGGGTAGGGGCCCGTACGAAACTCTGAAAAGTGCAACAGTGACTGAAGGTACATATACCCTAAATTAGGCACACATAGCACCCTGCAGAGCACACACGAATCAAGTTTTCAGCTGATATTGATGAATTGGTATAATAATATATGTATATATTGTATATTAACAATATATTCATATATATTATAATATATATAGCCCTGTCTGTATATTTGAATCAATCTCATACTGGGTTTATCGATTAAAACTCTTTTCGAAAAATATGTATAAATTATATCTCCTTGTAGCTCGAGTCTAAATTTAAATTTTAAATGCATGTGTATTTTAAAAATTTGCAATTTTTGCTATAATCCACCCGAATCGATATTTACCCCTAATAGAGCCTTCTTATTTGAGTTGATACTTATTAGATAACCGCGTAAGGAATCAGCATCACAACGTAAGAAAAAATGCATTTTTCCAATTTACCAGAAAATATATTTTTGCTTAAATCTGGTATTCCTACACTTATTCCGGGAAAATTTATGTTAGATAAAATCAGGCATCACATTATATCAATACAAAAACGACATCAGAGTGATATACAAAGTAATTATGAATATTCCATTACCAATTTCAATTTTATAGAATTTCATTTGTCAATGTTGCAGTTTGGGAAACATATGATAGAAGGTTAGATATCTTATAGACAGCAAGCTGACTGACTCAAAATCGTTCGAAAACAAATATGCTCCTTTTCGTCATACATATACGTGATATACATATATACGACGTGAAAATCATACAGAGAGAAAATATATGTTTTATTTAGTCACTCGTAATCCACAATCGATTTAATACTTATGTCGAATAAGCATAGACAGTCCATATAATCTACATATATAGCCCGAAAACGAGAGGCAAACCAATAACAATGCAAGATTTCTTTGTAGCTCCGCAGAACTTGTGAAAATATAATCAAAATTAATCTATTACACAAAGAAAAACAAAGATTTATTAAAAAAGAAGAGAAAAAACAAAAGAGCTTAAGGAAATTAAATTACAAACTAAATATTATAGTGTATAAACAAATACGTGTGTACAAAAGAAAACAATATAACATAAAAATGAATAATTCTAGACGTAATATTGGATGATAGTTTGTTTTTGTTTTCTTGTTTTATTGAAGTATGAGTGGGATTATAAACACAATATGCATTAGATATAAATACTTTGGATTTTTTCTATATGCTAGACTTACAAAGTAGGATGATCAGTGTGTTATTCAATAATATAGGCTCTGCCTAGTTATATAATAGTTGATATATATAAATATATATATGCGAATACATATATATTAATATATATATATAGTATTTATAGCATTTGTACATTAGAGTTAAGCAAAATCTCTTTCATCATTTGCCAAACAATTTGGCAACGGATAGAAATTAATTTTAAATAAAGTTTACAATCGAGTAATGGCAAATTCGTGAAGTTTTGCAAATACCAAATTAAGAATCTGCAAAAGCTCACAAATTAGCAAAGGAAATAGACTTAATTCATAAATTATTACACTGGTCGAATTTAAGGAGTTTGTTCACAGTCACAGCCACAAAAACAAAAACAATTATAATTATTAATTAAACTATAATTATAACTGTGAGTTTTAGTGATTGCTTTGGTAAAAGGAACAAAAATCAACATAGCTCTGCATTCAATCGAATTTTGCTATATAAACAAATAAATGAGTACAAGGAATTTTCGAGGAACGCAGAACTACGTCAAGTTTTGAATTGCAAATTTTAGAAGGAACTCGTAGGTTGCTGGTAAAATTTAACAGATTGAATTTACAATTTAGTTAAGTTAATAGCTTAGATAATTCATGGTTAAGGATGGTATTCAAATGGGGGTTTCATTAAAGATGTCTCAAGGTTTTCTGATTTCCTTTACAATGTAGATTTACGGTTATTTCGATTTCTTATTGTTCTTAATGTTGATATAGTGGTAGGTGTTGTTGTTGTTGTTGTAGTAGTTGTAGTTGTAGTTGTTAAGAACTAATCACTTAGTTTATGGCATTTCTCACTAGAGAAATCTAATAAGTTTCATATAGCTCGTTATAGCTACTTGGCTAATGCTTAGTATCTATTTTGTTCTAGTACTAGTACTGGTTGTAGTAACTGGCATATAAACTAGTTAAACTATATGTTAATATTCGCAACTTTCGCCCTTGCACTGCACAAAAATGAGTAGTTAGTTTTGTATATGTAAAAAAATGCAATGTGAAAACTACTTAAAATTTACGCTATAGAAATGTATTGGTGTGTTTCGTTTCGTGTATCGTGTTTGTAAAAAAATACGTATGTTGCCCTTTGCAGTGGTGTAAAAAATTAAAAATAAAATTACAAATTGCAAGTTGTGTTGGTTGTGATTGATGTTTGTGTTGATGCTTTAGTTGTGGCGCGTGCGCTTCAGCAGGCTTCCCACGGAGGTGGCATTCGTGTTGCTGCTACTGCTGCCGGAGCTGGTGCGCAAACGTTTGGCGGGTGAGAGTTTTTTGGGCGCCTGAGCCAGTCGCTTGCGCTCCTTCATGAACTCTGAAAGAAGGAAGCAAAGAGCAGACATTTAGTAATCAAATAAAATATAAATAGAGGCAGGGATACCAGAGTCAGCTGGCATTGCTACCCTTAGCGAGTGAATGAATGAGTCACGACATTTGTTGTCTGATGCTTAATAATAACAGCAGGCGCCGCCTGTTTTTGCACATTTTGATTTTTCGGAATTGTGGCACGTGGCTGGCCAGGGGTTGGCTGCCACAGCAGGGGTAGCTGAATGAAAGAAATGAATGAGCGCAGAACGAGAGGCGCACTCAGGTAGTCCGCGCTGCACCGATCTGATCTTGCTGCATAGCTGCATAAATTACACGCCCAACTGCCAACTGGGCAAGATTCTAGGCTTCGCTGCACAAAAGTACAGCCATGCCCACAACAAGGCTAGATACATGCGGGCTGTCCAGCACAGAGACTTATTTCTATTTCGTTTCGTTTTTTGTTTTTTTTTTTATGTTAATAACTGTGCCAAGTGGCACTAAAAAAAAGAGAGACAGAAATTATAATACAAAAGCAATCAACGGCTGTTGATAAGCGCAGCGCTTTGATGGCGGCGCATTGTGCGCTGCTCCCCCTCCTCGCTCCCTCTTTCCCTATCGCTCTCTCACTCTCTGACTGCCTCTTCTTCTGGCTGCCTCTAATGAGGTCAAATCGAAGCAGAGCCGCGCACATCTGTTAACATTTACAGCAACCCGCATGCAATGATCACATTTGAAAATCAACCCCCGCGACGCAGGCGCAGTCGCAGTCGCAGTCGCAGGGATGTTGCGTGCATTGACTCTAAGCCAGGGGCACAGCCAGCGGGGATGGGGAGGGTATACGGTTGGGGGGAATCAGAGCTCGAAAGCAGCTGCAGCTGATCGCGCTGCTACATCGTAACCCCTTGACCAAATCACATAAAACAAAACTAATTATATGCCTCAAAGCCGCATTGGGTAGAGCCTGTTATTAAGGCATTCAATTTTGGGGATGCTGGAACCCCGCCCACGCGAGAATCACTGAAAAAGGCTGCGCCCATGGCAGAAAACAATTAATGAAGTAACCTCGGAACGCATTAAGGATACGGTATACGTATATGCAATGTCTGAGAAGTTTTTACTTTCCGGTGTACACAATAAACCTTATGCCTGAGCATTTAGATATTCAATTTAATTGAAGATTGAAGTTTTTCTGAATGATTAATTCATAGCAAAAAAATTTAACATAAATAAATATTTAGAAAGAAATGCTTTTCTTAGAACATCCAAAATGCATCTATTCTTCTGTATAATATCCATAAATTGTGAAAATTGAAAGCTATTTTTCAAATAATAAAAAAATTAAATTTAATTATAAGTATTCAAGCGTTTCTTTTACAACAGTAGATATTATCGTGTGAGCACTGTACGCAGTTTGTGTGGGTTTAGTTCCCATTTAACGAACTCACCCACTAAACAGTTCAATAGGCGAGCATTGAGCGTTATGGGAAATGAATTTGTAACGGACAAAAAAAAACGAACTTCAAGTGCAATCAGGCAGAACGCTGGGAAGGTAGGGTGGGGAGGATCGCTAGGGTAGCAGCATAGACAAGGCGCAGCAGGAAACGGAACTCACCTGTGATTTTAAGCTGTCGCTTGCGTTGCGCGGGCGAGCTGCAGCTTATGGCGGCGGCGGAGGCGGAGGAGGAGGAGGCGGAGGCGGAGGCGATCAATGCGGCTGCAGATGTGGAGGCGACCACACTGATGCTGCTGCTGCTGCTGCATTTGAAGCTCAGCGACTCATCCTGCGAGTCGTACTCGGTGTCCGTGCTCGAGTCAAGCGAGGAATTCGGCAAGTTCTCACGATCAGCGCGATCGTTCAGCATCGCATCCATATCGCTTGTCGGTCCCGCCGCCGGACGCACATGAGCGGCACGGGTGAGGGTGTACATCTGTGGGGCAAAAGTCGATTCCTGCGAACTAACGCGCTGCCAGTTGTAGCTGGCATTGCTGGCCAGCGGGCGATCAGCCCGAAAATCAAAGCCCCACTTCTGCGAGGCGCGCTCCTGCTGAAGCTCCAGCTCAGCGCTAAAGAAGTTACTACAAATAGAAATGATGTTCATCAATATTCATGTGGTTTACATGGAACTACATTTTATATACTATTATTTTACGTACGGTTTGTTTTCTGTTAGCGGCACTGAGCCAAACAGATTGCGCTTGATGCGATTGACGTCCAACTGGCGGACGCAGGGCGACTGCAATCGGCTGGCTGGACTGTAGCTCATCTTGCAGAACTCGCTGAGCACCACTGGATGGAGCATTCTAGCGCTGACCATGCTGTTGTTATTGTTGCACTTTCTTTGAGTGTTTTATTTGATGTATTTCTTATTTTTATTCGTTCTTTCGTTTTTTCTTGTGTCGTGTGTTTTGAGTCTTTCTGTGTCTTTCTGTGTTTGCGAATTGGCGACTAAGCGAACTGTCAAAGTTTTGGCGGGAACTAAAATTATTTTTGTGCTCGCCTGTACGTCTTTGGTGACCAACACAAAAAGAGGGGAGAGCTCACTCACACGCTCCCATGCAATCTCACACGCACTCACACTTGCACGCGACACGAGTCTCCACAACTCGTCGTCGTATTGGTGTGCCTGAGCGTAATTTTTGATTGTGTGCGTATGTTCTTGCTTTCTTTTTTGTTCTTTTGCGTCTTTTTAGTAGGCACTCGTTATAAAAGTGAAATTCGTATTTGTTGCTTTTTTTGCTTTTGAGATTATTTGTATAGAAATATGATATAAACAAATGCGTTCGTTGTGGCTTTTTTGGTGCACTGGCAAATGTCGATTATCGCTGTCTTATTGGTCACGTAGAAATACACCACTCACTCAAGGCACAGAAGAAACTGACGAGTCGAGTTGGTTTTGAGTTGCGAATGTTGTCAAATACGCGTTCAACTTGCTTGCACTATATGTTTAGCTTTTTTTTTTTGCGTTACAACATAAGTTGTAATATATTAAATATATTTTATAATAGCGTTCTAATGATTTGCTTCTTTTAATGAATATTTCGTTGGTTTGCCTTGAAGTGCGCACTGCGAACGCACTCTTCGACCGAGCGCAACGAGCAGAATAACAAAACTGAACGTAAGCAAACGGTTAAAAATGATATTTATACACGCTTACCTTTGCGCTCAGAGAGCGGACCCACTCACTACGCTCTTGCGTGCTCGAGTGCTGCACTGTGAAAAGACTCAGACTCAAAGAGCGCAAGAGAGGTTGTGAGCGCAGAGAACAACCACAAAACGAAACGTCAAACAACCACCGCAGCGTTGCCATACAACGTACTACTAATAGCGGCATTGCAACCCTCGAATTCAAAATGATCAAAGCAGCACAGCACAGAGTGAACGCGCTTGTGTTTTCCTCACGCTCTAAGAAAACTGAGGCATATCCAATGCAGTATGAGCTTTGTAATATTAGATAAATAGAAGCAATGAAAGACTTGTAGGAGCAGAATTAGTTAATGCTAGCAGTTCATACAACGAATTGTAACGAATTTATTAAATATTTATATAAAATGCGTTTAGCTGAAAAATTTGTGAAATGTTTATACAAATAAATTGCCTATAACTGAAAAATTACTAAAATGCTTATACGAATTTATATCACTAAGAACATACATTATTCGGCTTAGGAAAAATCCCAGCGCATCGTTGTTGCAGCCCGGGTTGGAGCTGTACTTTTGGCTTGAATACGATGAGTAGATAAAAATGTTTTGGCTTCGGTTTGTTTAACCTGAAACTGGATTTCGTTTATTTGTGTGCGTGTGTTTGGGTGTGTTGTCTGTGTGTGAGTGTGTTTGTGTTTGTTGCCATGTCAGAGTCGGACAAATTGGATTTAGGGCGGCCGCGCAGACAGTTTCCAACCGTTTTACAACAGTTTCACTTTCCAATTGTAACTCGGGGGCCTTGGCTCTCAAAATGTGGGGCAGTCTATGGAAAAGTGCATTAGAACATGCGAAACAGAGTGTGAAGATAATGAAACTTGCAGCCGTTACTTAGGGAGCATATTTTAACATGATTCGAACAAAAAATGTTTACAAAGATTTCCCAAGCTTTTCGCCATTCGAGTGCAGAATCGTAAAAAATTAAATTACATTGCCAGGGCAATAAAATACGATTTATATTGTTTGCACAAATGCAATTAAAGTGCACAAAAAAGCGAGAAAAAGAATAGAAAAAGTCAACCCGGTTCATAGCTAAAGACATCATTTGCTTTGTGCCGAGAGAAGAGAAGAAAAACTCTTGTTTTATTTCAGTTTTTTGTTCAAAAGTGGAAAAGGAAAAACCGAGCCTTGAGTGCAATCACCCCAGAAAAGGCTGCAAAGGAAGCCGATCTATAGATCGATTAGGCAGCCAAGTCTCGATTTTGACTCGCCCCTCTAGCCAGACATACCGCAGAGCTCAATGTTTATGGGACACACCCTACTAAAACCGAAGAAAAAACAAAAAAAACAAAAAACTGAAGAATATAAGAACGTAAATTTACACACTTTTTAACAAATTTGGAAAAATTCTGCCGGCGTTGAGTTGCAGTCATGCCTGAAACATAAACAAGTCACGATCTTGAAGGGGGGAGGCCCATGGATGGCTGGCGAGAGTTCGTGATCCTTTTAAGTAATTTCCTCGAGTCGACGATATCTTAACAGGATGTACTGAAAATGTATATGGGCTGCTTTTTGCTGTGTAAACACACGGAAAAGAGAGGCGTCGAATTGTGCAGGAATAATGAAAGAGGTAACTCAGCTCAACACAGTTTGGGGTGTCCTTCAAGTGGTGCTCATAATCCTTTATAAGGGCAGCTCATCAAAGGATTGCCCAACTTTGGAACGTGCGGGTATTTAGATGCGTATTTGTTATCATAGAAAGGTGAGCCTTTTATGCTGGCTGTCGCAATAAACGAAAACATTTCTTGGCTGATCTACAAATTTTAGTTTAACTTTAAATGCATATATCAAATTGAGATGAATATACCTACGGGTTTTCCAAAATGATGTAAATAATTACTGAATGAAAAGTTAACAATATTCTTAGCTCTAGTTCAAATATTTTTTTTATTTAGCCTCTATAAAATACATTAAATATAAATACATAATAGAGAAAAAATGGAGTAAAGCCTCTAGATTTCTATCTCATGATATGATAAGAAGTAACGACAATATTATAAGACTTTGATCGGCGATAGATTGTATACTCACAGACCTTTACATACTTTCCATTCCATACTTTCATACAGCACGAATCAAAAATCCGTGTCAATATTTGATAATTTTCTGAGTTGATCAAACATTTCTGTCTCCAGATCTATACATGGAGTGATAAGCAAATAATACATATAAAAGTTTTATAGTTCAAGTTATCAGCGCAATATTTGATTGGGTCTCTTTAATCTATAGCTCTACTCTGTCTCTATTTCTATTCTCTGCCTCGATAAGAAACCCAAGTTGAAGGTCGCCATTGTAAGCATAATATAGTAGTATTATCTCACTTGGTAAAACCTCAATGGACACTGCATAAAATATACGTTACACTCATTTCGAATGCAGCACGCCTTATCGCGCCGACCGGAACACAAAATCAACAGACACCCCCGAGCCCAGAGCCCAAGATAGTATAATGAAAAAAAAAACTAACTTAGCATACGATATGCCACGTGTTCCTAGCGGGCGGCCGGTCGAGTTTTTCCTGCCCACCTAGCGTGACAGTCGAAGTAACGTTCCAAATTGCCATAAGATATATTTTGTTCTCTGCCGGCTCATATACATATATTTATATATGTATGTAATATATATAAAATTCTGGTTCGTAAGGAAATTGCCATAAAATTGTTTAGCTCACGAACTGTGACCGCAAAGCTCAATTCGGAACTGAGATACTCTGGGGCAGGTGCGTTATGGCTAAGGATATTTTTCGCGTTCGTTTTTAAGGGCTTGTCACGATATTATTCACATCAAGCAGCGGAAGTGTTCTCGATAGGGTCTAATAAAGTTTAACAGCCTATGGGAAAATTGTAATTTCTTTTTTAAGTGAGCTGCAATTGACTTTGAGTTTTTTCAACCAAGTAAATGGGTTAGTTTAGTGTTGTACGAGAATTCCTTGATATCGGGAACTATGAGAAATGTCGAAGAGCAGCTGCAAAGTTCTGTCCCTATATAAATATTATTATGATTATAATTCTAATATTGTATAATTATTGATCGTCGTGATAGTTCGTGAACATACGTTTACAATTAATTTCTTTCTAGCATCTATCATAATTCGTCTTTTTTAAATAATATTAAATATAGATAATACTGCAAATATTCGAAAGATCGTGTAGATCATATATTATTGTCCAAGTTACCAAGCAAGAGCTACTAAATGTGTATTTGCCACGCTTCAATGTTATGAACAAGTTAGTTCCCTCAAAATATATGGATTATGGAGTGCAATGCTCTATGGGTACGGCAATATAAGTACGGCAACGATTAAGATGTATTTGATTATCAGGACAGTCATGGTAGATCTCAGATTTAAAATAATCCATAAATGTGCATTACTACTACAATTACGACCTCCACGAATTCCGTACTCTAGACTATGAAAAGTCGTTTCGGGGGATATACATTTGTCAGTCTGGGTAAAACCAGATCGTGCTCCCTTAAATGTCTAAACACTCCCTGCATATTAAATTCTCCCTCTTATTTCAATTGCGCTGCTTCTATCCGTGCCAAGAATCTCGATCCCTGCTAAATGACCAATCATTAATATAAAAGCAAATCAGAAATGCTCATGACATTTATAAATGACTTGTGGCTTATCTGGGACCTGAGACTCTCGGACAAATTGCTGCGGTCAGTGCTGGAGCCCTGTTTGACAGTGAAGATCAGCCAAAATTAATGGGCTGATGAGCCATATTGATGACTTTTCTTCAAATGCAATGCAAATAGGAGATTTTAAATATTGTGCATATGCAAATATTTGTACTGGCTACCGTTGAGAGCGAAATCCTTTTCCGGGCTACTGTGCTACTTGTGCCAGTCCGCAATAACAATCCTCATCAATCAGGGCGCACACTTGTGCCGTAGATAAAAACCTTCTTGCAGGACCGATCCGAAATGACAACTCATTTCTTTTTATTGGAACAACCTACTGGACAAACAAACCAGAAAGAGCAGAGATAGAGAGAGAGAGAGAGAGACAGGCTGGGAACGTCCTCACTGGAGTGTTTTTCCTGGTAGACGCGTGGAAACTAAGCGCAGCATGATTGCAGCAGCAGGGGGTTTACTTGTGTGTTTGTGCGGAAAACTTGTTTTATCAGCAGAAGAAAATTTGTGTATATACATATATATTTATGGAAATGCATTTGCAGCAAGAACAAACAAACATACGAAGTCAAGCGACAAAATCTTGCTAGGTAACTTAGGTCAGCATTTCGTTGTTTGCCCCACCAAAAACTTTGTATCTATGCTGCGCTGTATCTTCATACGTTTTGTATCTCTGTTTGCCTAGTCTATCAGTCGTGCATTTGCAGCAGCCAGATTCTCTCGCCCTGCACCTACCCCAAAGTGAAAGAAATCGAGAACCTACGTACTTCTTTTTGGATGCATAATAAAACGATTTCAATGCCCATAGGGCCACGTTTTGTTGACTGCCACGACTGTATAAATAATAATAAAATGCATTTATGACTCTGATTTGGTGAGAAACAGCATTAAAAACACCAAACACCAGAGAGTTTGGAGCAATGAGCGACGTCTTCTTGGGTTTTTCCTAAAATCCTTTCAGGAAACCTTTTACTCAGTCAAATGCGCAACGAAAACAGGTTGAGCAGTCGAAGTGAGTAACAATAAACGGGTGAGGCTGTGGCAGGCGGGTGTACACGACTGTAGGATATCACTTTTTGTTAGATTTCGTATGCTTAGTACTCTTTATATCATAACTGAGTGTACAAATTGATCAAAGCTATTGAGTGTCGAGTTCAATACGAATCTGTAAATAATATGAATATGAATACATTACTGCATCAAATCTAGTTCTATACCAAAAATGTATATCCCTAATGCTACTGGATTCCGAGTACAGTAAACTTATGGACCACAGAGATCTACTTAAAGATGTCTCCGTCTCAGTAATTGTATCGTTATTTTTGCATTTAAAGAACTTATAACTGCATAATTTGGAATCTAGATTATTACGAATTTATATAAATATACTTTCAAGAAAATTGAAGATATGAAATTTACGTATATCTACACACCAATACAAAAATCTCAGACTACAGCATACCCACTCTTTCAGAGAGCACATGGTGTATAAAAGGAGAAGACAATAAAATGTTAGGTAGTTAGAGTCGCGGCTTAGGGACAACCGGACCGACATAACAGGCTTGTGGGTACAGACTGGCAGACACAGGTAGATAGATTGGGGGCAGTCAATCACACAACAACGCCGCGCGGTCGCAGACAAATTTATTAGAGGGACCAGAGCGTGACCCTTTTTCGTTTATTATTATTGGAACCAAATTTAAGAAACTGAAGAAAATCAACCCAACGAAACGCTAAACACGTGTGCAACCACACAGTTGATATCCAGTTTTCGAGATTTTGGAGTCTGGTTTTGGGGCCGATTTCTTTTTCCCCTGAGTTCTAAGTGGAACTATACGGCTGCGCTTCGGCGTCATCGCAGTCGCAGTCATCGCATTCGCAGTCGTCGTCGTCGTCGTCGTCGTCACCTTCGTATTCGTATTCTTCCTCTTCCTCGTCGTATTCGACCTCTTCCTCTTCCTCGTCGTATTCGCCCTCTTCTTCAACGTATTCTTCGTCCTCATCGCAATCACCGCTGTTGCTGGCATCGTCGCCGTTGCCATCGTACACTTCGTCGCAGCCGTCGTGATCGTAGTCCTCGTCGCTGACGCCTACATCGCCATCTTCGCCGTCGTTGGCATCGTCGTCGTCCTCGTACTCTTCGACGTCGTTGGCATCGTCGTCCTCGTACTCATCCCCGTAGTCATCCTCATCCCCATCCTCATCCTCATCCTCATCCTCATCCTCAGCTTCATCCTCAGCTTCATCCTCATCCTCATACTCGTCGTTGCCAATGCCGTCGTCGTTGGCTTCGTCTTCATACTCGCCTTCACCATCATAACCATCAGCAGCAGCACCAGCAGCACCAGCAGCATCGGCGTGGTCCTCTTCGTTGTCTTCCTCTTCGATCGGATGGATTTTTGGATCCCACAATGCGTACTTCTTGCCCACTGTCTGCTGCCAGAGGCGAAGCCCGCCACCGGCCGCGGATGAGGCATAGACCTCGCCGTCGGGACTGTACTTGATGCAGTGCATGTGGCGATCGTGGGCGTTGAAGGACTCCAGGATTTCGCCCGTGGCATAGTCACACTTGTAGATCCAGCGGTTGTTGCCAGCACACACATACGTCTTCCTCTCCGGATGTAGCGAGACGCCGACGAGGCGGACGGGCAGCTTGTGATGCTGCAGCACCTCGAACCGGTCCACATCGACGAACACGACGCTGTGGCCGTAGGCAATGCTCACAGTGCGTCCATCCGCACAGAGCTCCAGCGACTTGGCGTGATGGGGCAGGGAGATGGAGTGCACCTGCTTGCCACTATACCGATCCCACAGGCGTATCGAGCGATCGTGCGACGAGGATAGCATCGCGCGATCATTCCGACAGAAGACGACATCCCGCACGCCCCGTGCTTGGCCCTCAAACGACATCGGCATTTCTGGGCGCTCCAGCGCGTACATATAGAGAACCTTGTCGCTGCGATGGGCCGTCTTTCGATCCAGGCAGCCCACAGCCAGGTACTCCGAATCGGAGCTGAGTGCCACGCAACGCACAGTCGAGTCCACCACCATGCTGGCCAGCTGGCTGCCATCGACTGCATCCCAGATGCGTGCCGAGCAGTCGTCCCCGCCCGAGGCCAAACGAGTTGCATCTGCATTGAGGTCCACACTCAAAACGGGAACGCCGTCCTGCTGGAAGGTGCCCACCCAGTCGCCGGAGTCGCCGTGTCGCAACATCACCTTCCCATCCTGGCAGCCCGAGGCCAAGTAGTAGCCCGACTCGCAGATCTTGCTAAACGCCACCTGGAACACGTCCCTATTGTGGCCCAAACAGCTCACAGGCACTTGTGCATTCGGCAAGCGCTTTGCCATTTTCCTCTAATTTGTGAAATATTACGGTTTTTTTTAGAATGTTAATTTAGCACAGTTTTCAGTACGCCTTCAAAATTTGTACTAGTGTCTTTGCCGATATAAATTAGAAATGTCATTTGAATGTCGTGATTGCAAATTCATGGCCAGCTGCTTTTATTAACATATTTATTTATTTTTATTGAGTTGCTTTGAGCTGGCCAATTGATATGAGATACATATATGTATATATTTGCTATCCATATGAATAAGTAATTCCACTTGTAGACATATTTACGATATTATCAATATCAGTACAAACGGAAATTCTCTCCTAACATGCTTGCCAGAATAATCATTGAGCAAATCTTTGAAATGTAATCCTAACTGCCTTGTGAGATAGAGATTTTAGTCAGATTAGTTCGAGTCAATTCTAGATGAAACAAACATTCTTAGCATTACAGGCTTTGGTTCAATTCAGCATTCATAAAGCATTTCTGTGATTTCGATTGTCGCGAATCAAACACGCCGCACATTCTAGTTATATACGCGCATTATCGATTCCATAGCTCGCACAAGGAACACTTATATAATAGGAACATCAGTTTTTTATGGAGATCTGCTGGAGTTTTAATATGATAATTGAGGAGGTGTAATGAAAAATAATTTTGCAGTACTTCGAAACACAATTTATCTTTCAAAAAACTTGATGGAATTCTACAAATTTTTAATAAATATTAAATCTTTCGAGCTCTTTAAAAAGTAACAATATAACTAAAGAACACTAATTATACAACAATAAAAATTCATGTGAAGATCTTACTTTCTAATATATATAATGGTCCAAAATTCTTTATAGATATTAGCCGCTATTCGGTATCCACTATAATAAAATATTGTTCGCAATTCCGATTCCCCTATATATAGATTCACTATACAATTTAGCAGAAGCCAAGGCGAATTCCTTATACTTTCGCCAATTTCCGTGAGCTGTCAATTACCGTGCGAAGTAGTTGGCAGTGCAAGTTTGTAAAAGTCCTGCAGCTAAGTAGTGCTTCTATACATATTAGTCGAGAGTGAAGCAGACAAGATAATTAGCATATCGGATGAGTTAAGCGAGTGCTCGCAGTCGTTTCTTGTACTTGCGACCTAAGTAGATTATTTGGTAGAAATTTTTGGGGAAATCCGTTTAATTTCCTTAAATATTTTTTAGCATGACAAAGGATGAACGAGGGCAAAATCCAAGTCAATTTGCGGTCGTGTTTTTGTTAGTCTTGCGGTTGGCAACGCCAAGAAACGGGACGCCATAGCAGGTAGCATTCAGTTATTGCGAAAGGTGACAACCTGGGGCATTGTCTCTGTTTGTTTTGTGTACGTGTGTGTAGGTGTGTGTGTGTGTGTGCACAGGTGTCATCAGCCTGACACGGAGAATGAAATCCTCTTGGCGTAAACCACTTAAAGGCAGCGCACGCGCTTCCCAAATTTCTCACATGTCGCCGCCTGCAGGGCTCGAACGCCTTCGTCGTCCTCTGCTTTTGTTGGCCGCCTAATGAAAGCAAAACGTTCTGAAATATGAATTGAATCTTCTTGAGTGCATTTAATATACATTACGCTTTTGTACTACCCAGCCACGCCCCACTGCTGACAGCCACACGGCCGCGGCGCCTTTAACTTTACCTTGTTAATATCCTGCTGCCAGCGCCGTTTGGCTTCCTGCTGCCGCCCCTCAGCCCCACAGCCCCTCAGCCAGCCAGACAGTTTGCGAGTAGTTTGCATTCAGCTGCTGGCCAAAAAAGAATATATATAAATTATACAGATATCTAAGTGTGTGTGTATACGGTATAATATCCTCCGAAACGTTTAACTCGGGTTAACAAGTGATGACTGATACGACGACGGCGATGCGGACGATGCGGACGATGAGGGCGACAGAGGTTTGGCAGCTCTGCTCAAAGACGCATCCTTGACGCTGTATGCTTTTTATTAAATTAAAAGAGCTGTAGCCAAGTGGGCGAGTAGGCTGCATAATAAGCACACAGGCTGCAGGAGCTCTCAGCTGACGCCTGCTTCGATACACTTAGCTGGTAGCTGAGCGCTGACAGGTTCTGTTGGCTCGAGATTATGTGTCGATTGTGCTGAGTCTGCTGAATTTTGTATCTGAGTGCCTTGAGTTACGCCAACAGCAGAGGCCGTTAAGAGCTAAGCAAGAAATCACAGCTGCCGAAGGACGAGTCGACTTTCTTAACAGTCTCTATATAAATATACTGATATGTGTTATTGTAGTAGGAAAATTATTCTTAACATACATATATGATGAATTATTATAGTATATGATGAATTATGCAGTATCTATTGGCAGTTTATATAAACGGGTTATCTAACATAAAAAGATTGATAAAGGAATATATAAATTGATTAAAGAATTCAACATACATATAGATTGGCCGTAGAAACGTAAAGATATTCTGATGTATAACATTTCTTTACCCATGTCCACAGCATTTATTAGATTACAAAGTAAGAAAATGATATTGTATATATACATACTTATAGAATCAGCTATATTTCCTTATATATGTACATGTTGATTAAAAATGCTCCATTGAATCAAAAATAACTTCTTATATATGAATTGATATGAATACATTCTTCTACTCATTAAACATTTCCTGAGAAATCTTAAAAATGAATTCGCCTTCAAATGGAAACAAAATATTGGAGAATTCATTCTTTTTAAAGCTCTATCGTATACTATTTTTATGGAACCTCTCTATTGAACCTCTTGAGGAAAAATAATAAATATAATGTTATATGACAATTTAAAGATTTTAAACTTTATTTTTTATGATAGCTGATTAATATCTTTACATTTATCTGATTCAATTTTGATTTTTTGATTTATAAACATTAAACAAGTAAGAAAGCTCTAGTCGAGACTGCTCGACTAGGAGATACCCTGAACCCTCCGTGCTGATGTTCCAATCATTCTGCACACATACATACACATGCATCCACCCCCACGCATAGGCCCGCGCTCTGCTAACTGCGCAGTAAGCAGCGACTGCGCTTGGGCTGCGCTGCAGTGTGGGCAATATTATGAGAATTTATTTGTTGAATAATTTCATTTGTAGACGTACAATCTTAATGAAACTTTCAGAACGTAATCATTATGTGTAAATGTGTGTACATTCCAAAGCACAAGTCTCTAGTACTTGATATACGTTTTTTACAAATTTGGGGCGAAGGGGCCGTGGTATCCAAAATCTGTAAATTACAAAATGTGTGTGCCCATCAAATGTATATACACAGTAAATCTGAAGTCTCTAGGTCTAATAGTGTTCAAATTAGGCTGAAAAAACAATATAAATTTATCGATTATCCTCGATAAAAAAGATATCGAATGAGTTATCGAAAAAATATGATAAACTCGTACTGCGTATGGTATACACGAGTATGCATACAACATTTCAGCTCTCTAGCTCCTTTAACTTCTGAGATCGACGCACTCATACGGACGGACGGACGGACGGACGGACGGACGGACGGACGGACGGACGGACAGACGGACAGGGCTATATCGACTCAGCTCATCGTCCTGATCAAGAATATATATACTTTATGGGGTCTGCGATGATTCCTTCTGCCTGTTACATACTTTTCACAAAACCATTATACCCTGATTTCCCATTTTCAATGGGTTCAGGGTATAAAAATAGCAAACCTATCACAAACATTAAACCTTTCCCAAGAACTTTAAAAACTTAATTTGTCTTAATGAAAAGGAATAAATCTCTAATATCCCGTTCACATATCAATCGTGTACCGCCGTTATGGATGGAACCCTCCTGACCCACTATTCCAACTTTCGCTGTCATAGCCCGCAGGCAATGCCTCAGACAAGCCCAGAAACAGTTCCTAAATGTGAGGCATCATCGACAGCCGTTGGGAAGCAGCATTTATGGAAAAAGCATTAATAATAATTAGTACAAATTTTAGACTCTACAAGGAAGCACTACTTCAACGGAAAAGAGGCAAGTCACGATGCCATTAATGATGGTTTATATTTTTCCGTTTTGTATTGAAAATGAAATTGAAAGTAAGTTGGAATTGGGGCGTAGACCAAAAAGTGTTTGGATATGCTGAAGCGGATGCGTTGCTTCAATTGTCCGTCCATCAGTGCGGAAATGAAGAGACGACGTCATCGTGGAGTTGAGTATGTGTGAGCGCTGGGTGTGGAAACTGAAAAATTGGCCAACGTCAGCGGATGTCCGACGAGCATTTTAGCGCTCGACATCAAAATATTTACAGTGGCTCATAAAGTTGCGCACTTTATGAGAACTCAGCGGCAGCATATCTATGTATATACATGCATACAGATAAAATGCTTTGCTTTCGTATATAATTGCATATAATTTTTATAGAACAACGAGCGAAATCAGCAAGGGGTAAGACGGCGGCAGGAAGAGGAGTGGCACACCCATTGATAATGCGCCTGAAAAGCAGCGAACGGTGCATCAATCTCGGCATATGCCCAGCGATTTCCCAGTCCCTTTCACTTTTGGCATTGCGAATGTGTCAAGACAAATCAATAAACTTCTAATTTTATGACGGTGCGAGCAGCAGCAGCAGCTTCATCTATCGATAGGAACGTTACAGATACCGATCTGTCAATTTCTATTGTCAATTTGACAATTGATATCTCACACATCATTTGGCTCGAGTGCGCACAATGAGATTGTTTATGTCGTCCAATAGTTTTGGGGGGGGTAGCTCTCGCTACGTTCTACCTCCAATCGATACGAATATATTCCAATCGACCTACCCAGGTATCAACTTTCTTATTCTTACCTTTCTCCGGCTGCTCCGAGGGTTGTGCGAAGTTCTGTGTACACATCTTGCGGTTTTTCTTTCTCTTTTTTTTGCTTTTTCGTCGGACGAAAATTAATAGAAATTGGCATCATTTCTGCTGGCATTTTGTCCACTTAACGCATTACTGGTCAGAGTTCAAATATGGGTCCATTGAGCCTACATTTATCCTGCATTGACTAATGACATTTGGTTTGCATAATCCGCATATTTGCGTCTTGTGGGTCAGCGCATTGTGTTCTGGTCGAGTGTGCGTGCGGCTTATGGCTAGAGAGTGCGAAACTCAAGAGATTTTGGTCATGGTTTCCTGTGAGATATCGGATGAGTCTGAGGGCAGGAAAGATCGATATTTAACTGTGATTATCAAGGATTTTTTAATGGAAGTTCTATTATTTAAAAGGCCAAAACTTAGTAATCCTCTAATGCTTCATTCTCTCTCTCAGTGCAATCAAAACTATGTGTATATATATTATTTATATTTACAGCTGAATCTCTCTATTGCACGCATATATATTATATATATTATATATTCTGCATGCTATATATATTCTTTTCAGTGACCTAACCCATGGCTAAACACATCATAAAATGTCAGTTGAGCTCTTTCAAAGACTCGTCAAAACTTTTCCCATCGCTTACCCTGAGTTGGCTCGCCGGCGTGTCCTCGGTTTATCCCTTGTAAAACTCGTGTAAGCCCCGACTAAATTATGCAAAAAAAGAAAATGAAAATGAAAATGAAAAGGAAATCACGCTCTACATCATGTTAAGAACGCCGCTCAAGTGATCAATCCCGACGAAAACCCATTTTTGACACTTTAAAGAGGCGAGAGGAAAAGAGCGAGTGCAGAGTGAAAAGAGAGAATTGCAACCAGTCTGAGAATTCGCCACGGCTGTCGCATCGGGCAGAGAAACTTTCACTGATCTCAACGGACGCGCACATATCAATCAAAGTTCGTCTCGGTGTCGGGAATTATGTCACTCGCTTACTCAAATTGCACTACCGACGGCAGATGACGGTTAGAGCTGATTTGCATAGACTGTGCGGAATGTTGGGCAGATGCAAGTTGGGTTTTCACGCACAGGGTGGTTGGGAAAACATGAGAGATATTGAGGAAAACTTTCACTTTTGGTAGTTTTTTACGCAAGTTTTTGTGTGACTTTCTGAGCTGTCAGCGCATCAATCATAGAGTTTATGTTTATATGAAAGCAGATACCTTTTAGTAGACATTGCTTTTCACACAAATTCCAACAGTTTTTCCTTCAGTTTTCTTTAGATATGTAATTAAGGTGTAGCTTTAATTAAAATATGTTATTTGATACTTTAGCGCTGAGGATTTTTTCAGTTGAGGAAAAGTTGAGGGTAGTTCCATCAAAGTGAACAGCAGCTGTATCCGCAATTTGCCTGCCATGCCCACAAACTAATGAAGTCATTTGTGGAACTAGCCCACTGTACAGCTCCAATTTCCATTCAAGTCCTAGGCGCCATATATCAATCAATTGTCTGAGCCGCTTTAATGATGCTTTTATAATGGAGCAATGAGCATTAAATCTAGCCGATTCCCACTGGCCAGCTGGCTCGGACGTGGACGTGGCTATAAAAATGGCTAGCGAAAATTCGATTTTATAGATTTTCATCCCGTTTTGAATGTCTCGAACGATGTTTATGACCAGCGCAAATTGGTTTATTAAATTCGGGTACAGCTGTATTTCACATGTCACATAACTTGGCATTTCGGCTTGTCGGAAATGTCGGAAATGTGAAGAAGCGGGAAAGAAATGCTAGTAAGTCAGCCGAGAGTTGTCTTAGTCTTGGGTAGATGTTATCTTTCTGTTTTTTCTTTTCTTTTCTTTTTCAACCTGAAGAGCTGCAATCGCTTCCTGTCGCACAGCTAATTACGCGCAGGATAACAATGCCTAAACAGGAAGCGGAAACTAAACTGTTTGCTTGGATGAGCCTCTAGTTAACATAGCGACTAGCCAAAAGGCAATGTCGCAATGTCGCAATGTCACAACAGTCACACACACACAAACAACATAACGCAGCTAAGCAAATTTAAATTACGTGCGCGTCGCTCCGGGCGCATTCATTAAACGTCTGCCCGATAATTAACGCCCTTATGCAGGACTTTCCGCTCGATGTGCCCAGCCAGGTCCAGGCCAACGCACACAAAAATATGTGTATATGTATGTATGTATATCGGGCATATCATTCAACAATGCTCAACGGCCGGCTGAGTCAGGCAAAACTGTCCCCTTGGGCCATTGTGACTAATTGATTTGGCCAAGCATTGTCCGCACTTTTGCTCAGTTTCTCCGAGTTTTCCTCGATTTTCGACTCGACTCGCGAATCGACGGCGGCTAGTTAATCGTATTGTAATCTCATTCGAAAAGACTTTTTAAATATCTTTCGTCTCCGCTGTAAATATCAAATTTTACATGCTCTTTCATTGGAAAACTTAAGAGCTATCATCGAGACTTCTATAGCAAGCAAATGAGCTTGACAATAGCTGAGACTCAGCTATAATAAATGGAATTAGTGTGAGAGGCGAATACATTATTGACTGATATATGATTTCGCCCATACAAAATTGTGGATAATTAACTAAGAAATAAGAAGGCAAAAGGAAAACAAATGCAGTAATTATATCTATTGATTTTTCTTGTCTTGAAGTTAGGTTTGTATTTGTATTATTGGTCAAAAATTAAACATGAAGTAAAGTAAACTCAGACGCGGCTAGATAAGTTATAACTAAAATAAAAAAATAAATGTATTTTACAATATACAATAAAATGTTAAATGCAATGCATCCAACAAATTCACAAAAACCGTATTTAATTTACGTGTGAATTTGTTGGGTAGATTTTCCAAATAGTACATCAAAGGTTTCCAAATTTAACGGTATTCGAGCTATGCTTAAAACAATGTAAATCAATTTATATCAATATTAGAGAATATTACGAGTTATCGAAAATACTCATGTAATAACTCGTACTGCCTATGGTATACCCTCTAGAATACATTTAAAATTTCCTAGCTCTGGTGTGGCTTACGAAAGTCAGTATTTATACGGTCGACCCCACTGATGTGGTGTCTTCCCCTTCTTCTGCCTCGCCTGAATTCAAGTTTGCAGTGAATTTAATATGCTATATATGAATGACTGGAGATGAACAACGGTCAGGCAAACGTTTAGTAAAATACCTTATGTTCAGAGTCAACTTTCAGTATTTGATTCCAGCTAAGGCTCAAATTGGTTTAAGTTAGAGTTGGATTAAAGATATCCAGTATGTAAGTTAAAATGTTAATAAATGTTTTTCTAATGCTATCTTCTATTGCCATATATAAAGTAAGTCTCGTCTCACACTACTTATATTTGCTTAGTCCAATAATTTACTTCATTTATTAAGTAGTGATCTGCCAACAATCTACAAGTAGATGTTATATTCTCCTCCCTAGACCATCAAGTAGGAGTTCGCTCTTTTTAATATAAAACCTCATTTAAATGTATATCATACAGCACTCTCAGAAGACTACTTCTCATCCGTAAACTAAAAGTAATACTCCATAGTATAGTTACAAAAAGTTAGGCTAGCTTATTAGGTAAGAGTTCTTCTTGTCTCTTCAAAATTCTTCATTCAAATATATGCTATATTGCCTAGATATACATAAAAGAGTGCATTGGGCGTGTTATTTATAGAAACAAATATTCTGCGCCCTGAACCCTAGACAATATTACATTTTTATGATCCAAAGAGTCTTCTAAGGAAGTCATCGACTTTGCTGCGTCACTTCGAGTTGAGTTAAAAATAAAATTAATATTTTTAGTTCACTTGAGGAGTTCAACAAATGCAGCCCACGACCTTATGCACTCCACAGGCAATGAAAGAAAGCGAGAGGGAGAAGCAGATGAGCTGTGTGTGTGAGAGAGAGAGATGGACGGTAGACAAAGACATTTTCGGCAAAAATTATTGACCCGTGCGGCGCATTGAAGTGAAGCAGTTTGGAAAATGCTCAAGTCACAGCCGATGCATGGCTCTGACAGATAGAGGCCGCCGCCAAGAGGCATCTAGAGGGGGGTAATACATATGTACATATATAGAGAAAAACTGGCTCAAGTGGTTTTTGGCTCTTGAGCAACCCTTTGCAGCTATCTGTCAGGGATTACATGAGGATTTTGTGTTTGTCTCTCTGCCTGAATGGAGGCTGTCGCTAGCAGTTGGCCAGGCCAAACATCACCATGACCAGTTTGCCAGTTTGCCAGTTTGCCAGGGAGTTACATCGAGGGATGAGGGACTAAATGGAAGGTTTAACTATTAACTGGCCAATGCCCGCAGCTGTTGAGCGCGTGATGCTACTGCGACTTGTCTCGAGCTTCTGCTGGCTTTATTGAAATTAATTTCGAGAGGGTCTACCTTTTGTTTTAGAGGGGCGCAGCCACCCCGGGCTCGTACACCCTCCACTCCCTGCTCTCGCCTCTGTGTGTTCTGTCTCGCCCGGCAATCACTCAGAATAATTATTTTGCATTGTTGCAGCAACTTTTCCATGTCGTAATGATTCAATTAACGGCACAGCTGACCATTGGCTGAGTTCCATCTCTCTCTTCCTCTCTCTCCACATGGGAAAACAAAAGGGTAATGCGGAAAAGAATAACTCTCAAGCGCTTTTCTCTGATTACATGTCCGTTTTGTTCTTTCTTTCCTCCTTTTGCTCGTCCATTGTTGCTCTCAGACTTGTCATAACTTTTGGCTACGAAATTTATGCGCTTGAGTCTCCGGCTTTATCCTTGACTTTGTCTCCTGTTGATGGTCATTTGAGACGCGTGAAAAGCATTTGTGCACATTTCCTTTTACCACAGGGCTGAGTCAGGTAAACGATTGAGAAAAACTCGTCTGCCTCTGAACAAAAATTACCATACATTCGAAATGGCGTAAGGAAAAGTTCATTAGATGCGGATGCATATCTGGGCTTCCCCATGCGTTGAATAACAATTTTTTAATTAAATTTTTGAATGTGCATTTTCCGTTTGTAAAGACTTCCGATGATAAAAAGATTGTTTAAGAATATCAGATGACATATCGATACATGAAGAAAAGTAAGAATGAAAGGTAAACATAATAATGAAAGGAATTTTTACTGGCTAATAATGATATGCTATTGCTTCTATACTCATATAGTCCTTTATTAAAATTGACCAAATTTTTATAGTCTGCTTGATATATTCTTTTCATATATATTCAAAAAAATATTGTCTAGTTTTGTATTATTTATTTATTTTTATTTTTTTTTTAAGAGCTTACTGTATTTAGAAACTTTTCGATCCCAATGCATTTTTTTTTCTAATTTTCTCAAATATACAAATGCTTCGAATTATCATTACTTGAATATTATTGAATATTATTTTCAGAAATTTGTTTAAAAAATTATATCATTTATAAAAATTTAAAATATTTTTGGATATACGAGAATTTAAATTCTGTTTGGTCTTAAAGATTTTTGTTTACTAACAGTATTTCTTTTGATATTCTTACACTTGCTCCCTTAATAGTTTATATAGAAAATATTTATGCCAGACCCTGAGAATATAAATTTCGAATATTCATTATTTTGCCAACTATTCTCCAGATTAAATATAATATAATGTAATATGAATAATAATATAATTATTTTAATAGTTTTTAAAATAGATGTAAAATAATATAATTTCTAAATAATATGTATAATATAATAATTGCAATTGTAATAGGATTATACACTATAACATATTATTGTAGGTAGAAAATAACATCAATTCTAAATAATAATATTATAGGCAATGTGTACTGCCAACACCGATCGAATTGCTATTCCAATAAGGAACACCTTCTGTGTTTCTACGAAAAGCACATGAGTTGCTTTCATAATTCATAAACATCGTATCAGTCGCCTCTCGCATAATTCCGCGTATTGCCACACAAGGTAAGTGTAACACTCTCCTACACACGAACACGAACACGAACATGAGCAGAATGACAAAGAGCAAGGCAGACGGTGCGGACGGTGCGGACGGTGCAGACGGTGCGGCTGTCCTTGCTGCTGTCCACAGCTGACAGCGACAGTTGGCTGGTTCTCAGTTTACGCTTGGGGCCGTATCATGTCAACGCTTTGAATGGCATTTAACTCGGGCTAACCTGGCGCTTAATGTTTTCTAGGGTATTTAAAAGGCTTAAGCTTTAATTAAACGGTGAGACCGTGAAAGGTAAGTGAAAAGAAAAAACGCGACACAGCTGTGCCCTGTGTGGGTAACTGAGAGCCAAAGCCGAAAGCAGAGGAACTCGGCCGAGCAACTGCTCGTTACCATTTGATCTACGCGCTGACAGTTGCCCCAGCCGAGGCTCTGGGCCTGAGTCTGAGATCCTTTGCGCCGTCGATGTGAAAAAGTGCAGTTAGTAATCGGATACTTTTATTGCTGAAAGGATAAACCGCAAAATGCTTTTGTATGCACTGGCCATAATATAATACATTTTATAAGTACTCGCTCTCACTCTTTGATATACTCAACACCCATTGACACTGTTTGATAAGGGGTAGTCTGAACTGGACTGCAATGAGCTCAATGAATGAAGTTTTTAATGCAGTTTGAAGTTTTCATTCAGCATACATATTTATTTTTTACATTTTTCAAGTTTTACTTGGATCGATTTGGGCATTCTCGAAAGCGTTTGTAAACAAAGGGTTTGGCATAATATTTTTAGAAATGTTCGTTTTTATTCAAGCTGACTGTAAAGCTGATAGCCCGAAAATTTGCAATATTTTAGATCGATTCTAGTTTCGTAGCTCAAGGAAAGCATTAAGCATTTGTATTATCATTTATACTGATTTTAATCATATTGCAATGAAAATTTGTAATTTAATGGAGAGTTCATTGATTTGTTTTATAGGTTTTCTCATGTAACCATAGCAATAATCAAATTTCTATTCTTTTTTACATCTCTAATATCAACAGCGTAGCATGATGTTCTATGCATAACTCGAAGATTAATAGAGATCGAGGGTACTTGTATATATTTCTTATCGCTATTGTTATAAACTGTGACATTAAATACAGCATATCATGTATGGTATTATTGGGTATCGGCTAGTCTGCCTGCTAGTTTGCCTCTACCTCTGGCTCTACCTTCATTGAGACTATATATATTTCGCAGCTGTTACCCATAGTACTACAGGGTATCTGCTAGTCAAAGTCCGAACTTAGCGCATTTCAAACAGACTTGCCAACTCTACCCCGTTCGCTATCATATAAAGAGAGCCGCATAAGCAGCTTAAAGCCGTCTCTGCAAAACTTTACGACTGGCAACTGTTGTAACCATTTCGACTGATGGCAATACCAAAGGCGTCTTTTGTTTCAGTTGGAACCGCAGCGACGGCGGCAGAGGCAGGGAGGGAAGGTGTGAGGGAAGCCACAGCAATGAGAATCGCTGTGTGTGAAAAATAAAATGAAATCATAATAATTGCATGCAGCGGTAGTAGCGACAGCAACGGAAAAGGGAATTCGAACTGTTGGTAACTGGGACATAAATGAAAATACTTTGCCATAAAATTGATGGATTCGCTGCGCGCATAAAACGTACAAAGTAAGCGCCAACCAAGTTGATCGACAGCATGAACAACAAAAAATATATACAAAACTCCAAATCGAATTACATACCAGACAAAAAAAAAGAGAAATAAATATAAAGGTGTCGCAATGGCCGGAAGTGCTGCTGCTGCTGCTTCTGCTGCTGCTTCTTCTTTTACCTTAAGTTAAGCACATTAAAGCGTTAACTGTGCATTATTCAAATACAGGCCGCAATAAGCACATTAACGGGATTATGCATGGCCAATAAACGGTCAGACAGAGAGTCAGTCCTGAGAAGTATATTACATATGCAAAAGGACACACGGGGCAGGATAACAGCAGAGATGGTGCGATACAGAGAGTGCGAGAGAAGGATAGAGAGATGAAAAGAGACAGCACTTTAACACTGATTGCAATTTAGCTGGCAAATAGATAAAACATTATTAATGGAGAGACAGAGATAACGAGAGAGAAAGAGAGAGAGAGAGAGACTATAGATCCTCTCTCTGAAAAGAACAATCCAAATCCAAGCGCGAGTTTAATTTTAATTCGATCTTAGGGTGGTTTCTCCACTTTCACTTCGTGCCCTATTGAGGATTAAAGGGTTACAGTTACAACTCCACACACATACACACGCACACACACACACACACAGTGTTTTAATAGAGTTCTGTCAGTTGCGAAAAAAAGGATCGTCACATTGTTCCAACTTGATGGCAATGTGATGTGCATGTTAAGTAGCTGCGCAGAGAATGGGATTTACGTAGAGGATATTTTCATTTTGCCATTTTCGCAAGTATTGAATTACTCCTTGCACCCCTTCTTATTCTTCTTCTGCTTCTTCTTCTTGCTTAGTAATAAAATGTTTACAAATTTTCGCAAATGATTTTGCATTTGACAATTGAAGTTTCTGCAAATGCTGTAAGTGATTTATTGTTTGGGAAACGAAGAAATTTTTGCGAATCTTGATGACTTTGTTAAACATGCATAATAGATGAGATCCTAAAACGGGGGGAGGGGCAATGGGAAGGTGTGAGAAACGAATGGAGGATGAGCGTATTTACTTGGATTAAAAATAATAGAAATGCGTTGAGCAGAGATGACTTGGATTGAGTGGCTAGAGAATCGTAAGGATAATTGAATGAATAGATGACTTGGGATAGTCAATTGAAATATATAATTCAAATAAATATAGATATATAATAAAATGGAAATATTTCATATATTTATTTATACAATAGATTAAGTATATAACTATGTGAAAACTAAGCAAGAAATGGATGCATGTTTAGTCGCGAAAAATGGGTGAAAAAATGGAAGAAACTCTATTTACACTTTGATACTTAAATTTTATTGTTATTCTGCTATAATACATGACATTTTTACACGTATTCCAGGATTTATAAAAGTATTTTAGGCGGAATCCGTAGAAATAACTAAACAAATTTGTTTGAAATTTGTTGAAGAGAAGCAACGTTACATTCAGATATTCGGCTGATACTTTAAAATTAATATATGAAAGGTGATGTGATAGATTTCATTTTGATATAAATTTATTTGATCATAATCAGTTTGAATATATTTATTTTATTTTTATACCCTGAACCCACTGAAAATGGGAAATCAGGGTATAATGGTTTTGTTGAAATGTATGTAACAGGCAGAAGGAGGCGTGGCAGATCCCACAAAGTATACACATGCTTGATCAGGGTGATGAGCTGAGTCGATTAGGCCCTGTCCGTCTGTCTGACCGTCTGTCCGTATGTTTGAACGCGTCGATTTCAGAAGATATAATAGCTATAGACGTCAATTTTTTTTAAATGTCCGTATATAGCACGCGGATATCGAGTTTATCACCCAAAAACGATAACTCATATCGTTATTTTTTATCGATAAAAAATCTTATCGACATGCAGCTATAAAATTATATCCCCTACATTTTTAGAGCTAGAGTCTCCAAATTTTAAATGTAGATTCATATGTACGTTATAGAATTTCGATTTTTGTTTAATTTTACCCCCCACCCCTATATCCACCCCCTCACCCTTAAGTTTGTAAAAGGCGTATTTCAAGTACTAGAGACGATTTCGGAACATACACGCATATTAATGATAAAACAACAATCTAAAAATTTCATGAAGAACGTACGTCCAGAAAAAAGTTATTTAACATTTAAGTTCCCACACTGCAGCCCATGCGTGCGCGCCTTTGTGTGTCTATGTATGTGTGTTTGCGTGTGTATGTGTGTGTTTGTATAATCAGAAAGACGCTAAAAATGATTGTAATGACAGTTGCTCGAAGGGCTCAGGGGATATCGTAGTCGAGCAGTCTCGACTAGAGCTTTCTTACTTGTTTATTTATAAATTTCTGAAATTCCTATTTGAATCAAACAAACACCTCGCTAAATAATAGATTAATATATTAAATATATATAAATATCAATATTATATTAATAATTAAATAATATAAATATTAATATTATATTAATAATTAAATAATAAACTTAATAAGTAATTATAGAAAATTAATTTATTAAATGAAATAAACAAAAGGTTCTTAAGACTTTTCCAAAACAGAATGTAAATTTCAAAACTAAATTTTCGTAAGCAGAACGAAAATAAGTTCCTAAAGACAGTCTGGAATTTATTTCGTCAAAGTTCTCAGAGTTATAAAATAAGCCGACTTTAGATTATAAAACAAACTAAAAGAAAAAATAAAATATTAAATATAAAAACTATTCCTTTTTATTATAAAAGGAAGGGATAGAGAATCCTATTGCATTTACAGCCATAGCCTCAACAGTCAGTCGATCTTTCAAAGGCAACCTAACCCAGTGGCTCACATCTTAAAGACATCACACATCGAGCAATCGCTCAACGCAGCCCAAAAAAAAAGAAGAAAAAGAAGACGAAGAAGTTGAAGCCAACGGCTATAGCACATTTTTATGACTTGATGACCATCTTTTAATTGTCTGGGAAAATGCATTTTATCACTGGAGTGAGATCAGGGAGCAGCAGCAAAACGATATCAGGGCAGTTAAGACCTTGCACAAGATGGGTGCCACGGCAGCTCAGGGGGAAACAACAAAAATACGTTACAAATGGAACGCTTCGCTGGCGACGGCAACGGCGACGGCGACGACGAGGAAGCCAAACGAAGAACTGCGTGGACAACGCGGAGTTGGTCAAGTGCTGAGACTTTTAGCGCCCCGTTTTTTTTCGTTTGAATATACCCTTACTTAAAGGCCGTCTCGTAAAGCTGATATGTAAAATATCGAACGGAAAAAGTGAATATTGAGTGTATTGGGTTTAATGTGAAGAGATTGGTCAAAGGGAATTTCCGAAGCTTGAAGTCTTAAGACTTGAAAATTCTTGATACGGAATCATATTTTACGAACCGTATGAAGCAAAAGTTTCAATTGCGCAAACCTAAATTGGTTTATAAATTATTATTATTATTATTTATTATTATTATTTGTTTTAATCTATAACGAATGAATAAATCAAATATTTTGTAAATAAATAGTTAATAAATTATGATAATTAAATCTATAGTTTCCGTTTTTTATTATATATTTAATAAATATTTTTGTACTCATATAATAATGTAATAAGTCATAAATTCGAAATCGGATTTTTTTTAAACAATCTAAATCACTGAGATCTAAAGAGAGATTTTCGATGGATGCTTATAGTGATACTTACGGAATTATATTTTCTTTTATGTATTTAGTGTTTCAAAAATCTAAAAGATATATAGATAATATTATACTTATTAAATATTGATATAGTATATACATATATTAAATAATTGATTTAGCTACAGCAACTTTTGATTTGATTTGATTTAAAAGACGGCCATTTATTTGACATTTCTTGAAGAAATTTTCTTTTATATTTAGTTTTCAGAATTATGTCATGTAATTACGCTCGTAATTAATGCAACAGACATTTACATATCGATAGACAATCTCTCTCTCTCTCTCTCTCTCTCTCTCTCTCTCTCTCTCTCTCTCTGTGGCTTTCTGTTGATATCATTTTTCATTTTCCAGACTTTTAATATACAATATTACATGCAACTCAGACAATACATCTCACGTGATCTATTGTATATCGCCTGAGTCGCTGTTCTTATGTAGTAGAAATGTTCAAATGAAGTCTATATTTTATTAAATTAAAACTTAGCAATAATGTAATGCAGAATAATAAAATTTTCGATTTAAGTAAAACAGAATTCAGATAATCAGATAGTCACACAAAAACGGGACTGTCTTCTCTCTCACGCTGGGATAGTAATAAGATAATTATCAGTAGTTATAGAATAATCGTCTTCAGTTCGTCAGCTTGGTAAAGTACATTTGGTAGTCGGTGTGGTAAGGGTGCGGGCGACACCCGCTTGTTACCTTTATGCTCATTGAGCAACGTGTGAATTGTAGGAAGTGTCTCTGCCCCGATGCAATTTTGATTTGAGGCCCGCAGGCAAAACGGCTACAGGTGAGCGACTCGGCGACTCGGCGACTCAGCGGAAACAGGTTGTTGGCCAGGGGTTTAGGCCAGGCCAAAGCCGGGCAGCTAATTGGCGAACGGTGCACAGAAGAGAAGTGCTCGCAATTGTTCTTCTTCTTCGGTTAGTTGTCGTTGTTGGCCCAGCAAATGCAATCAAAATATTTACAGGAGGCGCAGTCAGTCGAGCGTAAGGATATGCGAAAGGTGTGAAAGGACAATAAGCCCGCAAGCAGACAAAGTCACCGAAATGGTGGTAGAGGACAGCTGAGACGGTGATGCAAATGCAGTGAGCGAGTGCCCGAAAAATCCAGGTACTTCAAACGCCAAAGGTGGCTGGCGTGTCCTTTGGCAAGCGGCTCGAGTGTCTTTTCGTTGTTCCGTTGTCCTGCGTGAGATTTATGCAGCGAAAATGTAAATGCGAAAAGTCGAAATTAAGTTGTAATCCTTGTAAATTTTATTCCTCTTGGCCAGGGCTGAAGGGGTTGACAGCTGTCAAGGAGACACAGACAGAGACAGTGAGAAAGAGAGAGAGAGAGAGAGGAGGGGGTAGGGAGAGTGTGACTCACACCTTTTTGATTTGTCCTTGCGAGGACTTCTCCGCACACAAAGCAACACATTTGTTTTGTAAATATTGCGTTCGTAATTAATGCAACAGAAATTTCCATATCGATAGACAATTCTCTCTCTCTCTCTCTCTCTCTCTCTGACTTTCTGTTGATATCATTTTTCATTTTCCGTTGATAAATATACTTTTTTTTTGTCGCTCTTCTGTTTAACTGTTATTCAAATTTCCATGTCAGGGCGCAGCTAGATTAATGAGCCAAAATTTGCATATGGCCAACTCGATGCGTTCTGTTGGCCATCTGTGCCTTAATTGAGGGGCACGCGATCGGGCTAGTTCGAGCAGCTGCCATATGCGCCTGCTGCTGCTCTTGGCCATCCTCTATGCCACCCTCTACCCACCGTATATCAAGGCAATTACCACATTCCGTATGCTAATTCAGTGGCAGCCCACGCGACAGACCAAACCACACGCGATCAAGTTTGCAAGGATCTACAGCAACGATCTCTATGAGGATCTACACACTCTCTCTCCCTCTCTCGCTCTGTGTCATTCACTAAATTTAGACTCGCATCTGTTTAACTGTAAATTAAAATGCATTTGACGCAACTGTTCCGCCAGCTGCTGTTCTAATGCCACGCACTTAGCACTTTCCAACAAAAAGGACACCCCCACACACACACACACTCATAGAGAGAGGGACAGAGGGAGAGAGAGAGAGAGGTCCTTGCCGGATCTACGTTTTTCGAGAGAAAACAACATATTTTCATGCTCGACTACCGTTTTCGGCCGCAACCCAAAAATAGATTAGCCACACCGAAAGGATATTGAACCCCGGCAAAGGATCGGGATCGGCATCGGGATCGGCATCCCAGCTAGACTGCGGGTCAGTTGCTGCGCTGTTGCTGAAAGGCGCGTGCCAAGCGGGCAGCGCTCCAGGCAATGGGCACTAGGACACTTCAGCAGGACCTTCAAATATAACAAATGCACTCGAAAGGCAACGAGGCGTGCCCTCAAGCAGATTGCACAAGAATCTAACAATTCTTGACTCAATGGCCTGAACAGCCAATAGCAGAAGCAAAATAACAATAATTGAATAATTTGAAATAATTCAATCAGTTTCTGGAGTGCAATGGGAATAATTTATTGGGAATGGCGAGTTAATCTCCTAATACCTATTGTTGAAAATATTATATTATATATTAAAAAGAAATGAGTAATCATAAAAAAAAAAAAAATTATTTAAATTAATAAAAAAAAAATAGAAAACAAAAACATACAATATTCAAAGCATAATACAAAATTAATCAAAGATATTAGCATGTCAAATTAAAACATAAGCGCAAAACAAATATATAAACAAGATTTATTGCCATTGGTGCGAAAACTCAAAAATGCCTTAAAATTCAAATTTTTCAAATTTAATGTTTACTGATCTTCCAAAAAAAAACCTCAAATATTAACTATTTTATCATAAAGAAAAATATTATAATTGTATATTAGACTGACGAAATACAAATATTCCTAATATAAGCTATCCCAACTCATTTATAATAAATAAAAATACATAAAAAAAAACCATTAAACCCTGATTTCCCATTTTCAATGGGTTCAGGGTATAAAAAGACTATAATGTAATGTAAGTGAATATAACAAAATAATAAAATATAAACTTATTCAAACCTAAATTGTGATATATAAATGAATTATCTTTGGTTGGTAGTTGATGAGCTCTTTGAAAAGATATAGCTTACATAGGTTATCGCAATTCTTACTTTACTTAATAATATTTATGAATATAAAATGTTTTTTTTTGGCTAAAGGAAAAAGACTCTAAACCAGAGGGCTAAAATTGTCAGTAAAGAGCGCAGCAGAATAAAAGTACAAATAAATACTAAATGTTACCTCAAAGCAGAAGATAAACTAAGATAATTGCAAAGTAATGTTTCGAATGATATTAGATATTATTTCGGGTCATCTTCGGCAAATCACTAACACAGTCCGCCTGAGAACATGGGCTTATACTATTGGATACTCATTCATTTCTAATTAATTTTCGTTCTGGTTGGTCTGATTAGCATTTGAAAAGACGCGCCAAATTCACTGCTGCCACATCGTGAAATCAAACTAAATTGAGCGATCTGGCAGCACCTTTTTTTATTTATAAGTGTGTCAACGCTGTGCAGGAATGTCGCCGCACCACAACCACTTCGCCGCAAACAGTAATCGTTATACCATTAATACTTATCGCTATTCACCACTTAGGGACGCGGCTATCGCGTAGCACAACGAATTATTAACATTACGCTGTTATGTGGCAACTTATGCTGTTAAGCGTGCAGACTCGGCCATCTGGCAAGGCCACCGCAAACTCTATTGTGAACCGCAGTGCACAAGCAACACTAAAAGATTGCGAATTAAATTTTTGGCAACAGCAATAGTTAAGGGCTGCTCTTAGTGAAAATTGTGTGCGTTCTACGTTTTTAGTGTAAAGTGTGTGCAATTAGCTAATCGCTGTGTGCATTGCAAACTCAAACATCGTGTGTCGATCGAAATATCAGCAGCAGAAGTCAAAGTAATCGTCGCCGTCGCCGGACTCACACTCGTGCACATTTCGCAGTCGTCGTCGTCGACACGCTATTTTAGGAATTAGGCATATAAACAATATCGAGGCATGTCCCGCTCTGAGTCAGCCTCCTGCACCAGCACCAGGGCCACTAGTTCCGAGCCACCACTTTGTAAACGACTCAAATTGGATGATGCCGGCGAAGATGGGTTGCCAGAAGCATCATCGAGCAGTGGCAGTGGCAGTGGCAGCGGCAGCGGCAGCGGCAGTAGTGAGCAGCAGCGACGCAAGCTCGCTGCTAGCAGTAGTAGCGGCAGCAACAACAACTACGAAAATCACGACAAAGCAAACGACGTTGACATGTTGACAGAGACAGCTATAGCTACAGCTGCCAACGAAACAGACGTGTGCGTATCGTCGTCTACTTCTGACACGGGCGCAGCGAATACGTCAAAGCATTCTGCTGCCGGTGGCGGGGACGTTAGTACTTCGTCAGCATTGAATAAGGAAAGTAGTAACAATTGTGCGTTGTCCTCGTCCGCGGCGGAAACAAATTTACTGGATACGGCAACAATTGCGCGCACTGTCAGCTCAACAAACTCAGTTAGTTCCACCAATAGCAATTCGCACAACACCAATACTACGACTACCACCGCCACCGCCTCCACCACCAGCAACAACAATAACAGTAATAACAGTGCAGTTATGGCTGCCAGCAACAGCAACAGTGGCGGAGACATCGATGAGTCGCTCTATTCGCGCCAACTTTATGTACTTGGACACGATGCAATGCGTCGCATGGCCGATTCGGACATTTTGTTGTCCGGATTAGGCGGTCTAGGCCTGGAGATAGCAAAAAATGTCATTTTGGGTGGCGTTAAATCGATTACCCTCCATGACACAGCAGCTTGTACGGTAAGTGGCTAAAAATCAATAAATTTACTTTGTGTTGCATTTTAATTGCCGCGCGCGCGAAACCCAGTAAAAAAAAATTAGAATAGTGTGGGGAACACGCAATGCAAAGAAAAAATGATCACTCATGATTCATGATTCTGCAAAAAAACAACAAAGTGAATTGGCAAACTCGCTCAACTTTTGCGAAGACCTCATTTTATAGGTTATGTTTGCGATTTGCCTAGTTTTTAACGCACCAATTGGGCGAAAAGTAAGAACAAAAAAAGACGGAATTGCTTAAATTTTTTTCCATTCGTTTTTTCTTCAGCTTTTTGCTGTGCCCGCTTATATTACTCGCCAAAAAGTGTGCGAGCGAGGTGACTAGTGTCTGCGTGCCGTCTCTAATTGTTTTTGCTCTACGCTTTGCTTGCACATTCGCTTTTGTTTTACTCTGCAAGCAAGCACAAAAAAATTAATGGTTTCAGCGGCATTAATTAAATGCTGGAAAGATGCTAATTTAATTTTCTTTGTATTATATTTCGATGAATTTGTATTTTCGTAAAGAACATTATTCAGCAACCGCATTAGGAAATATTTATGTGCTTGGCCAGTGTTGCCAGACAGTGTGCACATTAACAACTGTTATGCACATATCGCAACAAGAGCTTTCGTATAAACAGGTCACGACAACAGCGTCGTCTCCCTTTTGTTACCTCGTCCCCTTATCGCGTCGCCTCTTTCGCATCCCCTGTCGAAAGAGTCAGCGACTTTCAACTGAATTTCACAATCTCGCGCGTTCACTGAACTCCACTCCACTCATGTCTGCTAATAATCTTTTCATCTCTCGTTCTGCAGCTCAACGACTTGTCCTCGCAGTTCTATCTAACCACGTCGGACATTGGCAAGAATCGCGCCGAGGCGTCCTGTGCCCAACTGGCCGAGCTAAACAGCTATGTGCGCACTCACTCATATACCGGTCCGCTCACGGAGGAGTTTCTAAAGCGTTTCCGTGTCATTGTCCTGACCAACTCGGATGCTATTGAACAGCAGCGTATTGGCGAATTCGCCCATGCGAATAACATTGCTCTTATCATCGCAGAGACGCGTGGACTGTTTGCCAAGGTTTTCTGTGACTTTGGGGAGAAATTCACCATCTATGATCAGGATGGTGCGCAGCCTGTATCCACAATGATAGCCAGCATTACACACGATGCGCAGGGCGTAGTCACCTGTCTGGATGAGACTCGCCATGGCTTCAATGATGGCGACTACGTCACCTTCTCGGAGGTGCAGGGCATGCATCAGTTGAATGGCTGCCAGCCTATTAGGATCAATGTGCTGGGACCGTACACCTTCAGCATCGGCGACACCAGCAACTTTGATGAGTATAAGTCGGGCGGCGTGGCCACGCAGGTGAAAATGCCCAAGACAATTAGCTTCAAGTCCTTGGCACAGGCTGAGCAGGAGCCAGAGTTCTTGATCTCTGACTTTGGCAAGCTGGATGCGCCCGCCACTCTGCATGTGGCTTTCAAGGCTCTAACTTGCTACTTGAATGGAAATCGCGGCTTGCCACGCCCCTGGAACGAGGAGGATGCCCAAAAGTTTCTGCAGCTCTGCAAGGAGCTGAAGAGTGACGTAGATGAGCAGCTGGTGCTGCAATTCGCCAAGATCTGTGCGGGCAACACTTGCCCTTTGGATGCTGCAATTGGTGGCATTGTCGCCCAGGAGGTGCTCAAGGCCTGCAGCGGCAAATTCACGCCTATCTATCAGTGGTTCTACTATGATGCGCTAGAGTGTCTGCCAGACGAGGGCGTCACCGAGGCCGACGCGCAGCCGTTGGGCACGCGCTACGATGCACAGATTGCCATATTCGGAAAGAAGTTCCAGGATAAGCTGGCCGATGCGAAATGGTTTATTGTCGGCGCTGGCGCCATTGGATGCGAGCTGCTCAAGAACTTCGGCATGCTTGGCCTGGGCGTGGGCAATGGCCAGATCTTTGTTACCGACATGGATCTCATTGAGAAATCGAATCTGAATCGCCAGTTTCTGTTCCGTCCGCACGATGTGCAGAAGCCCAAGGCACTGACAGCTGCCGACGCCATAAAACGTATGAATCCCGATGTTAAGGTCACGGCGTACGAGCTGCGTGTGGGCGCTGAAACCGAGAAGGTCTTCTCCGAGGACTTCTTCGGCAAGCTCGATGGTGTGGCCAATGCGCTGGATAATGTCGATGCACGCATTTATATGGACCGCAAGTGCATCTTCAATCGCATACCGCTGGTCGAGACAGGCACCTTGGGCACCATGGGCAACGTGCAGGTGATTGTGCCATTTGCCACCGAGTCGTACAGCTCCTCCCAGGATCCCCCAGAGAAGAGCATACCCATTTGCACGCTGAAGAACTTTCCCAATGCCATTGAGCACACGCTGCAATGGGCACGCGACTCCTTCGAGGGTGTCTTCAAGCAGAGCGCGGAGAATGCTGCACAGTACATCTCCGATCCTCAGTTCACTGAGCGCATTCTCAAGCTGCCTGGCATTCAGCCACTGGAGATTCTGGAGTCAATTAAGGTGAATATAATGTAAAATAATTGCTTTTGTTTCCTCATTTCTCACAATTCGACTCCCTTATAGAAAGCCTTGATTGATGACAAGCCAAAGAGCTTTGCTCACTGCGTGGAATGGGCTCGGTTCCACTGGGAAGATCAATATGCCAATCAAATCAAACAGCTGCTCTTCAATTTCCCACCCGATCAGGTCACCTCAAGTGGCCAACCTTTCTGGTCTGGACCTAAGCGTTGTCCCGAGCCTCTTGTTTTCGATGTAAACGAACCGATGCACTTGGATTACATCTATGCGGCGGCCAACTTGCGTGCCGAAGTCTATGGCATACCCCAAGTGCGTGATCGCCAGAAGATAGCAGAGCTGGTGCAGCAGGTTAAGGTAAGGAATCGATAGAGAACATACTCTGAGTACCCTCTAAATATATATGTATGTAACGCCTTGCAGGTGCCCGAATTTAAGCCACGGTCTGGTGTTAAGATTGAGACAAATGAGGCCGCTGCCGCTGCAGCTGCCAACAATTTCGATGACGGCGAAGTGGATCAGGATCGTGTGGATAAGATCATATCGGAGTTGGTGAAGAACGCAGACAAGTCCTCGAAGATAACTCCGCTGGAGTTCGAGAAGGACGACGATAGCAATTTGCACATGGACTTCATTGTGGCCTGCTCCAATTTGCGCGCAACCAACTATAAAATCCCACCGGCCGATCGCCACAAGTCGAAGCTGATTGCTGGCAAGATTATTCCGGCCATAGCCACAACTACCTCTGTGCTATCCGGCCTGGCTGTGTTGGAGGTGATTAAGCTAATAGCCGGTCATCGTGATTTGCCCAAGTTTAAGAATGCATTCGCCAACTTGGCTTTGCCGTTCCTGGCCTTCTCCGAGCCGCTGCCGGCGGCCAAGAACAAGTACTACGAGAAGGAGTGGACTCTATGGGATCGCTTCGAGGTCACTGGGGAGCTGTCGCTGCAGGAGTTCCTCAACTACTTTGAAGAAAATGAGAAACTGAAGATCACCATGCTGTCACAGGGCGTCTCAATGCTCTATTCATTCTTTATGCCCAAGGCCAAGTGCGCCGAGCGCCTGCCCCTGCCTATGTCTGAGGTGGTGCGTCGCGTGTCTAAGCGGCGCATCGAACCCTATGAGCGTTCCTTGGTATTTGAGATATGTTGCAACGATGTCGATGGCGAGGATGTGGAGGTACCATATGTGCGTTACACGCTGCCCTAAGCCACGCTACGACCACACCCTATCCTAATCTTAATTGTAACAGTTAAATTATTATTTAAACAAAAAAAGAGAGACACATTTTTTGGAGTTGTGCGCCTTACAAATTTTTACGGTATGTAGCAGGTTTGCATTTTAAAAAAAGATAAACCAGAACCAGACACACACACACAGAGACAAGAAGAGCATAACACGCATCTCCTACGCGCGCACAGACACTAACACACATATACGAACACTAACACACACACACACACACACGAACTAATCGATATAGAAATTATATATTATATATGTATGTGTAATCCTATAAGGAAATGGCAAATATTGAATTCGCGTTACACGAGAAATACAAAGACTCGACTTAAAAACAAAAACTTGTGAAAAAGAGAAAGAGAAAAACGAAACAATAACAATTTTAAATAGTCTGCTCATAGGTTAAAAATCTCTTAAACATGCAGCACTGTTCGTTTTCTTTTCTTTTTTTTTTTTTTTAAACATTTAATATAATGAGTAACATTAAAATAAAAATCAAATTGTATTAAAGGCGAAGTAACTGAATAAAGCTGTATATTTCGTATGGTAAACGAGTCCTGGCTATTATCCCTTCTCAGTAAACTCATTTCGTTTGAGTAGCTTTTGCATAAAACCACACGCTTCCCTAGAGCTTTCTCAATTATCTCTGCAGCGCCCAATCTTGACGTTATCTCTATAGCACCTCCTCGCCACTCTCGTGCTCCCTTCCCTTCAGTTCCACTTCCATTATGTTTGTTGCTGCACTCGCTCGCAGTCAGTTAGTAAAAAGTTACGTGACACAATTAAATATTTTATGCCCCAAGACGTTTACGCCGTGTCGGTGGCAGCGACTGCCACAAAAGTGCAATTGGCAAGTGCCAACCCCAGCCCCAGGACCAGAACCACTTTCCCCTCCTCTAACCTTCCCATCACTTCCATCGCCCACTAAAGTTGTGTGCTATAATTAAATATTACACGCAATGCAACTGAAGTATTGCAAAGTTATGCAGCTTCTCTGCTTGGCTCTGCTCTGCTCAGATGTACTCTGAAGTGCGGCCGGGCAAAGTTTTCCCTCAAATTATGCAGTTAATGAAACAAACTCTTGAGTGAAATATATCGCGTGGGCATCACGTCGACCGAGAACTGGAAACCGAACTCTGGAAACTGGAACTGGATACGCAGCTGCATGTTTCACATGTACGTTAATTAAATAATTCAACAAAACTTAACATTTTTTCTAGTTTACCGTTTTTCTTTCTTTCTGCAGTTAGCCTGGCTGAAAGGCAATTTATGGGATATAATCGTGCTGCCCAAGTGCAGAAGCAGAAGCGGCCTGGATTTACGTAACCCTCGCGCATGATGAAGAGACGACCTGAACTACGGATAATGATAAATGCTATCTCAATACAAACTGCATACTAGATAGTCGTAAGAATTAGTTGATGAATTGAGATTGTCCAGCAATATACAAAATGTCAGAGGGAGTAACTAAAACTAAAAAACTAAATTTTATGTATAAATAAAACCCAGGTAGAAATCGGAGAACATTGAATCTTATTAATTTATTGAATATATAATAATTATTAATAGTTAGCTTTCTATAGAAATGCAACTTAAAGTAAAAACTTGACATAAATAGCAACAAATTCTATTTGTTCTGTTGCGAGCGTTTTACTAATCTTCTTTTTACAATAATAATTATTATTATAAAACAATAATTCTCTGATTGGATTCATTATCATATTGTTTTAATTCTAAATATTTTGATTATGATCAATATTGTTATTATATATTATTAGCAATTAGGCGCTAATTTTTATTACTATCAATATTTTGGAAAAGAAAAAACGTTTGGATCTTCGCCGAAATAGTGTAAGCTGGTATACGTATCCACAATTAAAGAATTAAGGTCAAGTGAAAACATTTTAGTATATTTTGTCAATATATTGGTTATATGTACAAAAAAAAGAAAAAATGCAATATGCCTCATTTGTAGATTCAAGCTCTAAAGATGTACGAAATATAATTTTATAGCTTATTTCTTTTAACCGACTAAACTAAAACGGTAATAGTTATCGATTTTTTTTTGTAAACTCTCTATCTGTGGTAGTTTTTGAGATCGACGAATTCACACATACGCCCTGATTAAAAATATATATTTATACATTATGTAGTCGGTCAAGGCTCCTTTCACCAGTTACATATATTTTAATAAAACCTTGTACCTTGTGTTCCTTTGCTTAAAAGGGCTCAGGATAGAATTATAATTGTTAATTTGGTGCTCATTACCATTAGTGATATACAGTTAATTTGATTATTTATTATCATTATACATTTTTCCACACTTTCTGCATATGTTAATTATAGTTATTATTCGAATTAATACTATAAATGCTGACTCGCACTATAATTTGAATGCATTATAATTATAAATATGCCTTGTTGAATCAGACTCTTATTTCCGAAAATTGTATCTAAATAAATGCTTCAAGTGCAGTATAAACAAGTAGGAAGACTCTAGTCAAGAGTGCTCGACTAGGAGATACCCTGAACCCTCCATGCTGATGTTCTTATCATTCTGCACTTCTTTTATGCACACATACATACACATGCATCTACACGCACGCATAAGTCCGCCCTCTGCTATCTGCGCAGTAAGCAACGACTGCGACTGCGCTGCAGTGTGGGCAATATTATGAGAATTTATTTGTTGAATAATTTCGTTTGTAGACGTACAATCTTAATGAAACTTTCAGAACGTAATCATAATGTTGAAATGTGTGTGCATTCCAAAGCATAAGTCTCTAGTACCTGATATACGTTTTTTACAAATGGGGGGCGAAGGGGGCGTGGTATCCAAAATCTGTAAATTACAAAATGTGTGCATCCATCAAATGTATATACACAGTAAATCTGAAGTCTCCAGGTTTAATAGTGTTCAAATTATGCTGAAAAAACAATATAAAGTTATCGATTATCCTTGATAGAAAGATATCGAATGAATTATCGAAAAAATATTATAAGCACGTACTGCGTATGGTATACACGAGTCTACATGCAAATTTCAGCTCTTATAACTTCGGAGATCGACGCACTCATACAGACGGACGGACAGACATGCGGACATGGCTAAATAGAATCTTAACAAAACCATTATACCCTGATTTCCCATTTTCAATGGGTTCGGGGTATAAAAACACTTGCCTTCGATAGTTGTAGTTTTCAATGTATTAAAATTTACAAAAATGAGTTTAAATGGTATAAATATTATATATATATAAATAAAAATATATTTATAAACCTTTAAAGTAGTTTCACTTTTATGTCGTCTTCTATTGTACAGAAACAATTTTGGGCATAGACAATACAAATAATAATTTTATGCTGATCTTTCTATTTAAAATGCATATTTAGTCCCGCAGTTCAGTGTGAAGAACTCTTTCCCGTATTGCAACGAATACATGGTGACATATGTAGCTCTTTGTGCTCTGGGCCAGCTCATGCGCATGATTTTGTACCACGTTTTTTTGTATTCAGCGTAATGTTACTAACATCATTTACCCAGAGATAATCAGAATTATATATGTATCGGATGAGTCATGGGAAGTTAACAATACGACGAGGGGAAGCACTCATCCAACCATGGTCGACGTACATTTCAAGTTTTCGAGCAACTTGGCCAACTGATTCAGTGAATGATAAACGATTAATGAAGATAATACGATAAACTAAAGCAATGCTTGATACCAATATATGGAGTATTATATATATATTTCAATATTATTAAGTATCTAGAGTTGAATAATTATAGTGAATGTTATTTAAATTACAAATATAATGTGGAATTTTCAGAGCTGTTTTTACAGTCGTGCAACGCATTAGTTAAAGAATTTTAACGAGTCTTAAATATGCCTGATTAACTGATTAATTACGCCGCAAATCAGTTTTTTAAATAATATATTTAAAAGAGCATTTGAAATTCTTTATTACCGCCTGATGCGAACGTATGCAATAAAAGTCTTTTGTGTGTACCGTCTCTTTGTTGTGCTACCCTAACAGAGGGTATCATGGTATCATCGAAGAACACCTGTGTGAGTATTTGTATAATATGGCACTATGCTAAGTCAAATGAATCCAAAGTGGTAGAATACTAGCCTATACATCCTTTATAGATCTTTCTTTGCTCCAACAGGGCTTACATGGATCCGACATCTTAGGTCATCTCATGGTTAAAAAAGTTTCAATATCAAAAAATTTTAGTCTACGTTTATCTGTACAGAAGAAGCGGATGATATAAATAAATACATTTTCTTAAATTCACCTTGCTTACAGATCAAAACGTCTTTGTTAACAGTTCGTTGCAATATCTAGGTAGGGTATTCAATGCTTTGTGTTTTTTAATAATAATTTTCTCTTTTGTTTTTATCTTTCATGTCAATTGTTGTACGATGACGTCGTAAACCGGTTGGCTAAATTCCAAAAAACGTGAAAATTTTAAATTATTTGCGTACAAATTTGTGTGTTTTTTCTCGCAATTTGAATGTGAAATCTGTCGTGCAGTCTGATATTTTCACTTTGTGTTGCTGCTTAATTAATTAAATTCAATAAATTTTCACTGCCTGGTGACACTTGTGTTGATAATGAGGCGAAAACGCCAACATCGAATCTGATTAATGGAACGTTCTCCATTTAAATCGTCAAGGTGGACGCGCTGGCCACATGATGGACCCGGACCTGGGTGCATTGCACGGCTGCGTGGTCCAAGGGGAACATCACCAGCATATCGCAGCAGTTATGACGACAAATTTGTTTATTTATAATCTTTTTATATTATTAATTGCTCAGATAGACGACATTTGGGGGCCACACGATCCCGCGGATCACAATTGGATTGGCATTTCCTGTTGCCACAAAATCAAACTTTTACTTGCTGCTCTCGCCTGGCTCATAGATTGGCTTACTCAGTGCGATATCTGCTGCCGAATTCACGGGCTCCGAATGTGTCAGGGAATGGCCAATAAGTGGTATTATCACATGTCGTCATTACATTATTTTCTTTAAATAAACTATGACATATTTTAATATCTCTATATAGTTGACAATTTTCGCTTTAAAAACTGCAAAAAACAACAAAAAGTCCATTGAGCAGCAAGAGGAATTGAATGATCGATACGACAATAATACGAAAGGCCTCTTAATGTTCGACTTATAGTTAGAACTAGAACGAAAATCGTTATATTTATTTACTATTTTTTGTAGATATTGATTTACTGAAAATATAGATATTCGTAAAGATATGGAAACTGTAAATTAACTCACTTGCAAATCCAAAAATAGGTCTTGTACGATGCAAGTAACTAGTTCCATTTATAGTATATTTTATGTAATAGTTAATAACATTTGCTTTTTTGAAAGTTTACCAACTGCAGCGCTAATCAAGAGCTATCAAATTCAGTATTTTTAAAAATAATAAAATTTATTCGCATTTGCTTAGTACGTTAGTTGGAACTTCTTGTTATTTGAACTAATCTTAGGAAGATTTTATTGGAATTCGACTCAAAAATTACCTGTCCATACAGTATTTCAGAGTCAATCAGTTAGCAACAGATATGGCGAAAGACAATAGTTATGAAGTGTAATTAAAAATAGTTTTCCGTTTCCTGTCACGCTTTGGTCACTGTGTCGTCTGTGGAAATGGAACGTGATCGACTTTGCACACCTCTAGAAATATAAATAGAGACACATTTACGTAGCTGTAAGTGTGTATACTTAAAGCAGGACATGTAAATCGCATGTCCATTTATGAAAGCGCGCGCATGTAAAATTATTTAAATTGAGTCATCACAAAGAAAAACGAATGTGAATAATAAAAAATCGCACAATAGGAAACGGTGGCAGGAACAACAGCTCATTAGACATCCATATCGACCAGACAACGTCGTTGGCGCCCGCGACTATATATGTACGTAGTATATATGTCGCTCAACTCGGCACATGCTCCGGACCATAATTGATTTATGTCACGAACTAGCTTCAAGATATAACGTATTTATCAGCTGCAATTAATGTGGGAGCGCAATATAAAAAACATCATGTATAAATTTGCATATATCAAAGAAAAACAATGAACAGATAATGCCTGACTCAGTGGGCATTGACATCGACGATACTAACCTTAGCCCCCCCTCCGAACGCACTGCTCATCTTATGCGCACTATCATAACAGTATATGTATGTATATAAGAAGCATACATCATGCATATGCAGCGGATGTACCGATAAGTCAAGGCATCCGATCTTGACCATGACAACAGGCCGTATACGCAATCAATATAAATTGATCGGAAGTTACGCCATAGATATTGAGTAATACCATGTTATCATATTGATAAGGTGTCGAAAGCAGACTTTTTGGAATTTTTTACAGTCATATTTTTTTATTTTTATTTTCTTTTTGTGGGTTACTACAATGACCAAGCAGCACAGCAGGGCAAGCACAGTGGGACAATGATGGTGGAGTAGTGAAATTTCAATTGACGATTGATCCCACAAGACCTTAAGGCTGACTCGCCTCATTGGAGCAATGATACAAATTCATGTATTCTGTGTGGAGACCGGGGTCTATGTCTACGATTATAGGCTAAGCATCGAGCATTGGGCAATATTAAATGACAATAAATTAAATTTAAGTGAATGTGGATCACAATTATCGACAGTGTGTCAGCAACACAGATCCACTGAATGCATATACATATGTACATACATATATTTAAGTTCTTTGGAAAAACTAATTTTATTGTCATAGTCAGATAGACAAAATTAGTCATATAGATAAATGCAGAAATAAAACAAATTAACACAAATTTATATAAATTAATTTAAAATGGAATCAATTAATTTATCAAATATTTCTGTATGCTAAATTGTTAAAGAAATATTTTTAATATAATTTGATTTTAGTAAATACTTTTTTTTTGTATTTTTTTTTTTAACTTACGCGAATATTCTCTTGGTCTTTCTTACCATTTGACCATTGGTACCGGCAAAAAGCCCTAGAGTCAACACAACAACAACTCGACCCGGTAGGCAAGCAAATAGCAGTACTCGGTTGATGCACAGACGCGCGTTCGGACCTGAACGGTCGGTCCGACCGAATCGGTCGGTCGATTGTGCTCTTTGTGGTGCAGCGATCGCTGTAATCATTTACTCTTTGAGTTTTTTGCCTCTCTCTTTTACTCTCTCTTTTTCGGCCTGTCTGCTGAACTAAACAGAAAAGTCGACTACAGAGTTTGTTTCGTCTCGTTGCTCTGACACTCTTAGTGTCGGGCTGGCAGCGAAACCCAGCGCAAGGCGGATAAGGCGGACTAACGAGATTTTTAGCGTTGTGTTATACGAAAAAAGAAGGATTATTTAAATAAATTTGTATGTGCTTTTATTGTATATGTACATAAATGTGCTGTAAAAATGAAATAAAGAAGACGCCTTCTACGCAAGCCAGGCGAATCGCGTGTGTTGTTTTTTTGTTGTTATAAGAAGGCGCGTACACAAAAGAAAATAACAACAAAGCAGAGCGTTGAACGTACCGCTGTGTGCGTGTGTGAGTGCGTGCGTGGGATTACTGCAACAAATGCTGCAACATCAGCAGCAGCAGCTGCAGTAGAAGCAACTCCTTGGTATACGTATCGCGTGCTAATTAATTGTGTCGTTGCATTTACAAAGGCAAACAAAAGCAATAGCCAAATAACAACATCAGCTAATGTGTGTTTAATCGTGTGTCGGTGTCGGTGTTGGTGTCGTGTGTGTTTCGAAATTTCGAAATTTAAATTCAATTTATTACGAAAACGTCTGTTGTGACGTCATAAGTAAGACAACAGAGGGAAAAAGTCAAAGCCGCGGAGACCAAAGTAGTTGCCACAACAAAAACACAAAAAACAAAATCGAAAAAAAGGAACGGTACAAGAGCTACACACCCGCCGGTGACGCTGCTTCAGCTGCTGCTGCCGGCTGTTCGGCAGTGCGCATGTGTGTATTTAGTGCGACCACAGCGACTACAAGAGCAACAACAACAGCAACTACACGAAGCTGCATTTAAAGTAAAAGTGAAAAGCTCAAGCAGTAACGGTACAAATCTAATTTGTTATTGCTAGCACAAAAAGTTCTATGCAGCTTGCAGACTCTGCAGCAGCGGCAACAAAAAGTGCAGTAGAATCAGTAGAATCAAAAAAAAAAAGGGCAAGTGTTTTGCGAGTGTTGCCGACTTCAAGTTATAACGCACAAGTGTTGCCGACTTTCAGTTACAAATACTTACATATTAGCATATGTAAGGAAAGTTGTGGCTTACAACCTGCCGCCAGTGTTTCCCTGTTCGCATTTAGAGGAGCACAAAAATGTGTTACACATGTGGATGCCTGTCATCTGTTGTTTTTGTTGTCTGTTTGCTGTTGGCAGCTGCAGTAGCCAATGTTCATCAGCTGCAGACGCATAACAGTCACAACCATCAGCATAACAGGAACACCAACAATAATAATAATAAATATGACGAGCAAGGGGAGCTGCAGCAGCTGCGGAGCAACGAAAAAAGTAGTGTCTCTGAGGATACAATAGTAAGTAGTAGTATAATTTAAATATGTAGTATTTACTTAAATTGAGCAATTATCAATAGACATTCATTTCTTTAATTAGACTTTATTTTGAATTAAAAAAAGTAAAAAGAAAAACATCAATACAATTCGTTGTTGTGTTCTATTAAGTGCATGCAAAACTATGTTAATGACTTTTACAGTGATCTATACACATTTATATGGATTTACAGTGATCTGTCAGAAAATCGTCTATCAGTAAGGCCAGCATAAAGTTATAGCGAAATGTCATTCATGATTATTCTTATCGGCTTTAAAGTATTAAGTACTTACAAAGTCATTGACTTCCAGTAAGCAGATTAATAAGATGCATACGTCGGGGATGTTTCTTGTATTTTCCTAGCATTTTCATGTTCTTCTTTGTGCCGATGATCCTTATGTTATTTTATCCAGCAATAATTCATTCATGGCAATATTCGTTGTTCATCCCCTAATGCGTTACCTGCTTGCTGCCAATGTATTTCTTGGAATTCATTAGGAAACTACCAAACACAGCCACAACAAAACAAAGACAAAAGACAACAAACAGTTGCAGCACTAACAACACTAATAACAACAACAATTGAAAGGTCTGCGAAAGACATTTTCTTCGCTGTAGTTTTGCCAATTAGAATTTGGAAAAGTTGCCTTGCTAGCAAATTGCAACAGTTTTCGCGACAGTGTCAACAACTTTATAAACAACTCAGCAGCAGCAGAACCAAAAGCAACAACGCAACGCATTCTATATGCGTGTGGGTGTGCGTACTAGATAACAGAACTTTATTTTACTTCACTTTCTATGTACATTTCCGAGCATTTCCGTTTTGGGCATGCGGCCGCAATCGCCTTTGCCCCCAGTTTTTCATTCTCTCAGCTCCAAGAGAAGTGCAGTAGCAGTAGCTGCAGTAGCAGCAGAGGCAGCTGCTCCTTCACCTCCTCCCATTTCTTCTGCTCCGTCACCAGCAACTTCAACTGTTCCCCTATCATTTTGTCTTGGTCTTCGACTTCGACTTCGACTTCCACTCGCGTCTCGTCATAAGCGCGATATGCGCGTGGAGTGTATGTGAATAGAGTTACTGCGAGTGTTTGCTTAAGTGTGAGTGAGTGTGTGTGTGTGTGTGTATGCTATGTGTTCAACAACCGACCGATGCCTTGCTGGCGAAGCAGCAACAGCCCAGACGGCGTTGTCGCCACGGCTATAGCTGCCACTGCCACGGCGTCCGTGCGTCCGTCTGTCCGTAATGTGGCACATACATACATATCTCTGCTATACAAATGCATACACACAGGCACACACATGCATATCAGCAGCCGAGGGCGGTTCAATTAATAATCATAACTCTGCACAACTGTGTTACGCAAATTCATTGACATCAATTAATCAAATTTTGAATAAAATTTGGCGTTTTAATAAAACGAGATTTACAGTCTAACTTTTTATCAAGCATGATTTACATAAAATTGTTTCATTGACTTAAATGTATTTAATTGAATTGATTATAGAAATTGTAAATGCAAATTTCGATTTTGATTTGCGGATAATATGATATATAAAATATAATTTATAAATTTTAAAATGTAATTACATAATTATTTAAATTTTATTAAATACGTTATTTAGAAATATTTATAAAATAGTATATTTAATATATAGTTTTATGTTCTATTATGGAGAAAAAATTATAGTTTATTAGTGTTCAAATTTCTTAAAAAAGCCTCAATATCTATACATTCTGTCAAAATTAATTTTTTAAATCATACAAAATTTGTACATTAATAATAGTATATCATTAAAATTAAATAACCAGTGCTTATGATTATTATATATATTATTTAGTTATTTTTTATTGTGTATCATTAAATTAAAAAACAAAATAAATAAAACAGTCATACTAATACTTAGTATTTTAATATTGAAAATGGTCATTTGAATTACCGGAAAATATCTAATTCCTGGAAATCTATTAACTTAATTTCCAGAACTTCTAATAGCGCATAAAAGTCCTCTCTGCTCTCTCCCTCAATTATTTAAAGTAACCGCCCTCTTATATACACGCACATGCACACACCCACCCACACACACACGCACAGTCACACACATGCAAACACACTCATATGTTCATTGGCCTGTATAACTCGATATATGTTTGTACGATGTGTGCCAGTGCCTCGGGTCTCGATATCCTTACTAAATAAACAATATGCGGGCTCGATTGGAGGGCTGCCCTCGGTGTTGCAAGTAGTTTTCATTTCAGCTGCTCGACATCTACGACGACGACGACGATGACGTTGAATGGTTCGCTCAATTATAATTTTCTCACTCTGTACTTCGTTTCGAGGGCCTTTAATAAATGTAAAAATTTTGTCTTTTTATATGTCTCACATATATATGTATGTACATATACTTTTATGTTCTGCATGCCAATCCAATGGACATGTTGTATAGTCGCGTTGGTAGTGGGCGTACTTAGTGCCACTTGCCACGTCGCGTGTCTGGAGCCTTGCCTCTGACTCATCGGTTCGGCTTCGGTCGCGTCGGGTCGGGGCGAAGGGGGTTCAATGTCCTTAAGACTTTGCCCTCTCGCCAGAGTTCCTTTTGCCTCGCATACATTGCGCATATTTTGATTAAAAAATAAAAAAGACGCCGTCGCTTAATGAGCGCCTGGTCAAAGGAGCGCCAGGCGGGCAGGCGTCAGGCGTCAGGGGTGCAACAACTATGTTTAGTATGAGTAACGAGTCGAATGTGAATATGAATGTGAATGTGAATGGGAATGCGTATATATCCTAGCTGGGCAGACAAAATGCATTAAATGCTGGACTGCAGCCAAAACAAAAAGCCTGCATTGTGCGCTCTGCAACAGCTAACATATCGTGAATAAATATACAAATATACATATGTATATTAATAAATATATATACATATGTACATGTAGTTATATACATATGTATACTTCTCAGCATGTATGTACGTAAGAAATTATGTATGCAGGGCAACGCAGTGTGTGTGAAGTTCGTTTTGGGATTTTGGGGTCAGACACTGGAAAAAAACAATTGATCCAACTCATTCATATGTGAGCGATAGGGATTTTATATGACATTTTGAATTTTACTTTTTGAATTTATTGAATGAATCAAACACAATGAACTTGTATTTAAAAATGTTAAAACTATTACTCTACAATAAATTTTCTCAAATGATATGTTACAAAATGTTACATGCTACAAAATGTAAACATTAAATAAAAGCAATGATTTATTAGATAAAATCATTTTAATTTTGAATTTAAAAATTAATTTTCTATAATTCAAACATCAATACTCATCTGTATGTATGTCGAAAAGTCTTACTATTATTTGTATAAATACCACTAATATTATTAAATAAATAATTATTATGCATTCAATAATGATTTATGTATATATGTATTGTATGATAGATAGAAGAATATAACAATATATTCTAATCCGATTCGATATTTTTTATTAGAAACTCTCAATTGGCGCTCAGTTAGATCGTTTAATTTTCACATAATTTGTAATAAATGTATGTAATTGAGCTGCACGTTTTTCTCTAAGTGTATTGCATTACTGGGCAGCCCATCTGCAGAGAGTCGGGCAGCCTTATCTTTATGTTGGTTCACTTGGAATATGCATAGCCCCAGATCTGAATACACACGCAGACATATATAAATATATATATATATATATATATATATATATATATGTGTGTGTGTGTGTGTGTGCATGTAAATGTGCTACTGTGCGCTGCATGGGCATTTCTATGTGTGTTGCTTTTATTTTCAGTTGTTATAGTTATTGTCGCTTGTTGTTGTTGCCGTCTGTTGCATTTGCTGTTGTTGTTGCTGCTGCTGCTGCTGTTGCTGACCTCCGGCGCACGCATTTCATGTTCTCCTATTTGTGTGCACACGCAGTGTGTTGGGAATTCGTATTTGTCTACCCGTTATTTTCCCAGCACATTCATAATGGTTAATAATGCATAAAGCTCTGCCTGCGATTGCAATTTGTATCGTTATAAACTGTTTTTGGCTTTGGGTCTATAGAATCGTCAGCAGTTAATAAATTGAACAATTCTCGGTAGATCAGCTCTGAGGTTCATAAATTAATTGGATAAATAAATTATTGAACGATAATTGCTTTAACTGACTTCAAATCAAATTCCGAAAATTGATATGAAAGCAAATACTTATGAATTCACAATTCTGATTTGGTTTTATTTGTTGCTTACATGAGCTCAGGGCAAACAAGTTTCTCCAATATATACGAAAGATGCCATAGATCTCATATTTATTTTTTTCATCTCAGCAATAATTTCACCAGAGTTAGTCATATTTTTTGGGAAGACTTGTGAATGAGAATCTTTTGGATTTTCCCACAGATTTATTAAATCACTTTCCAGCCATTATGTTTATTCGTTTATCGTTCACAGAATCTCCCAGAAATTGTGAATTGAACTCGACTAACACACGTAACAAGTGTTGAGGGCCCACACAGCAGCATTTGATAAATTGTTTGCAATTGAATAATACAAATTGAACGGAAATATTTTTATTATAATTTATAATTGCATTAAAACACCAACGGGATTTATAAGTATTAAGCGAGAATATATGAGTTTATATATTTATGTGAATGACTGACAGACTGTGAATCAGCCTGACTTATGTATATCTCAGCGCGAGTTAACTCGACGCGACTTTCAATCGTCGTCACTAACTTAATTGCCTCACATTTAATTTGTTCCAAGCTTAATTAATACCCCTCGCCCTCTCTCTCTCTCTCTCTCTCTCTCTCTCTCTCTCTCTCTGCCGTTCACTCGCGCTCTCTCTCGCCCCCTTCATTTGCTTTCCTTTTGTTTATCGTTTTATGGAGCTAACCATAAAATAATTATATGATCCCTCGGTTCTTCAGCAATTGTTCGCTTCGTGCATTCAACTGCGGTTCAAAAAAAGAAAGAACATTGTCATAAGCCTATTAAGCGAGGCTTAAATAATTATTTTGATTGTTTTCTTTTTTTGTTATTACTTCAATTTGTTTTTATTTCTTGTTTCTGTTCAAATGAAATGCTGGAAATGCTTTGAAATGCTTTAAGTATGCCATAAAAAGCGCAAACAGTGGCCGAGAATCGAGCTCAGAGGCTCCATCTACCAGGAAGCCATTAAACGATCAACTAATTAAAGATGCCATGCATCAGCTGTGTCCAACATATATGTATGTATACGAATATATTCGTATTCAAATCCATATATGTCTTATTTTGGCAGATGAATTCTCATTTTGATGTGCACAACACTCATTTGGTATAATTAGTTGGCGCCTGCAAAGAGTCGAATCAGGTTTAGTCATAAATATTGAATGAGTATATTTATATATGCAATATATATATATATATATATATATATATATATATATATGTATGAATATATATATATATATATATATATATATATATATATATATATATATATTGTATTACACATATACGGGAGCCAAGCCAAGCAAAACCGAATTTACATAAATTTCTTTCAAATAATTTGTTTTAATAATAACGAAATTATCTTAGAATTATTAAATTTATTTCAATATAATTATGTAAAATTGTATAACTACTTATGTATGTATGTTCAATGATTCATGAAGCTCATTACTTACCATATTAAGTTTCTCAGTACTGTCTTACATTAATATCTGACTTGCTGATCAATATCTAAGATATAAATCAGATTATAAGCCAGTAAATTAAAGTCAATAATCAACTTGCATTAAGGAAGAATTCTCAAGGTAATATATATGTTGATTATTACGAATCAGCAATAAAATAAGATGTGAACCTTCATGAATAAGTCGTTCTTTTCAAGATCAGCTCTGGCCTTGAATCACTTGAGAATGTTATGATCTGAGGCTTCTGCAAAGAGAGCCCATTGAGCTGAAGCGTTCATCCACGTTTAGTGTAATAATAAATATAAGTGTTTTATTAGCTCTTATAGATTGCAAAATGTGCGGATGTTGATAAGAATGTACTTGTGTATTCCTATAGGCATAGATCTCATGTGCCACATAAAATATCTTATAAAAACCAGATACTTGTAAATGCAATGGTTTAGCAGAGTATGCAAAGACCTAATTAATTTAATTAAACTTATTTATTAGAACTCTCCTTTGAAGCAAAACCCTTTTCGTTCAGTAACTGCATTTACTTGCTCGCAATTCGCCAACTAATTGCAGGCTTTTGGCGTTTCTTTTTTTTTTTTTTTTTTTTTTTTTGTCATAAACTAGTTAAAACGGCAGACTGTTTTTAAGCGCAGAGCATTAACAGGATTTGTGTGTGTGGCGCCCCCTTGCGGCCATGCGTGTCGTCTGCAGCCTGAGCTGCTTTATGAAATTTCGCTTTCAATACAATATGCGAGGCGTTTTTCTATATCCCACTTTTTTATTCTATTTCTTCCTTTTCTATTTAGTTTTTTAATTGTGTCACGTAGAAAACTACACGCGGCCATTGAAAGCTCGGCTGCCTTTTTGGCTTTGCCACACAACAACAACTTGTGTGCGGGTGTTTGTTGTTGTTGTTGTTGCTCGCATTGAAATGCAAAGCAGCGTAAAAATGTTCAACACAGTAGCACAGGAACAAATAATGCCCAATTTGCATTGGGAATGGCATTCAGCGAAATAAACCGAAGCGCAAAATGCATGCACTAAAAAAAGCAAAATACAAAAAAAAAGAAGCGAAATTCCATACTGAAAACAAGTAAGAACAAAGTAAGAAGCTTCAGCGACTGCATAATGCTCGTTCGGGCTTAGAGTGCACAAAGGGAAAGAGTGGTACATATGCATATTGGAAAGATGGAACTGAGATTATCCCATTAGCCACACCCACAATAGGCAATCCAAATTGATGTTATTGATCTATATAGAGAAGATCATAACTTTGGCATTACGAATAAAAATATTGTCAGTGATGAATAGAGATAGATTTGACTTGCTTTCTGAAATATATTGACTATATACTTTGATTTGCTACTATAATCTTGTGTTATTTTATATATACTTTGATTTACTACTATATTCTCGAATTTTTTTCCATATATAAATTCAAGTATTATTGGTGTATATATTCAAAACTTCAGTCTTGAGCCTTAACAAATATAGTATATCTCGATAATCTGATTCCCCTCTGAGAGCATCAGTAAAATCTTAACACTATAAAGGGCAACTGCATATGCTGAAAGTTTTATCTCTAGCTTTAATTTCATTCATTCAGAAAAAGGTACAGTAAAGTGACAACCAAATCCAATATACCCAATTAATTTCGTGAATAAGCATCAAAATGGAAAATTATATGCCGTACAAAGGAAACAAACGAAATATAAGAAAAACGTGCTGTGCACAGTAAATAGGAAGTATATTTAGTAAATACATATATGTATAAGCATGCCAGATGCATACACTACATACGTCTAAAGTACAAAATAAACAAAAAATAATAAAAAAAATCGACTTAATTAAAAGCTGATAAGCGCAATAAATAAAACGCAGCAAAGTTGATAAGCGCGGAGAGAGAGAGCGAGGGAGAAAGAGAGAGAGCGATGCCAGCGAACGAGAGGGCTGTCGATGCATTTTTCATTTGTTTTATGTGCCATTGATTGATTTTTAATAGCATTAGGGTAGCCAGCCGCACACACTCACATAGAGATAGAAATAGGGAGATAGAGAAGGAGAGAAAGGCAGACAGCTGCATTATCATCAGTGGCACACAACATCATCGCCAGGCAGTCCACGTGGCGTATGATTGATGTATCCACAGTTTTAACTTCAGTTTGCAGTTGCTGCTGCTGCTGCTGCCACTGCTGCATTTATGCATTTTGCGTATCCGCTTCGCATCATTATGACTGCGTACTTAAATATGAGAAATTTGTTGTGCATACAAATTTTGACAGTCAGTTGTGTGTGTGTGTGTGTGTGTGTGCATGCACATTAGCCTGCTCAAACCCATTCTCTGGCTATAAGCTCGTTGCAATCTCAACTCCATCCACACTCGCATTCATTGTCCATCGGTCATGTGCACAATTTTGGTTAGCAATGACAATGATTCATGCAGACAAGGCTTACATATACACACATACACACACACACACACATTGGGTGTGCACCTAGGCGCTTGGCAAATTGTGAGCGTCAAAGCACTTTGGCACACCCCGTCCGCCCAGGCAAGGTATGCGGTTACATCGATCTGAGCTTCGCATGTGTGTGCGCTTCCTACAATAACTCACAAATTGTCGATCTAAATGCTGTTGGGCTCAAAAGGCACAAAGCGGAACGATTAAAGAGCTATAATCAATGCGAGTTGTATAAACGAAGAGATTGACTTTAAGCTAAGCTTAAGCCCATTGCTAGCAGTTTACAGTTAGCAGAGCCGTAGCGTAGTACATGAACGATAATGAGAATCGCAAAGAGGGCTGCTCCGATAAGAATCAGGCTAAGTTGAAATGGCTTAGCACTCGCGGCACTTGAGATTGTGCGGTAGAGCAGACATCTTATTCTACTTTTATAACAAGTTGTTCAGCTGAAAATAAGGTAAGAGTCCTCTTGTGAAGTGAGAGGGTCACCCTGAACCGCATTAGCCAGATTCTATATATGTATGTATATTTAAATACACACACTCATTTGAAATTCGAGTGAGAAAAGCTTATCTAAAGATAAGCAATGATAATAGTCAATATAAATTTTGTATTTATTTTAAATTGATCCGTAATAAAGATTTTTCATTTTAAACAGACTCTGTTTGCAAAACTTCAGCAATTTGCAAGTTGATCAAACTTTTTGAGCTAGATTGTTATTCAGAGTATTATCACACTTCTACTTTCAATGCTAATTCTCATAGACAAGCTAAGAGCTCGGCTAGAATAAGAGCCGTGGAACTTTGAAAGTAAGAATGTGAAAATGAAATCTGCAGCTAATTATCATCAGTCAAGCAGAAGGTCTCAGTTGCCACTGCTTAATATTTGTTGTTTACTTTTTTAGTTAGCATTCATTTTATATAAATATAAACTATTTTAACTTTATATAATTATAAATAAATAATTAAATATATATTTATAAATATTTGCCAATACTTACATCGAAATGCGAACTGTTTTCAATCGACAACGAAAAAGAAATGCTATCAATTTCAGTTACTTTGCTATAATTCATAATACAATATAAAAAGCTTTAAAATGCAAGCAGAGCAGTCAAATTTCTTAACATGCAACCGCATGAATACACACACACACACACACACACAGGCACACACACTCTCTAAGTTCTAAGCTCCTTAGCTAAACGAATATCTTTTAGCCACAGATATAAAAAAAATGCATTATCGAAATTGCAAAATCGTTATTGTTATTGTGGGCTAAAAGTTTTCAGCTTTATCTGCTGAAAAGGCGACCAAAACGACAGATGCAGTTACACAAAGAGAGAGAGAGAGAGAGAGAGAGAGAGAGAGAGAGAGAGAGCGCTGGATTCGACCCTCCATTAGCAGCGGAAAAAAGAAGATGTACATATAAAAGAGAACTATGCAGATTTTAGTTTGGCACTTCTTACACTCCCATCTAATGGTGCCTTGGGTGTGCGTGTGTGTGGTATAAGTGTGCAATAAATCTAAGTAAAATATAAATAAATATACACACATATATATGTATATATATGGTTTGTAAATAGATATAACAATAAAGCACAACAAATTTGGTTGTAGACTCCATATTTCCCTATATAATGTGTGTAAAGCGTGCTGCGCGCGCTGTTATGCTTCTCGCTGTTGTTGTTGCTTATGTTGTTGTTCTTTGAATTTATAAACAAAAAGAAAAAAAAAACAAGCAGCAATTGAATTTGACCCAGTTAAATAGCCTCAGCCTCCGTCTCAGCTGCTTCTGTTTGTGCGCTTTTGGTCTTGTTATACCCTGAACCCATTGAAAATGGGAAATCAGGGTATAATGTTTTTGTTGAAATGTATGTAACAGGCAGAAGGAGGCGTGGCAGACCCCATAAAGTATATATATTCTTGATCAGGGCGACGAGCTGAGTCGATTTAGCCCTGTCCGTCTGTCTGTCCGTCTGTCCGTCTGTCCGTCCGTCCGTCTGTCCGTCTGTCCGTCTGTCCGTATGTTTGAACGCGTCGATTTCAGAAGATATAGAAGCTAGAGACTTCAACTTTTTTTTTAAATGCTCGTATATAGCACGCGGATATCGAGTTTATCACTAAAAATCGATAACTCATCCCGTTATTTTTTTATCGATCAAAAACCTTATCGAAATGCAGTTATAAAATTATGTCTCCTACATCTTTAGAGCTAGAGTATCCAAATTTTAAATGTAGATTGATATGTACGTTATAGATTTTCGATTTTTGTTCAATTTCACCCCCCACCCTTATATCCACCCCCTCACCCATAAGTTTGTAAAAGGCGTATTTCAAATACTAGAGACTTGAGCTTTGGCAATTATACGCATAGTAATGATAAAACCACAATCTGAAAGTTTCATGGAGAACGTACGTCCAGAAAAAAAGTTATTAAACAATTAAGTTCCCATAGTAAGCCCACACTGCAGCCCATGCGTGCGCGCCTATGGGTGTCTATGTATGTGTGTTTGCGTGTGTATGTGTGTGTTTGTGTAAGCAGAGAGACGCTAAAAATGATTGAAATGGCTGTTGCTTGAAGGGTTCAGGGGATCTCGTAGTCGAGCACTCTCGACTAGAGTTTTCTTACTTGTTTTTTTTTTTTGTTTTTTCCTCGACTTTGTTTTGTTTTGTGTTTATATATTTTTTTCTGTATTAATTATCACATTTCGTTTGTCTCTGATTGTGGCATAAACAACAATTCTTGTACGATTTATTTTTGGAACGGCACGCGAGTTAACGGGAATCACGCTTGCCGCGGGGGTCTTCTCGCAATAAAACACGCCCATATGACATTTGCCAAAACGACGGCCCCTACAAAATATATCGAACTTGATTTTAATGAGGCACATGCAACAGTCCCAGCAGCAGCAGCATCAGCAGGCAGCAGCAGCAGTTAGTTCAGCTGCCTTCAATCGTTGGCCTTTTCCAATGAAATGCCGCTGAATTCTTGCCGCAACAACAACAACATTAACAACGACAACGCCTTTTTGGGTCCAGTTGTGCATCCAGCAAGTTTCCTTTTAAGTGTCGCTCGGCTTTGCCATCAATTATGCGGCATGTTGGCCAGCAGCCTCATCCTCTGACTGGCACTCACAAGCTCTGCCCCAACCTTCGCTTTGTGTGTTGCATGTGGCAGCTGTCTGCCAAAGAAGGTGCGCGCCAGCCAAAACAGCAACGCGCCGGCACGTAGGTGTGTGTAGTCGGCTCTCTCGGTTTTGCCAAAGCGTTGACTGGCAGGCAGACTGGCAAGACATCAACTTCATGCAATACCCTGTATACCCGTCGAAAGCATGAGGTATGCCAGAAGACTGGATCCCTATAATAAATTTCATGAAATGGGTACATTATATTCACTGAGAGCAGCCATACTATATATGGACTACACTGTACAAAATTGTAGTGCATCCTCTATTTTGACTACGATAACGTTCAGTGAGCGCATCCAGTCAATAAGACTTGGTTTGTTTCCTTTGAGTCATCTTAGTTCACATCTTTGAAGTGGCAAAGCGGAAATGTTTTAAGATACCCTGCACAAAAAGAAATGACAAAGATATGTATATCAAACAAGAGAACATAAGGGAGATTATACTCGTAAATAAAGGAAGGCCGTAAAAACTGAATTTAATAAGTAAAGATATTATCTCAAAAAGGGAAAAGAAAAAGATGATGATTGTCGAAGTAAATTTTTAATTTTAATCTGTTTTAAATGAAGTGTGGGTTGACACAGCTCAGAGAATAAATAATTACATTGCTATTTAGTTTTTCTCCGAATTATTTATTGAGCATTATTCATCAATACAGATATATCCAGGGTACCGCAAAGTGCAGTTCCGATCGGTTTTTACGGCTTACGTGTTTTTGCTTTCCATCATCTGCGCCAGCGCACCGCCTCTGAATCACTTTTTGCGTCGACGGCGATTTCTGGTTGCGGCTTAAAGTTCACAAATATTTGACCACTCATTAAATTCCGCAGCTTGGGGCTTTTTGCCACGAAAAGTCAAATACCCTGCAAATAGCCGCTCTGATACACTTACTCATCAATTCACATTAGTAAGCGACGCAGCATCATCTCGTCTAGTTAGTTTAGTCAAAACAGTAGTCACACCTGCGGCTCGGCTCTGTGGCTGTTGCTCACAAACGGGTTTATTGCCCCGCATTTAGCTATCTGCGCTTTGAAATCTGCTCAGTCGGCTGGCGCCTAAGCCTAATCCCGCTCTATTACTCGGCTCGACCAGGTTACTTGCTTGGCTTTATGTAACCATCGCAGCAACGTTCAGGTAAATAGTCTTTGAGATCCCGCAAAAGCGTGGGCAGAGCTTGCAAATAGATGGGTGAGAGAGGAAGTAAAAGTGGAAAGGAAAAGTGGAAAGGCATGAAGAAATATATGTATAGGGAAATATACGAGTTATTATTATAAGTAATATGACGACTTGATCTCTTAATTAAATATTAATTATAGGGAACAAGACTTAATACATAAGATTCTTATCCCATACATAGAAATATAAATATATAACTAAAGTCGTAGCGAGTAGAGGTATTATCATTATGGAGAGCATTATTGATGAAAAAATTATAATCACAGATAACAAAAGAAATAATGAAAAGGTTGTAAAACAAGTTAATATTAAAGCTTATAGAAATATGACATGTTTAGCTTATAATACGATACTAAAGATACTTAATTTGTTTTTAGAAAACATCGAAATGTATATTTGATATAACTATGAACTATGAAGATGTAAATGACAATATTCTATGTAAATTAATAATCATGTAGGTGAAATATTGAAATGTTGACTTTTGATTAATTATGTGCATATGAATATATTATGAAATAGGGATGATAGATAATGCAAAGAAAGAGAAAGATAACGATAAAGGGAAGAGAAAAAGATATTTGAGACGAAGAAACAAAAAAAAAAAAAAAAAAAAAAAAAAAAAATTAACTATACATAAATCAATAAAGATCAATTCAATATTGTCTAAGAAACAAAGAATTATTAAATATTATCCAATATTTATCTAATTTATTAATTAAGTATTGACTTGAATGATAATTAGAAATGAGAGATTTGGAAAAAGCTTGAATCAGGTATGGAAAGATTTAAAGAATATATGATATAAGATATGAGATAAAAAATAGTTTACTTTGTCTGAGAAACGTTTTAAAGATTTATAGATTAATATTAAATATTGACTTGAAAGATAAATAGTATTACCTGGTTTAGAAAAGATTCATTGAATCAAATTTACAAATCAGATATAAAGAATATTTCGTTTTGTTCATGAGAACTATTGAAGATATATGTATATATAGGAAGACTTGTCATTTATGCAGCTTCTGGACTGATCTTATCGTATGCAAATAAGTAAAGAACATCATTAACAATAATCAAGTCTACTTGAAAACATGTTTATCCTTTTAAGACTTGGCATTCCATTTTCAAGGCCGAACTTGAACTCTCATGTCTTACACTTAGGAAGTGCTGCACTTTGTGCTGTATCTTTGTAATTTGCTAGTATGTGTGTGTGTGTGTGTGTGTGTGCGAGTGCAAGCCGAATACAGTCTTGGCCCCTTTTGGTGAGCATTAGCATTTCAAAGCATAAACTAGCTGGAATATATGGGCAAATTCAATTGAATTATTAAATAAATTGTGTCGCATATGCGAGTTGAGGCAACTCGTGGTCTCAAGTCCCCAGTCGAGTCCCCCGAGACATGCACAGCGCCAGTTATTCAGGTCTCAGGTCTCTTGGTCTCTCGGTCTCTCAGTCTCCTGGTCTCCATGCTCAGCTATCGTTGGCTATAAACACAACGCACAATATATATCAATGACCATATCGGGTGACTGCGGCTTAATGCGCCTGCTGCCAGCCAATGGTTTTAATGTCATAAGTTAAAACGAAACCTTTTACCCCAAGCATCGATGCTCGATGCTCGATGTTCGATGCTAGATTGTCGACGGCCGATGCTAGATGTCTGAGATGTCTGAGATGTGTATGTCGTTCGATGCTTGTCCAGCGTCGACTCCGATTTCGTGTCAGTTGTTGAATTTGCATATAATTGGACTGGAATCCGGGTCGGTCCGGGCTGGGCCGAGCCGCTGGCAGCTCAACTTGATTTGCACTGCAGCCATATGGTGCATTTCACAGGCGCCAACAGGAGGGGCCGGCAGGAGGCGGTGGCAGAGGCAGAGGCGGAGGTTGGAGGTTGATATTGAGGTCTGCTCTGTGTCTGTAATTTCAGTGTGTGTATTTATTTGACCATCGTGCAAGTCATTGAACGCAAACTTTGTGTCTCGGTTTTTGTTCTACAGGCAACTCAATGCGATTGTGCATAAATAATGATTTATTTGTTTATTGCAAAGTGCGCGCACAAATACGCAGTTAATCAATTTATTTATTTTGTTTTGTTCCGTTGTCTTTAATATGAACTCTATGGTGCCAGGGAGCAGCCTTGGATTGCTGCTGACTTTTTAATGCACGCCATTTTCCATTTTCCATTTTCCATTTGCCATTTGCCATTTCGCATTTTCCCATTTTCCCATTTTCCCATTTTCCCATTTTCTCCATTTCGCCGCATTTTCTATTTACCCAAGTTGCTGCTCGGTTCCACCAGCCCGCCCAGCTGTGGGCCAGGATGACTTGTTGCTTAGACTCCCGCGGCTGCCAAAGCCCACAACACCAGTCCCGCCCCCTCGGCTGCCGTCTTGTTCGTCAGCCCATGGCCATGGCGAGTGGGCGTATCTCATCACTTTCCCATAAACATTCGAACTGTTTTGAAAGACTGGTGGTTCGAGCTGGGGCGATATTGCAATTTACGTTCTGTGGTCTAATTAAAGTGCAAGTACAACTAAACTTGTGGCAGGTTGAGCCACGGTTTCAGGGCTGGAGACGAGGCGAGGCGCCCCTAGGTTCAAGTGCCAGCGCCAGCGCCAGCGCCAGCGCCAGCTCCATGCACATTGCGTGTTCGCTGTTTTGCGGTCAATTCATTTACTGGGCCCCCATTGCAGCTAAGAGATTACAGCGTGTCGGCGTTATCGGCGTAGCCTCGAGCACGCAAAAGAAGCCAGTCACGACCCGAACTGCTGAGCGAAAAGCGAAATCGAACTGAAAGTTGTACGGACTAGAGCAATAAATAGATGAATCATATACCACAAGGAAAGTATGAGAACTGTTGGCCGAATAAGTCTTTAAAAAACCCATTGAATATTGTAAATGATCTATTTTGCTACTCAATTAAATTAAAACAAAAGATATACAAGGTTTTTAAGGCTTTTCTTTCATAAATTAAACTATTAAATTCCAAATTTCCCTGGCATAATAATAATATAATGATTATTATAATATTTATAGTAATAATAAAAATAATAATAATACTAAAAATAATAATAATATAAATAAGAATAAAAATATTTAAAATATTAAAAAAAAAACTTTTATTTACAATTTTGGACAAACTAAAAATAATAAATAAAAAATTAAATTAGTTTTTAAGTGTATTTAAATTTAACAATTTATAAAATTATTAACAACTTTGTTTAGATGCAGTTTGAAGAAAACTCATTTTCTTTAAAAGTGAAACAATTTTATAAATAATTTTATAAAAAATTTCTAAATATACTTTTAATACTTTTAGCTTTTAAAAAACTGTTAAGCTGTGTATATCAAAAAATTGGAAATTTCATAGTTGTTATAAAACTTATGTATGTTTGAATAAAAAACTTTACATATACTGAAACTGAATCAATAACTTTAATTATAAATATTTTTCAACATGTTGCTTAAATATTTTCTGTTTAAACTAAGTGTTTTGATACGACTCTGCGTGTCACGCACGCTCCCGACACAAATGGGTGCTACAGCTGCCAGATAGTGTTGCAATTTAGTAAATATATCGTACGAAGGCTTCTCATTCTTTGCATTTGCTTTTGTCTTTTGCAGTCGCCGGTTCATTTTTCTCGTATCTCACATTAATCAATGTTGATTTCAATTAATTTAACCATCTCTTCACTTGCCAGTCATTGCGGCCGGCGTCCGTCCTTTCTGCTTGTTTGCTTTTTTATTAAACCAATAATACCAACAACAAAAGCAGTAGAGGAACGAACGCCTTCGCTGTGGCCCGACACTCGCACGCTCAGCTCGCGTGTCTATGCTCTCTCTCTCTCTCTCTCTGTCTCTCTCTCTTTTTTATTAAAATTTTGCAGTCTATAAATTTCAAAGAGGTGTTGGGCCTGGGCTAGGCGGCCACAGCCAGATAGAGGCACGCACAAGGAGAGGCGGGCATGCAGCACGAGGGCGTATCTGGAACGCATGTGTTTCCCAGTTGTACATACACACATTTGCCGTACATGATACGATACTTAAGTTTGAGATGGCAAGCGGAAATGCGTGGAGGGCGCTCGACTTCCATTCAGTCATAAATAAGTATATGCAGAGGAATGCGATTTGAGATTGGGGTAAAGCATTTACCCATCACACTTCGGCTTTGACGCAGCCAAGTGCGTGAAAAGCAATTGAGAAGTGTTTTATTTTTAGGGAAATTTATTGCGGCCAAATCAAAATCATAGAAAGCTATTGTTTGATAACTATAATTGCAGAGGGAATTCAAAATGAGCTCTTCGGATTTTCATTTTCAATTCAAATTAGCTCAAGAGCTGTCAGCATTAATTTTCTCAACGATGTATTGCATACATATATGAGAGGTTTATTTAATGAAATCAATATTGTTATTTATTTTGGCTCTGATCCAGGACATGTGTCCTTGCCAAATACTTCATATGAGGTCTTAAAGCTTTGTGAAAATTTGCGTGCAATTTTATTGATAGTTCTCAAGGACAACTGCAAGCACACATGGATGCAACTCACACACATGCAAAAACACACACTCAGCAGATGGCGGCCATTATCATTTGTCATGCTTGAGAAGCGCATAGAAAAGCACCAGCAGTAGCTAGCAGTCGCTATAACAGTCAAAGCAGCAGCAGCAGTAGCAGCAGCAGCTTGCCAGCGAGTGCATATTCCAGTTTCTCAATTGAGTTTTGAAACATCTCATTCAATGCAGCAGTGAACATTTTTTATGTGGCATGCAACACACACAGAGACAGAGAGAGAGAGGGGGAGCGAAGCAATGCGACCATTATATGATTGAGTTATGTTTTGTTGTCCCTGCGGCGCAGCTAACACGTAAAATTCTATTCAATACCTACACTCTAGCACAGGAGCAGGAGGCGCACCGGGGGCACCGCCTCCTCGCCCCCGATTTCCCACTAGCTTGCAGCAGCCATAAATTTTGTGGGTAAAAACCTGTTGTTGTGTGTGGCAAGCAAGCCCTATCATGGCCATATCCTGTCAATTTAGCCCCGCACTTGCCTCGCCGCCACGTTGCATGCAACTCCTTGCGGCTGCTGCTGCTGCTGCATTTTCGTTTTTTGCGCATTTCTCACAATTTGTTGCGCCTGGTCGCTCGCATGGCGTTTGACTTGACTCGACTTGGCAGGCGAACAGGCTAACGCAGGCTAACACACAATCCTGCCGGCGCTTCCTTGCCTTGCCAGCCGAGGCAAGGACAATGTGTCGCCTCTCGGATTTGCCTGGATCGAGCTGTTGCCTCTGCATCTGGTTAGAGTTAGATAGATGCGCTCGTTTGTTGCAGTTGCTTGTCATTTTTATAGGTTTGTTTGCGGCTCAGTCGAGTGGGCGGCCCCTGGTAGATGTGTAGGGTGCTATGTGTGTGTGTGTGTGTGTGCATCCCTTATTGGTTATTGGTCTGCCTTTATTAGTTGCTGCCTGTCGTCGCCGATGCCAAGAATTATGGCTGTCAATAGCCATTGGGCCAATGCAGCCTCTGCTGCCAGATAAACCAATTTGATTTGTTTGTGTGGCCAACAGCTATGCCAGCCCCGCACCGCCCTCCCTCCTGCGCTACTGGCTGCGCGCCGGTTGATTAAAACATATGAGCCACTGACTGCCGCTCCCGCACCGTCTCCTTCAATACCCCTCTCATGGCTATTTGCCCAAGTAATTGAGTTAAGTGACACAAACACACGCACGCAGTGGGTCTCATTTAATTGTTGTGTTCTCTTATTGTCCATTCATAATTATAATCCAATAAAATAATAAACATATCGCATTGTTCAATTTACTTTCACACACACACACAATCTCTCTCTCTCTCTCTTTCTCTCTCCCGCTATACGGCCAGAACTTCTGTCACGCCATCTTAACTAAATTAAGCCAAAACATTTATGGCGGTCTACGTTTACACTTTCTCAATTGGTTTTTTGCCCTATCTTGGAGCTGGAGCGCAGGGTATATCCGCTTTTAGATTTATTGTACACAGCTAACAAAATGATATCTATGTTTATCTATTATGATATTTAATAATTTTTGAATTGTACATATATGCATTTTTTTTTTTTCGTTTTTATAATGCGATCTTCGGTATTTCATTTATTGATTTTTTTTTTAGTTACTCTTCCCTTCTTTTGCTTTGTCCTTTTGACTATCCCATTGTTTATTAAAATTTCTCTGTCGATCTTCTTAATTCTTCTACTTCTCTCCTTTTCTTCTTCAGTTTTTTCTTCTTTCTGATCCCCTTTTCATACCCATTACATACATCTTCTCATTTCGGTTTCTCTTTGATTTCTTCTATGATCATTTCAATTTGTCGTTTGTCTGCGCTTTTTACAGGGCATGTCTTTGTCGTTAATTTTGCATCTGATCAACTTTTCCTATTCCCGCTTGGTTATTGGTTTCTCTGCTTGTTATTATTTCTGTATCATGATTTTGTTTACACGCCAAATGCGCACGTACCTGGCGTCGCACTTTTTACCATGATTATTATTATTCCATTTTTTTTTACGTTTTTTACTCTTTGCTGCTCACCTGTTTTATTTATTTTTCTATTTTGTTTTCCTTTTGTTTTTGTTGTTGTTGCTGTCGCTTTTCTATTAGCCTGAAACGTCGCTTGACCACGTACGACATGTACAGAAGCCAGCGGCTTGGCATGCCCCCCTCCGGCACTATTGCCCGCCCGCTTCACTGTTCGATTTTCAAACACGTAGAGCGCCAGCAAATTTCCCATTTCCCATTAAAAGCGCAAAAGGCCAATGCATAAATGATTGATCCACCCCATATACACCTGGACCCTGACCGTACCGCGCGCCGAAGGGGTTGTCGGGCTTCCGTTGAGTGCAGTGCGAGAGGCTCATTCACTTAGTCACTCACACATTCGCCCATTCAGTCAGTCACTCATGCAGCCATTCATTCACTCATTCATTCATTCATCGGCTATTGTAGTTTATTATCGGCGTCGCAGCGAGCGGTCATAAAAACAAAGCTGCTCATCAGCCCCCCGCCAAGTCCGTCCGGTCGTCCATATCGTTATCTCTATGTGTGACTGTCTTCATCAGCTTGACTGTATCTTTTAGCTGGGCTTGGGTTTGGGTTCGGGCTTGGGTTGCGTATCCGTGACACACCTTGTTTAAGTAATATTTATGGCAAATGGCTTCGATTAACCAAATTGACTAACAGCTCTGAGCCTTATTTGTTCTTGCCCCTCGGCAACTTGACTGCGGAAGAGCTTAAGTTGTCCGTTATGTTTCTTATTCATTCCGAACAACTCTTTAAATATGACTAATGCAGGTAAATTGCTGTGATCAAGCGATCTGTGAGCTGCCTAAGATAAAAGCCTTATCAGTTCATTTTAAACGAATTTGAAAGAGCTTTGATAAGATGTTTCTACTTTCACTAGAATCTGATGCTAGAACTAGGCAATGAGTTAAAGGCGCCGACTTCCGAAAACTGAGCTCCAATAGCATTCATGAATGGATTCATATTGTGCTATCTTATGAATGCCGATTCACACAAGATCTTCCACAATAACTTTAATCTCTCACTCTCTCTGTTTTTCTGCCTTTTTTAATGCTCCAATCTGCTGCCTACGTCAAAGTTTGATGGTCAACGATTCGTTCTTATGTTTTTTTTTCGCGCTTATAAAAAATTAATCAAGTGTCGCCGTTGCAGACATACAGTTTCCGCTCGTTAGTTGTCCGATTGTCCATTTGTTCGCTTCTTCTTCACTTTGTCCAATTCCTTAGCTAATAAAACTTGTACATATTTTAATTGATATTGTTTTCATGTATGTTGCTATGCTATTGTTGTTGTTGTTGTTGTTGGCCATTGGCTTCAACTGTATGTAGTTGTAGGCTCCCTGTGCCCGATACGTTATATGAATTTCAATATGCTTTTGTGTGGGCTTTCTTCGACTACCCTCGACATACACACACACAGACAGAGCGAGATAGACTGAGAGTGAATGAGAGAGAGAGAGAGAGAGAGAGTGAGAGACGGCGCTACGTAACATAAAGTCAACATAACGTTAACGTAACCGACTGACGCTGACGCGTTGCAACAACGTGACAACTTTGGCGACTCTGACGCAGTTTGTGACCAGCTGGCTGCATGGACGTTTTGTTGCTGCCCCTGCCGCTGTTCTTGTTCAGTATTTCCTTTTTTTGAAACTTTCCCTCGCCTACAGCTGGTGTCAAGTCGTTTTTTCTTGCAGCTATTATTGCACTTGCACTGCTGCCCCCAGGGCTCCAAAGTTATATAAAAAATACCTGGAAGGCATGCGTCAGTGTGTGGCATGTGGCAAGTTATTCGAACCGAATAACGAAATCAATTAGATTCAAGAAAACTGCTCCTGCCCAAGAGAGCTTAGCATAAAATATAATCTGATTTGTTGGAGACTAATCATGAACAGCTTATTCATATCAATTCTCACCCGCTGCGAATTTTTAGACTGCGCTCTCCATAAATACATCGCATATAAGTAGGTATATACCTACATATACTTAGATATATTGCCTGTTTTGCTCGTCTTAGAATATCTATAAATATATACAGATTCAACAAAGTTTCCCAAATTTTTTTTTTTTTTTTTTGTTTTTTCTACATGTGTAGAAAAGATTTTCATGGTGTTTCGAATTTTTTTATGATGAGTTCTTCGGGAAAACAGTTTCCATTTCCGAATACAATAATTATTTTTAGTTGAAACTATAAATTTCGAAAAAATGTTCAGCATGAAGATGCGAAAAAATATTTGCTTAGTTTTGAAAGTGAAACATTGACATACATATATTAATGTAATACTGTTATATATAAGTTTAAAAATATATATATATATATTTATGTATATTAGTTTATTAATATTTAATAATGAAATGTTATCTCTGTCAATTCTCTCTAGCTCATTATAATTATTGTTTGTACTTTATTGTCAATATATTAAATGCTTATACATTTTAATTGAATAATTCTTCCCTGAAGAATATAATTTATAAACCCTATGCAAATGAGTTTTTCAAATATCTTCAGCATCTCTTCCAATAATCTTCTCTTTGATATTCAGTTTATTGGCATTCCTTCTAATAAACTCTGAGGCAAATAATGTTCAGTTGATTGATAATTAAGCAATTAGCTGAATGTCGCCAACAAGTTCTTCAACTTGTTGCAGTGCTTCATTGCCAATTGTCGACATGCTTCAGCTTAAAGTAGTTTGGTAAGTTTCCCCTGCCGTTAGCGTTTGCCGCTTGCCTCTTGGCCCTTGGCCCTTGGCTGGCTGTGTTTGTTTGAGGCAACGGCTTTTGGGGTTATCTCAGCTAGTTTTATATGCATCACACGATGTTTGGGGCAACGCACCATTCATCAATCGATTCCACAATAAATTCAGCTAATCGCCTTATAGCGAGGGAATCTTAACGTGTTAACGATTCTCCGGCATGAACAATTTTTTTTGTGAATCGACTTTGAGTGCTGATTCTACAACAACAACAACAACAACAACAACATTATACAAAAGAATGCTGTTTTCTACTTGTCTGTGTATGTGTGTGTGTGTGTGTCTGCTAGTTTGTTGTATATTGTTTTTCACATGTTTTCAACAAATTGCGTGCGGGGAGGCGTGGCAGAGAGTGTGTGTGACAATTTTCTCATATATCCGAAATGAAAGAGAAAATTTAATTTGCAGGTCACGTAAGTTGTGTGTGTGAGTGGTGTGTGTGTGTGAGTGGGGGCGTGCCACACACGCACTGGACTGCATGTGTGTATGTGTGTCTCTGTGTATGGATAAATAAATTTGCTTGCTTGGCTTTACTCTATGTGTATCTTCTCTCTTTGTATGTATGTATGTATGTGTGTGTGTGTGTGTATTACATGTAAAAATATGCAAATCCAGTCTACACATATGGCCGAAGCTCTGTTTTGTCGTCGCTGTCGCCCACTTTACAGTTATGACTGTTTATTTGGTTGCGGGCCATGGCCCAAAAAATAAAATGAAAATAATAAAAAACAGCAAAAATAAAAAAGGAAAGAGGAAGAGCTGACACAATATATGCCCATCGATTGTGACCATACTCGCAGAGGCCTGAAACTGAAACAGTAAAGCCCGAAGCTGATGCTGATAGCAGCTACAGTATTCGCTTGCCTCCTCATACCCTGTGTTCTTGTGGAGAGAGGGGTATGCTGTGAATAGAGCTTGACATGTAACAGAGCTAGAAATGATCATTATAATAATTATAAACAGCATTGTTTGTTAATTTAAGAATATTTTGAGTCTGTAAAATTAACAGAGATACTCTGTAATGCTAAATAACAACATACATATATATAATCTGTTAAGCTATTCCATCTAGTAATAATGAATTCAAATGAGTAAAAAACTATTGTTTCTTATTAAAATGAAATTATATTCAAATAGTATATTTTTGCAATAATAGAGTCATTTAGATATTTATAAATTTAATTGTATTGTTTAAAAAATGAGTAAAGTAATATACAAATTCCTTATATCCCAAATATACCTGAAATATGATATATACTAACAGATCTCTAAGCATATTTCGCAATTTCTAAGGAACTTGAAAGCGAATGCATAGGAACAGTTCGAGTCTATGAAAAAAAAAAAACTCCATCATTATATTATATTATATTTAAAATTTGACTTACTAAGCTCTGGGCTCAGCTTTGCCCATTAAAATTAGCTGGCAAATATTAAGGCAACTGACAGCGAAGGTCCACAGTCGAGCCGACTCCTGCAGGCAGAAGCTTTCCATCTTCTACTTTTTATTGGGGTTTCGGTCTTTTTTGTGTGGCATACTTTTTGGCTTATTAATGTAACGTTAAACTTTGCTGTTGTTGTTTCTCCTGTTTGTTTTTTTGCTGTTTCGGGTTGTTGTTGTGGGCTGTGCTGCTGTGACTGTTGCTTTTATCATTAACTTTATGCAAAAAGTTTTTCATGCCAGCATCATTTGCCGACGCGCCTACATTAAGCCAACAAATAGTTTGGCTCCCAACCATTTTGGCCGGTTTTGGCACACTTCCCTAATGCATCTGTCTGAGCACCCGCTCCTCTGCCTCTTTTGGCTTTTGGCCGCCTTACTTACCACAACGCTTCCATCTTTGCAGTACAATTACCTCATGCAGTTTGATTATCTGCCCAAGTCGGATCTGGAAACGGGAGCCCTGCGCACCGAGGAGCAGCTGATAGATGCACTAAGTAAACTCCAGGTGGGTAGCTGCCAAACAGCGAGCAGCAGCTGCTGCCACTGCTGCATGCCACATGTATTATGCACAATTTCACAAACTAACATTTTCGTCTCCGTGCCACAGGAATTTGGCAACATTCCAGTTACGGGCAAAATCGACGCGGCTACGGCCAAGCTAATACAACTGCCCCGCTGCGGCGTGGGCGACAATGAGCATGCGTATAATTTCTCACCGGATAATCTGGATCATGGCCCGCGTAAGCGTCGGTATGTCCTGCAGGGCGCCAAGTGGGATAAAACGGATCTAACATGGAGGTAAGTGCTACGCAGCCTAAAGAATACTAATAATCTGCTATTATCTATGTATTACTTATATTTACCTATATATATATTTACACAAATTAGGATGGTAGAACTGAAAAGTTCAGTCCATTGTAAATATGTTAATTTAAGATAGTTGTGCAATTGTATTATTATTTTAATATATATGCGACAGACTTCAATTCAGAAGCGTGGCTTTCTATAGGACTTTAAACATTAGAGAGAAGATGAATTGAAGTAGAAAGAATTGCATTAGAAACAAGTGATGAATTTTATAGATGGCGAGGATAAATTGGGATATTACTAGAATTATGATAGCGGAGTAAGTGCGGAAGACAGATGAATAGATATATGGAAATTATTAAAATTGTATTATAAGAGCGGAATGGGTTAGACGAGTCGAATCAAATTCATTATAAATTAAAATAATTTTTATGGTCGTTTATGTTATATTAAATGTACTTTTACATCAAATTCAGAGAGCTTTTAAATATTGAGATATGCATATGCTGAATCAATATGCGAATTGTAAATCAGTGAATGTATCAACTGGCGCAATTCCACTTCATTTTGTTGCTTGGCCAATTTTGCCAACTGATGCAAGTTGTTTGGCTTAAAATTGATTTTCATTATGCATTTTCGCACACAGCACATCCTTGACCGCCCTTAGTTTCCCTCTTGATGCGCATTTCAATTAAACTGCATGCAGTTCATTAATTTTGCAACGCTCATTTAGACGCGAATTTATAATTTTATAAGGCAAGCAGCAGCATGCGCTAGCTCGCTCACTCTCTCTCTCTCTCTTTCACTATTCAGCATCCAAATGAGCTTCTGCAATCTGCGTGGCGACCCTTAACCCCTGCCCTTGCCCCTGCCACGCCCCCTAGCCACTCGAATGTCCTGTGCATACGCGCTTTCAATTAATTCAAAACTCAAACGTAGCGTAGCTTGTTAATTTTTATTACAGCCATTGCATTTTGTCAGATCTGAGCAACAAAAAAAAAAAAAAAAAAAAAAAAGAACAGAAAAGAAAAGTGTGCTGGCGCCCCACCCTCCTCACCCTCCCCGCATTTACTGCAGTAGTCTTTGTGGGTGGCCCTGCGCCCTGCATTGCATAATTTGATGTCTAAAGTGTGTTTTTATGTAAAACAAGTTTTCTTCTACTCTGTTTTTTGCTCTTGCTTTGTTGCTTTACATTGCTGTTGCTGTTGCTGTTGCTGTTGTTGTTTGGTTCTTAGCCATGCGTAGCAACGTCTGCGTGAATTGTTAATGGCCAAGTTGGCCTGCTGTGCCAGTGGCGTTGTGTGGAAGGGGCGCGGGGGCCTGTAGCGGGGCATGCGGGTGTCGCCAAGTTGGCGCTTTCATTAAACACTTTGCGCCAAATTGAATTTTATGACGGCCAACACCCGAAAAAGCGCAAAAGAATCCGAGCAAAGAAAGCTGTTGCCTGATTGCAGCTGTCATCTTGAATGTTCTATTTGATTTTTAATGCGCCAGCTGCATAATTGCGCTTGAAATATTTAAGCAGCGAAGCTCGCTCTCCGCAACGCCGGCTCATTAATAAAAACGTCGCACGCATTCAATTTGCATAGCTGCTGGCTGCATCGCTCAGCAGGGGGAGTGGGGTAGAAGAAACTGTTGCATACTTTTGCGCGGCGCTTGAAAAATGATTTAATTCGAGAGAGTGTGGATTACGCATACGCAGCGTGCGGCTGGCGCCTGCAAGTCAGCTGGCTATTAACGCTCATATAGAATAGCACTTGCCACTTGCCACATGCCACGCACCACACACAACATGCCGCCCGTAGCCAGCCGGCAGCCGCCTCCTGCCAGCTACATGCCGCATGCCGCATGCCGCCTGCTGCATGCCGCAAGGGCGCATCGCATGCAGCGATTTAATTATTTCTTGTGTCGTCTACGCTTAATTGGCCATTAAGGCAGAAGGCGGCTGTGGGCGTGGCAACTAAACATTATTCGGCCCCGCGCAGCGGGCGAGTCAAACGCAACTCAAATTGAGTTTACATGAAATATACATAAGGCAAATACAGGACGTCCCACCCCCCTCCCCCGTCATCCTAGCCAATATAATATTGACCTATTCGCTCCACGTTTTCTTGTTTTCTTCTTCTTTTTTTTTTTTTTTTGTTCAATCTCTCTGCAGCTTAGCTGCATGTGTTCACGCGTAATTGCAAGCATAGGGGCGGAGTGATTCGGGGGAGTAGCGGGCGGCTGAGGACGGAGGCCAGTTGCGCCACAGCGAGAAGTGTTTTTCCATTTCCGGTGCGCGGCGCAGCATGCAAATTGTCGAAGCGGAAGTCGTTTTAAGCATTTTGTACTCATTTTGTTTTCGCACAAGGACAAGTGACAACATCCTGGCCACGGACAAAGTTGTGCCCGCGTGCCACGGCAAATGCCTCGAGATGCGAGTATTAACTGCTGAAATTGTCACTGTTGTTGTTGTTGTTGTTGCTGGCGCTGCTGTGGCTACTGCTGCAAGTGACAAAGACACAAATCAACTGACAACAGCGACACAACCGCAGCAAAGCTGCCAAACGGAAGTCGACAGACCAACTTGCTTGTCGACCAAAATGTTTTAAGCCAAATTGGCAATTGTTTTGCAATGGGAAACAGGCAAACGGTTTATAATACGCCATTTACTTACTATTGCTACAGATGAACAGACTCCACTCGGGGTATACGGGCAAATAGAAGCTTTGAAGTGGATTCACAGACTATTTGCGCCAGCTGTTGTTGTTGTTGTTGTTGTTGTTGTTGCTGTTGCTCTTGTCGCAAGGTGTTGAGCAAAAGTTTTGCATTCTTATTTTTGAACTCGCCAAAACTCCTTCAATGAGTCTTAATTAAACTTGTTTAACTACGCAAAAAGTCAACAATTGTAAGGCTCCTGCAATGGTTCAGGTCATTTGCCTGCCGCTAGCCGAGTCGCAGCTCCTTACAGCCCGCTGCTTTATACCCTGTAAAAAGCTGTGAGCTTTTCATAAATAAGTCGTCAGATATTTATCTGCCAAGAGATATACATATTTAGTTTCTATCAGTCAGTCGAATCGATTAACTCCTGAATATTGTGTGCCATGGATATAGAGATCTCTCTCTATAAAGAGATTAATATTGTAGATTCTTTAGAAGCATAACATTCAAGTAAACTACCATCGCCACAAATACATTTAGCTGAAATTTAGAGCTATTAACTAACATTAATATAATCGTATTATAATTAACATTCATTAAGTTAATCATTTAATTTAATGGGTATATCAGCCAGTTGAGCCCGGTTTCAGCTAAAATGCTTTTCACTTTTTTTCCGCTTTTCTTTTCATTTTTTTCGGGTTACGCGCGCTGATAGAGCGAGAGAAAATTGAGTGAAAATAAAGTGAGATAGAATTGTCCATTGTTCAAATTGTTATCAAATGGTTGCTGCCTGTTAAATGCATTGGCAAACAGTTGCCCAACCAAGAATGGTTCACAATGCGCCAATGAAGTCGTTGAAAAACTGTTGCATTTCTATGCAATTCTTGTTTGGCTTTAAATAGCCAGAAAATGAATTGAGATAAAAGTTGAATCGCTTCAGTTCTTAACTTTGTTCAAGTTTAATAAAGTTTAGCTAACATTGCAACAATAAATTACTAAAAAAAAAGAAGGAATTATAAATAAAATAGTCTAGTTAAGAATCACTTGGCCTGCTTTAATTTGTCGGCTTGAATATCATTTCAACTGCCAAATTGTTTTAAACATATATCTACTTATATGCCTATTCATAACAGTTAATCTCTTTTGTATATTCGATATATTGAATATTGTGTATATATTCTATATGCCATAGATAGAGCGCTTAATGATTTTGACGGCCTAACAACGTTTTTATAACGCATACGACCTGTTGTGCCACATAATCTTAGCCTGCGTCTATTAAATGTGGAGCTTAGAGGCGAGTGGTGGCAGCCCTGTCAATTGCCAATGAGGCAACAAAGTTGCAGCACTGACCAGCCACATTAATTGGCACTTGTGTGTGTGTGTGCCTGTTTGTTGTGGGCATTAATAAAGCGCCACACACACAGCCAGCTGGACGAAAGCTGGGCGGGACAATGGGGCTATAGCTGCGTCAAGTTGTGCCATTTGTTAGATTTTTAATAACATTAATAAAGTGCACAAAGCACAGAGTCAAAGTGCGGAGCGCACGCCATGGCCTCGCGCATGTCCAGGATGTGGCGCACGCACACACAGGATGCCAAAAGGCTGGAAGGGCCGCACGGAAGGAAGCTGCAATCGAGTCACATGGCAAGTTTGCGTTTATGCTTATTAGCGCTGGGCTCTCGTGCATGCGATCCATTAATACAATGCAGTAGAGCAGGCGCTGAGATAGTAGCAGCAGGAGCAGGAGCAGAAGCAGGAGTACAGAAGCAGCAAAAGCAACACAAGCAGGACTAGCAACAGAAGCAGTGGGAGGGGCAGCAGGAAGCTATAGCATCCTTTTAGCTGCAACATAAAGAAAACGTGTATGAATGTCTTTGGCATTGGCTGGCTCATAAAAAGCACGACATACATCAGCGAGAGCTGCGTCAGTTCGCTGGTTCGCTGGTTCGCTGGATCCAGGACGTGGGGCACCGCCTGTCATGTTACAATGATAAAAAGTAATTTTATGACGCACTCACAACAATGCATGGACGCAGACTAAAACCAAGAGCCCGCTGCACTTATTGGTTCGACAGGCGTTCATTGTCTTTGCCAAGACGCAGGACCCCGCATATGTCTATGTGTGTGCAGATATGCGTGCATGTGCGTGTGTGTGTGTATGTGTATGTCCTTTTGTAATGACTATAGCTGGGCATAAAAGGCGTCGCTTTTAAAAGCGTACTCTGCACGCCGCGTGTAACTTGAAACGCATGCCTCAGACAGCAGATCCTCCCACTCCTCTCTGCCATTCTCCTCCCTCTTCTTGGCCTTCAATGCCAAAATCAGAGTCTGAAAAAAATATCCTCATAAGTTTCTAGTAAACTTGGCATAGAATCACGCCATATTCTTTTCAACTTGAACCATGTTGTGCAATAAAATAACCATTGACTATCGCGGCAAAAATTTTTTATTATCCTTAATAAAGGATGCATTCAAATATTGGTAAAAATTCTAATAAATCGGCAAAATTCAGAGAGGTCTGACATAAATATTTATGTTGTCAATACTGAAGAGATTTTCGTCTTATAGAGATAATTAAAAAGCTTTGCAAGTATTTGCTAAAAATGAAAGCAAAATAAAATATAAGTAAATATAAACAAATAAAATATATAATATTTTAATAGCAATAAATTTATAATGTTTATTTGTATTGAGAAATCTGATCTAAAAGCTAAGTTGTTTCACTTCGCCTAATTGCAAATTTCGTGCTTTAAATGTTTGAGATTCAGCTTTTCATTGAGAATTTTGATCTCAGCCAGAACTAGCAAAATTTATTATTAATAAACATTAATATATTTTGTTTATTATTTATATTATTTAGCCTTGCATATACAAATATTACTTCTCTAAATCAAAACTTTTATCTCGAAAAGTGAGTTTTTAATTTATATATATATTTTTTTAATTTGTTACTTGAGCAAATTAATTTTGTTATTGCAAATTGTAATTTTCTTCAGATATGAATATATTTTCCTAAATGAAGTTCAGGTTATTCAAGTAAAACAATCTTTAAATTTGTCTAAACCAGCTTTAGGTTCGCCTTCTAATAAAAAAAGTGTTGAAAAATTGGCTAGAAAAATGCTAAAAACATTTGGCGACTGTGACTGCATTTTAATGCCATTTGTTGCAGCTGTTGCTGCTAGCCGCAAAAACGCAAAGTGTAGAGCGTGGAGCGTGGAGCTCAGAGGCCACGCGTGGCAAAGGCTTAAATCAATTTCGGTTCGGCGGGAGCCAAAAGCCAAACATGTGGCAAGTGTCACTGTGCAGCTGCAGACATGCCACAACGGCCGCCAAAATGGCAGTCGTGTGCGTTATTTCCGCTTCCGTTGGCCGAGGTCGCGGCCATTGTTTTTATTTTAATAATATATTTGTATATGTATTTGCTTATGCATATATGTATATTTATTTATAATAATTTATGCAGCAATCACACAAACAGATGGAGCAGGAGATGGAGAGAGTGAGAGAGAGAGAGAGAGAGAGTGAGAAAAGCTGCTCGTTAAATGCCGCAAACAGAATATGGCAATAGTTTTATATGAAAATTGTTGTTGCAGCCGCTGCTACTCCTGCTGCTGCTGCTCCTGCTACAGCTGCTGCTGCTGATTTTTCAGCAGTCATTTGCAGTTGCTGCTGCACTTTGTTGCTGCCTGCCTGCACGCCTCGCACTCAAAGGACTTTTGCCCAGAGCCTCCTCCGCTGTAGCTACCCTGTTCATTTTGGCCCCGTGGCAAGTCTAATGGACGTCATTGGCCATAGTTTGCTGACTTTTTGTATGCTGTCAAGTGCTCGCACTCGAAATTATTATCTGCCATTAATCATGGCTATAATGTTTTGGCTGGCTGCTGCTATAAAATGGAAGTGGACCAAGTGGATACCAACACAGTGGCAGATCCGCTACCCCTCTCTCGCTGACTCCCCTTCTCCCTCTCTCACCACCTCTCACTCATCTCGTGCTGCCGCTCCCTCAGCGTTACTCCAAGAACTTTGGACACTATGGCAGCGCAGCGCCATGTCGAGGGTAGCAAGAACTCAAAGCTCTGATAAATGTGTATTCGCGGATTTTGTAAATTTTTAGCGCTTAACTTCAACTCGAAGCAGTTAATAACTAAAGTATGTCAGAAGGTATTAGATGATATAAGGTGAGTTTGATTGGCTTGGACTACAGTCAGTTGATCTAGCACTCTGCGTTGGGATTGCAAGATTAATGGGAGAATCTAGTCGAGAGTCCTGAGATCCGAAAGGATACAGCTTTCGAGTAAGGGATACCAACTGGATATTACATATATACCAGACTGGATCTTATTATCTATTATCCGCCTGGCTTCGCTTCGACTCATAGTTGCAAAGGTCGAGCTGTAAATCGCGTCAGTTTTACGGTTCAATAAAGTTTTGTATTTTAAATCAATTCAATTTGATAAACTGAATAAGTCGGTGTCAGTTCGGTTCTGGTTGTTGTTGTTGTTGTTGTTGTTGGGCTTCAGCCGTGTCTTATGAGAGAAAATCAATTTGGGATTCAATTGATTTAGCTCATCATGGTTTTGCTGGTTGATGTAGGCCTTGTGATCAAATAATCAGATTTAAAGAGGTTGCTCTGAAGGGTCCTCAACTATGATGCCTTATCTTAAATTAAGGCAAAGGCAAAAATACTTTTGGCTTTAAGTCTCGTCTTGTGTCTGTCTATTTGGGGAACTCTTTGAATTGCCCGTGCATTTATAATTTTCTGCATCACTTTATTACAGTGACAATTATTTTAACTGCAGGGCATTTTTATTACGACAGTTCTGGCTGACATTTTGTTGCTGTTGTAGTTGTAGTTGTTGTAGAAGCTGTTGTTGTTGCTGTTCACCCCCTGCACTTTTCAATTATTTATATTTTTTCGTGTTATTCGTCCGCCCGCCGCCCGCGTTGAGACGCACGAGTCTGGACTGTTTTTTTGTTGTTGTTGTTGTATATGTAATACACAAAGCCACACGCTGAGCGTACAGCAGGGCGCAAAAGTCCTGAAAAGGCAGTCCACAGTCCACAGTCTACAGAGTCCAGACTCTGGCCATAAGGTATTGTAAACTATACATAAATAACAAGCTCAATTTAGGCTCATATTAAAATAGAAAATAGAAAATTTTGTGCTGAGGCAGGCAAAAAAAAAAAAAAAAAAAAAGAGAAGAAAGAAAGGTGCGACGGCGAGGGAAGCAGTCCAAAAGTGTGTCAACAGTATGTGTGTGTGTGTGTGTGTGCGTGTGTGTAGAAAGGATTGTTTATTCTTATATGGCTGTCTGAGCTAACTGTCTGAGAGCAGCTCACACTCACACTCACATTCAGACACTCATACTTGTATTCATATTCATACTCGTATAAAATTTATGACATGGCATATTTCCTTATGCTGGCGAAGGCTTTGCATTTTACATGAATACCAATACCGACTCACATATACATACATACATATGTCTATGTACGTATGTCTTTGTTGTTCCTTTTGTCTTAACGCCATTGCCGTAGAGGCAATCTGATACGAGCAAAGGTGTAGCATTTCAAATTTAATAAACCACCACGGCAAGCAGGCAGGCAAGGATAAACAACAACAACAATAACAAAAAACCACTAAGATGAAGAAGAAAACTGAGCTCTTGCGAAATGCTGTAGATTGAATACGCTATAAAATTTATTTGACATAATATGATATTTATATGATCTATAATAGCAAAAAAAAATAATATAATATGAATAATAATAATATTTAAATAAAAAACATTTATTAAAAAAAATATGCCAAACAATAATGGGATTATATTATATTATGAATGAAATATTTAATAGTTTTAATAATTAAAAAAAAAAAAATAAATAAATTATTAAAAATACTAGAATATGAATAATTAAATCAATAATAATAAAGTACATACATACATACATATTTTTATTAATCAATCAGTTTTTGGACATTATTTTTATCGAAATGTAGACGTGAAATATAGATTATATGTTATATGACATATGATAAATCTATCATATGATATTTTTGTTTGTGTTAAGAAATTACTTTAATCAACTATGTAATATTGCTAGGATTGTGATTGAAAACTCAAAGATAAATGAAGAATTTCTAGCTCATAGAATTGGCTAAATGTAATAGTTTAATAGCTATAATAATTCTTTGTGTTACTTGAAAAGAACTTTGATAGTACGATTTGCTATTGCAATACAGTTTTAAAATTACTTAAAATATTAAAAGTACTTTCTTATGTATTTTCTTATATATTATTCGTATATTTGATATTAGTATAAACCAGTTTTCACTACATACAATGCCTAACAGATAATTTAGACATTTCGAAGACGCCTTCATACGCCTTGCCCCAGTGGAAATACCCCATTTGCTAGGACTCCGACAAGGAGCAGCTCAAGAACAACATGTGGCACTACCTACCGCAAAATTTCATAAGCTCGGTAAAGTTGTATGCGGGCGTAGCGTGTAACCGGACAGAAGCCCGCGCCCCTCCAAATCCGGTTCGAATCCATTGAAAAAGCATTTAGTAATGCCCACGCTCAGACCTTGTTCTGGGTTTCAGTTTCTGCGTTTGGGTACGCTTTGCTGTACGTGTCAATGCAGCAAGCGGAGTTTTTGTGTGCTGCTCGGCCCTGTCCATGTGCCATTGTGTGTGTGTGTGTGTGTGTGTGTGTGCCACATCAGTCAAAGCACCGCAGCAACAGCAGCTTCACACACACACACACATCCAGTGACTGATGCAATGTTGCATGCTAACGGTTTTTCTGTCGCTGGCAACTTAACACTCACAGCTGCCTTTGCTTTTGCAGGCTCTGACCAATTGCTGGTTGCACATTTTGCATCAGCTTTCGGCTCCTGTGCGTATATGTGTATGTGTGTGTGCTAATTTGGCATCTAATTTTGCAGCATGGACAGCGGCAAATGAGCAACTTGCAATGGCACTATGGCAGCTGCTGCTGCTCTTACTGCTGTTGCTGATTTTGCTTTTCTAGTTGCAATCGCAACTGTCAAACCATCAAAATGAGATGACGCAAGCAGCGTCAGAGGCGACAATTGCATTTTGTCAGTCAGTGTTTACCCCTCAATTCACACCACAACAAGAGCATCATTTTTGTTATAGCCTAGCAAAGTTCATTAATGCGCATATGCAGCCCATTTGTGAGCTGTTACGTGGCGTACAGTCAACCAGCTGTTAGCTAACATTCCGTGTAATGTTATTGAATAATCGGAATCCACTTAGCTCAATTGACTATGCTGCTTAGATTAATGCAAATTTCTGAAGCTCGATGCAGTTCAATTAACCCAAATGCGGATGAAATACGAGATTTAAGTTAAGTTGAGGATTTTAGAAGTAAAGTTGGGGATTTTAGCAGAATGTTATTGCAATCGATCAAATTTATGAATGATTCGGGACGGGGAAATCAGATGAGACTTGTGAGTCATTACACATGCTCAGACTCTATTAAAATGGTGAACTATGTAAAATTTGTATGCTAAGCTTATATCTATTACCTGAGATCTTCATACTTAATGTCAAGGGTATATCGATTGTTTGTGATGCGAATTTGTGGAGTTGGTCAAGTGGTAAATTAATACCCTATTACAGAAGTAAGCTTACTCGATGTTAACTAACATGGAGGTAAGAGTGATTTTACATGACTCCGCATAACATTATGACGGTAAAGCTTAAAATTTACCATAATATGCTTAATATTAATTCGATGAGCCCGATAAGTCCCAAGTAATCTACAGTCTATACGCTGTTAAGTAATACTAGATTGTGAATAGACTTTAATAGTTTGCACAGATATTGTTACATTCAATTTGCTTAAGCTCTCTAAATATCATTTTTCATCAATATCAATCAATCATCTCATATTATACTATGCGGAAGCTTTTAAAGAGCGAAACTTTTACTGCTTGCTGTTAATTAACATTATGTTGTGTAATGTAACTAAACTGTCGTCTTGCTAAATGTTAATATAGACCTTTATAGTAAAACTAAAGTATGTAGAGCTGATTGTTTTCGTCTTTCTCATATTTTGACTTGATTAAATATATTTAAAGTATTTTCTAGGCACTCTGTGTCCATATGTTAGCGCTGTTCATTAACATTGGCTAACTAATGCGGCTCATTTAGCCAACTGTTGTTAATGCCACTTATAGTATGCGATTGCAATTAACGTGCGATGGCAGCACTTTAAATTCAGGACCTGACGCACAGCCAGGCTACTGAACATAAGCCAGCTATAATACATATATTATATATATAAGTATGTATGTATATAGATACATACATATACATATATGTATATGTTTGTGTAAGTGCGTTGTGTGGAGGTCGTAGCAGCGGCGAAATTATGTTTGCTTACGTGGCCAGTGTCGCTGGCAACAGCAGCAGCAACAACAGCAACAACAGCAACAACAACTACAACAAGGACAAGCGTAACAAGGATGTCGCCAATGTGGACAACACCAACAATGCGGCTTGAAATTTGACACTTTCACAGTTGGTCAGTTGATTTGGTCGCTTACCCGCCGTGGCCTGAATGACACCACACCATGTCCACCGTCCACCGTCCACCGTCCACCGTTCAGCGTGGTGCTCATTGCTCCCAGTTCCTACCCCATGGTGCCGGCTGTCTGCATTTCGTTAGATTAATGTCCTGCTCAATCATCAATAGGTTCAGCGTACTGCGCCGCTTTGTTTGTATAGCACTTGTTTATCGGTCGTCCATGTTCTATGGGCTCCTTTCGCTTCGTTCCGTTTCGCAGTGTTTTTTTTTTCAGCTTTTCTGTTCTACGTTTCTTTTTTCATTTATTTATTTATTTTTTTTTTTTTTGCTGCGCTTTATCCTATTTATTACGGCTTTCATTTTGGCTTGTGCATTCATCCTTTTGCTTTGTTCTTTCGTTTACTTTTAATTCATTTAGGTTTTCTTGTTGTTCATTTTGATTGATGACCACTTTAATTGCGGATATTAAATGACAAGCGAATGGCGCATCCACCCCCTGACCACACTCCACACCCCACAGCCCCAACCCCTCCGCCTTGGAAAACACACTATGTCACCTTCTGCTCTTGCCTTCAACTTTAGCATTTTGTGGCTTCATTTTGGCGCTCTAATTTCCAGCTGGTCAGCAGCAAATGGCCCGGCTTTATCGATCTCTGCGTGGGCGGGTTTCTCCTCACTCAGCTGCAGCAATTTGTTGTGTTTTCATGCACTTTTGCACACGCACACACACATACATACACTGTCACTGTGTGTGTGTGCACACACTGAGTTAATCAAAGCGAAAAAGAATTGCAATTTGATGTTTGCCCGAAAACGTAGTTTTGGTTGGTTCTTCTCGTAATGAAGCTGGAATAAAATTTGATAGCTTGTATATAAAAAAAAACAAATTAAGATTAAATTAAATACAGAGCACAACAGAGGTACAGTGATGGCTGACTATAGCTAAGCTGGAATCATAATTGATTTTTAAATAAATTATATTTATATTATATTTTAATCTATTTATAGTTTCTTAAATTAATAAATATCTCTTCAAATATATATGAAATCGGTTCTCGATTTTATATATTTATATTAACTTAATTAACGCATACATATTTCTATTGTTTATATATTTTTCTATATTATATTTTTCATACAAAAATTATTAGAATGAAAAATTTTAATATAATATATTTTGTTATATTCTAATATATTAAATATATTATTTATTTTCATTAAATTCAATAAGCAAAAAATTTCTAGAAAAAATAATTACAAATTATAATTTTACATACATAAATTCCTAGAAAAAAAGTACTAGTTTTATATGTTTTATAATCAATTTTAGTAGTATTAGAATTCAATTTACACTGAAATAAATGTAAACGGAATAAACATTATTTACGGCCTCTTTTAAACTTCCATACTTCATTCAAATAATTTGGAAAACGCCACAGCAAAAAAGTAAATTTATTATAAACAATTACTATAAGCTTTATGTAAGCTTATTTATGAATATTTCAAATTTCTTATCCTTTTTTAATAATTTAAAATTTGTATTACATGCCATACTTCCCACAATTCAAATATTTCATGTAAATTCAAGTTTGACATTGTATCTATCCTAGTTTATTCCTTGAGTGAATTCGCAAATAACTTATTTGAATTTCTAGCACCTTATCACATAATTCATAGCTATCAAACTATTAAGATTAGCTTTACAATATCCACTCGCCCGTGCCGAGCTGTTTTAATTAGGTATTCTGACACTCATAGACATTGGATGATAGTCCTTAGATTAAGGGGAAGGGAATGCCACAGTTGACGCTGCTTTATGCCTTTGATGTGGGCGCTAAATAATGTTGACTTTGCCAGCCAGTTAACGCACAGGTTGAGGATGATGACGACAGCGACGACGATGATGATGTTCTCGTTGATGATGATGCAGAAACAGGAACTGGGCTATATAACTACATAATAATTCTAATGAAAAATGTCAAGCTGCAAATTTGATTACTTGCTTTGATTGTCAATTAAAGCACAACAACAAATTTGCAGTGCAGAAATCTCGTTAGCTTCTCCCTTTCTCTCGTTGCTCTCTCCCTATGAATGTATATATACATATATACATATATCTTTGTATATTAATATAGATATATATGTATATATGTATATGTAGGTGCGTCTATGAGACCGCAGATGATGATGAGCGAATCCTAATTAATTTTGTACACACAGGCACATATTGTTGTGCCTTGCATTAAGTGACACAGCAAATCAGTTGGCTCTCTCATTAGGCGCATTAATTGATAAATTGATATTGGCTGGACACAGCCAGAGGGCAGCAGTTGCTTGTGGTTGGGCGTTATGGACTAAAACTTAACTTAACTTAACTTGGCCGAAGTAAACTGAACTGAACTGAACTGAACTGACCCGAACTGAAGCGAATTGAGCTGATTTTATGAGTGTGCGGATGGGTGCTGGTGTTTTGTTGTGTTTGTATTTTGAGCACTTGCAGTTGGAAGTTCTTAAAAAGTCACTGGGACTAAAAGAAAAACATCAAATCGAACCCTGTCTGGCTGTCAAATCAAACTTTGATTTGATTTGATGCTTTGCCGTGCAACTTTTATGCGAACTGACATGAAGTTTTTGGCCAACAACAATCAGTTAATGCAATGCTAAGAATCAATGTACTGTAACTGTGTTGTGGCAAAATTTTAGTGGTGATTAATTGATTTGCGTTTTTAGTGTCAGCAACGGAATGATTAATTCTATTGTTGTTGCCACAGCTCGTGTGACCAAAACTGTTAATTGTTAATTTCCTCACGTGAAAAGGTAAAGCATTAGCAAGAACTGAACAAATTGCGTAAACAGCAGTAGCAGTGGACATAACTACGTTAACAGATATGATAACAGAAGCCGGAAGGAACAGCTACAATAACAGTGGCAATTGGAACAGAAACAGCAACAGCAGGATAACAGCAGAAGCAACAGCATTAAAAACATCAACAGTCACGCACCAGCAAAAGCAACGACAATATTAACAGTTAGAATAACAGCAGCACCAACAACAGATTGATTAACAGCTACAGCAATAGCAACAACAACAGCGGCAGAAGGTTAAATGCCAGAGCGAAAGCGTGAAATAAAATAAGCAAAGATTAAAGCACGAAGCTAAAATGTTAACGAAGCCAAAAGCCGAGCATTTTCATGTAAAATCCGAACAAACAGCGTAACTAATTAAGGATGCGCCTGCGCTGTATGCCAAGAGTGTCGCTTGCTCTCTCGCTCCCACATGCGCGCTCTTATAAAGCTTTTTCCTGGAGCTTTGGGATCGAAGCAATGCAAAAATTGTCTTATACGTCGCTTGATTTCATTGAAATACGGCAGCACAGCTGCTCGGACGTTCAGTCGCTGGCAAGTGGTCGGTGTGAGTGGTTGGCTGCGCAGCAAGCAGCAAGCAAGCAGCAAGCAAGCAGCAACTGGAGCAACCGCAGCAATAGCAACAGCAACAGCAACATCAGTAGATAGTGTGTGGTGGCAATCAAAGTTAAATTGCTGTTAAATTGATATGTGTTGTTGTTGTGGGCGATCACCATCAGCCGGTAGCAGTGGCAGTGGCTGCGGCTGCGGCTGTGGCTGTGGCAGTGGCAGAAGCAACGGCAGCGCCACTCGAATCAGCAACGCATTCAACGTCAACGTAATCCCTGCCACTTGACGAACAACAAGGAGGACTCAGACATTGCAGCCTGTTTGACAATGGAACGCCCGATTAAAAACAAAAAACAAAAAAATCAGAAAAAAAAAAAGAAAAATGCAATGAAGGAAAAGAGAATCCATCGCGCTGAAGTACTCAAGTGTTGGCCAAGTCATTTGTGCGTTCATTGTGCAGGAAGCGGATCCCCTGCAAGGATGGCTGCGCTGTGCATGAGGAGCAGCCAGCGTCAGCTTAGTGCAGCGCTTGTCCTCATATAATGTCTGCTAATATTTGAAGAGTGCGCCGCATTAATTGACATGAAAGCCAAAATGAGGGCGAACAAAAAAAGAGAAAAGTAAAGGCAGGAAAGGAAAAAATGAAAATGGAGGAGAGGAGAGAAGAGGAGCATAACGAGAGGAACTGCAGGCTGCCTAGACTTTGGCTTTTCGGTTGACTTCTAATGAGCGGAGCTCACGACTGCTAGGTAAGTGCCGGCTTAAGCCTAAGACCTGCTGTGGTTTCTAGCCCTTTATGTGTGTTGAGTGGGTGGGTGTGTGTGTGTGTGAGTGTGTGTGTGTGTAGTACTGTGATTTGGTGGCGAGGCCAAAGTGATTTATGTGCCAATAAATGCACGAAACGTTCGCATTAATATTGCATCTACTCCAACATTTGCACTCTGCCATCTCTTTCGCACTGGCGCTAAATCTCTCACTCTTACGCTAAGCCACTGGCAATTGCTGGCCAATATTTTATGGCAAATTAGCCTGGCCATGTAATTTAGTGTTGCATACACAACAGGCGCCGCTCTCCCTCTCTGTGTCGCTCTCTCTCCCCATCTCCCTCTCTCTCACTCTTTCGCTCTCCGTCTGAGACACTAAATTACATAACTGTAGTCAACCATATGGCACAAATTATACGACAAATCGTTGTTGCTGTCAATTTGCAAATTAGAGACAAGCACGCACACACTCAAACACACATACACAGACACACAATCAAACACTCGCACACCAAATTTGTTTGTTTGTTCGGCTGCCTCTTTTTATGAGGCCTGGCAATCAGCCATCAATTGTTTAACATATTGCACTTTATTATGTGCCCTGGGGTTGGAGTAGGCCACACACACACACACACACACACACATACACATATTCCATCTGCATTCGTTTTTATTGCCCTGATTGCGATTTGTTCGGTTGCCAGCAGTTGATCTGCGGTCGCTTCAGCTTGTTTTTCAATATAATTATATGCAATTACATTTAACTGTCATTTTTCTACACGTTTTTACCGTTTGTTTAATGAATGTGTTTGTAATTTTAATCAAATGCTGTAATTTTTTATCACATATATTGACAGTCATACATATACATATACATATATGTTTATATATGTATATGTGTGTGTGTGTGCAAGTGAATTTACCATAATTGTTGATATACAAATACATATATATATGAAATCATCGTATATGTGATACATATGCATAATTGAATTTACCCTAACTTTTAATATATTTATATGAGTACTTAAACATAATCCAGTTATACTCTCAAAAACAATTAAATGCCTGAAATATTTGCAATATCAATTGAAAGTGTTCCAGGAATTTGGCAAATTGTTTAATCAATCACCTGCAATTGAATGTCGTCAATTGTTTGAAGATTTAATTTGTATTGAATAATAGATTGAAGTATATTTATTCTGAATAACTTTTTAATAGTAAAACTCTGTGTTTTTATAATAAAACAATTTTCATGATATTTTTTGAATAATTTTTTTTAAAAGTGTTTTAATTAATGAAAAAAGTAAAAAAAAAAAAAAACATTAAAAAAACTTCTTTAATTTAAAATATATATATAAAACATAGCATATATATTATATATTATTATTTAAAAATGTATTTCAAATTAATATAATTAAATAGTTTTCAAGTTCTCAGCTAATTTCATATGAAAACATTTACCAACAATTTAAAATCTTGTAAAAATACAAAAAGAATTGAAATTTGAATAGCTCCAAAATAGTTAACCGCATACAAATTCGAACAATTTGAGTAACCCTCGTCCTGCTTTAGTTTCTTAGAAACTATTTACACTTCATTTTGGACGCTGGGTGGAATATTGGCGGAAATACGAAAGGCGTTTGATAAGCGTTGGGCCAAGGCCTAGCTAATTTGCAGTCAATTTAAAGAGAGCCTTTCGTCTACCTAGTTCAAATATTTGGCTTTTGCTTTCAATGGCGAATTCAATTAGGAGCGAACAAAAAAAAAAAAAACTCCAACAAAACAAACGTGCGCAAAGTGTAGCGAAGTGAAAATGTGGCCTGAAGCTGCCGTTGCCATTGCCGCTGCCGCTGCCTCTGCCGCTGCCTCTGCCGCTGTTGTTACCGCTGCTTTTGGCTAGCAAAAATCTTTTTTAATAATATTTAAATGGAATTACTTTTAATTAAGTCCAAAGTCCAGGCGCAACCACAAAAGGCTGCAGCAGTTAGGAGCCAGCGACTACGCAGCCAGCTAAAACCAAAATGTTAACAGTCTCCAATTACCAAGTCGCAACACAAAATACAAAAAAAAAAAAAAAAAAAAAAAAAAAACAGAACCAAAAAAACTAAAAATAAAAAGAATTACCAAAACAAGAAGAAGCAGTCTTCAAGTTTAGTTAAAGGAATATTTAATACTCTATTGCAGTGAAAAGATTTCGAAAAGATTTTAAATAACTTTCGAATGACTTTTACTTGCTTTGAGAGGGGCATAGAGTAGAGCTAGCTGATGAAGTGATTAATTTCGATCGTAATTAATGAAAATATATCAATTTAGTTTTGAAGTAAATATTAAATTATTATTATTAATATTCAGTTATACATGTTTAAGATAGGACCCCATTCCCAGCTTTTATATAAATAGAAGATAGAAGATAGATAAAGATAGATAGAGATAGATAAAAAATTAATTTCGTATTTCTGAAATATTTATGAATAAATGGTCTACTACGTTTAAGGTATCTTGATATAGAAAGAAATAATTTAATATATTTTAAACACTAAACACTATCATATTATACATAGGCTAAGGGAAGATCGATTTACTTGAATTATCAGACAACACTTTTAAGGTTATAGTTGTCAGATTCTAAGTCAAGTAGGACTCGGTGGTTACTTACTAAGCGGAATTAATATTTATACCAAATATACTTAATTCTAATTCCTTCTCATTAATATTTCATAATTTCTTATATTAAATTCTAATCAAGACAAAAACTAAAGTTGATATAACTCCAAAGCCTCTCGTTATGAAGTTAATCGCATATCAGACTTTGCCTATTTCTGACTTTAAGTTATTTGAGTTAATATTCATCCGACTATATATTCATGACGAAAGGAAAGGTCACTCATAAATATTATATAGCATAATGTATTACTTGTTAATGTTTATCTCAATATTTCTCAGTCGATATCAAGTATCTAATTATTTCAAATTCATCTGAAATACTCATATATTTTGGTAAGCAATTAGCATTTTAATTGGGGTAATTATATACTCCCTGCCGGGCCGTACGTAGGGCTGGCTGTCCGACTTGGCCAAGCGTGCTTGTCCCACCTTTGTTAGGGCATACAAATGAAGCGCAAGGTGATTAAAATTTTACCTACCTAGGCAACTGCTGGTCACTTTTACTCTCTGCCCGCCGCTCTGGCCCTAAGCGTTTGCCTTTTCTGTTGCCTTTTTGTGCTGCTGTTGGTTTGTTTTTTTTTTTGTGTTTTTTTTTTTTTTTAATAAGTAAGTATTAATTAATGCAAAAATGAAGAACTGGAACTTAAGTAGGGCTTCTGCTGGCGACGCCGCTTCTTGTTTTACAAATGAGCAGCGCTTTTGCAGTTCCTTTACTTTTATTTCGTCTTTTTCTTCTTTACTTTTTTTATTTAATTTTTTTTTTTTTTTTTTTTGAAATTTGAGAGCGTGACGCAAATTAAGAACCCGATTGGCGTTCAGGGAGCAATGCGCCGGGATTCAGCAGGCAGCAGGCAGCGGGCAGCAGGAGGCGCAGCTCCAACAACACACTGCTGTCCACTCAACCGGCAGCAGCTTAATGAAAACGAAATTGACACCTACCTGTGCTTCCACCTGGCCACCCCAGCCCCTCACCCCGCAGCTCACCCTTATTCACGCTCCCTCTGCCCCTTTCCGCTCATAGCGTATTGTTTTCTTGTCCTTAGCTTCATTTTTTCTGCTGCTGCTGCTGCTGACCGCAGTAAAATTATACGCACGTCTGAAGTTACGTGAAATGTCGATGATGGGGACACTGCGTGTCAATAGTGGAAACACCACGGCAATGCAGACTGTCCCGGCCGTCCAGTCAGCCCAGTCCAGTCAGTCGCAGCCCTGTTCCGGCAGATCCTTCAGCCTGTGCGCTTCCTGTGCCGTTGACATTCTGTATGCCATCATTGCACACATCCGTGCGTGGCCAGGGAAAATGCTCATAAATCTTCTCAAACCCCATCAAGCCTCACACCCAGCTGCTAGTGTGGCGTTATTTCGATTTCAAAACTCAATGTGAGTGTGTGTGTGTGAGTGTGTTTGGTTGTGCGTGTGTCGAGTTTGTGTTTTATCTTGCCTTTACGCTTCCGAACTGCTGCCACAGCTATAGCCACATCTGCAGCCTCAGCCTCAGCCTCAGCCTCAGCATCAGCTACAGTTCCAGCTACAGTTTCTCCTGCCGCCTTCGGCAGTATCCTTGCTGCCCGCTCCTGCTTTTCGGCCACTGCCCGAATTGTGTCTCCAGCTATTTCAGTTTGTTGTTTAGCTCATAAATCTGCTTATCTGCGGAGTCGTCGCATTGGCTGCGCACCGCCTAGCAGCAGCCAGCTCAAAGCTGCCATCGCCATCGCCTTTGCTTTGCTTTTCTAGTTTTTGTTTTTCTTTACACTGTCGAAAGGGTTGATCAGCACTTTGTATAAACCTAAAGCCTTAACTGTTGCTTACAATTAGCTTGCGTTCGAAAAGTTAATTTAAGCCGGAATTCAAGTATTTTGTCAGCACTTTCATTGTCCGAGCACATGTGAATCAGCAATACTTATTCAAGGATATAAATGCATTACAAATAAATTCGATCTACATCTATCAGGCGCAAAGCTGTAAAAGGGAGAGTTAAATGAATAATTAGAAAAATTAAATAAAACTCAAAATTAATAAACAGAGACTTCTCTTGATATATAGATTAATGTCAGCTTCTTATATGCCTCGAGAAGGTCTATAAAAAGGGGTAATATAATTTTTTATAAATATTATTAAAGGCAAAGTGAAAGATGTTTTATCAGATAAATAATTTCTCATATTGTAAAAAGAATATAAAATATATATTGGAATATATATACATTTATATAGCAAATTAGTATTTCTCATATTTCTAACAAGTGTATCTCGTATTCGTATATTACGAACTGCAAACCGTTTCGACTGGCCTACAAGTTTTGTGTACTGTGTTTTTATACCCTGAACCCATTGAAAATGGGAAATCAGGGTATAATGGTTTTGTTAAAAGTATGTAACAGGGAGAAGAAGGCGTGGCAGACCCCACAAAGTATATATATTCTTGATCAGGGCGACGAACTGAGTCGATTTAGCCCTGTCCGTCTGTCTGTCCGTCCGTCCGTCCGTCCGTATGTATGAACGCGTCGATTTCAGAAGATATAAGAGCTAGAGACTTGAACTTTTTTTTTAAATGACCGTATATACAGCGCGCATATCGAGTTTATCACCAAAAATCGATAACTCGTCCCATTATTTTTTTATCGATCAAAAACCTTATCGAAATGCAGTTATAAAATTATATCTCCTACATCTTTAGAGCTAGAGTATCCAAATTTTAAATGTAGATTGATATGTACGTTATAGAATTTCGATTTTTGTTCAATTTCACCCCCCACCCTTATATCCACCCCCTCACCCATAAGTTTTTAAAAGGCGTATATCAAATACTAGAGACTTGAGATTTGGCAATTATACGCATAGTAATGATAAAACCACAATCTGAAAGTTTCATGGAGAACGTACGTCCAGAAAAAAAGTTATTAAACAATTAAGTTCCCATAGTAAGCCCACACTGCAGCCCATGCGTGCGCGCCTATGGGTGTCTATGTATGTGTGTTTGCGTGTGTATGTGTGTGTTTGTGTAAGCAGAGAGACGATAAAAATTATTGAAATGGCTGTTGCTTGAAGAGTTCAGGGTATCTCGTAGTCGAGCAGTCTCGACTAGAGCTTTCTTACTTGTTTTTTTATCGGTTTGGCCAGATCCGGTTCAGATTTGGTGCGGACTTGGCCCAGCTGTGGCGTATTAAAGGATTTTGCAGCAACTTGACCCTGTTGCAGTCATGCATAAATTTGTTAGATTTACCCATTGACAAGAGCAGCAAAACCAAACCAAGAATAACACACAAACACACAAGCACACACACACATACATACACATTCACCATATATACAACAAACGGCAAAACAATATTGTGGCAAAGTGTTCTGCAACCCAAAATGGTCGAGCGCCTAAAAGTTATAAATATTTTTGGAAATTAATTAAGCCTTTGCACGGGCCAGGCCAGCAAGAGCTAAAAGGACAGCAACGGCTGGGTGGAAGGGGTGGGGGGAGGGCATACCGATGAAGGGGAAATGGAACTGCGAGGCATTGAGCTGAGGTCCGAGCTGCTCTGATGCCCTGCCAGCCTTCGGTCCCGTAGCCAAAAGTATGTTTGAAATATGCACGAAATGAAATTAGTAGCCAAAAGATAAAAACGTAATGAAATCAAATGCGGCCTAAATGTTTTGCGAGTTGTTTTTGCATTGTCGCTGGGGAGCAACAACACAATGCCCCAAAGGGCTGGCAGCGGACTCCATGGAACGCCAAGAAAATTGAAATATGTGCGCCTATAAATGGGTTACAATGCGAGCTACCAAGTTAACTGAAGCGTAAAGTCAAATGCGCTAATGAAAGATGGCGAAGGCAATGCACAAGATGATAACTACATGGAGCAGTTGAGATGATCCCTAAGAAGAAAGAAGAGCGAGGAAGAGAAAGAGGAAGAGGGCAGGGGAGGAAATTGGAAAACAGAACTTTTGGCAAAAGGAATTAATTGATAAGTTGAAATGCGAAAGAAATGTTGAAGAAGTACTTTTTAGATTATGAATGGAATGAGATATGCGCGAGGGGAGGCAGAAGGTGAAAAGCTTAAGGAATTTATGGACTATATAATATTTATTGTATTTGATCATTTTTGTTGTATTTATTATATTTTATTTGTATGAATTTTTTATGTAGATATTTTGTTAACTTTATGTTTTCAATATTTATCATTTATTTATTGAAACTAAATATTTTTAAATAGAAATACAGGTTCAATGAATTTATATTTACTTAGCTCTTCCATTAAAAGAGTGATATACATTTAATTTTTTTAAAATTATATTTTCTATTTTAATTTCATTTTATTATATTTTGTTTATAATAAATGCATATTAAATATGAAAATATTTCATTTGATATTAGATTTGAATGTGTTACTAAAAAAAAAGGCTTACAAAAATAAATGCTAACAAATTATTCAAACGAATTCAAAGTAGTCGAAAACATTAAAAAAGATATTATAGATAATATTTATCCTAGTTAAATAGGGGTTAGGTTTCATACGAATTTGTGTAGAAATTATAAAATCTGAATCAAAGCAAATGCAAATATAATGTTGTATTTAACTTAGCATGCATTCATATTAGATATGGGATAATATTATATGAGTGAGAAAATCCCTTTCCATGAAGACAGTCGCATACGCTTAAAGGCGGCCTCCACTACATCCATAGCTACACACACCACTTATGAGTGAGGAGCCGCGGGTCAGTCGTGCAGTCAGTTTTTGATTGCTCGGCTCGACTCGGCTCGGACGCATGTCCCGAATTTAAGTACCATTTAAAAGCGGTTCAAGCCGTCGGCGGGCCCGGGCGCCCCGTTTTAAAGTCGTAAAACAGAGTGCGAGCCAAAATGCGGTGCCATTTAATTTGAATTTTAATGTGCGTTCAAAATTCTTGCATGCCCCGCACGACAAAATTTCCGTTTTTTAATATTTATTTCAAATGGCTGGAACTGCAGGCGGCGCACTGGCTATAACGGACAGCACAGCACACAGAAGTAGTGGGGGCAGTGGGGAGCTGGGAGGAGCGGAGCGGCAGCAGGAACCAGTTACCAGGACATGGCCGAGTCGTCTGCATACGTCATCGAACTGTTGACCGAGTTGGCGTTCGGCCAGCATGTTGCCTGTTGCCGGGCGCAGCTACACGCCGACTCCCTGCTCGTCCGGCTCGTCCTGCCCGTCCTGTCCGCCTGCCTGCCTGCCTGTCAGCAAAACTGCGCAGAGATAGCGCTAAAGGACACGCAGCTGCTGACTGCAGCCAGCTGAAGGCGCCGGGGCTAGGACGCTGTTTTATGCATTGCATGCATTAAGGCGCAAAGTGTTGATAGGCAAGACACACACACACACACACACAGAGATTTGTGCTGAAACAGCACGGGCCATAAAAGTGTAGCCAGTGCAGCTGGGCGCGGCCAGACGCTGACCGCATCTGCAAGCAGCTATTACCTGCTGCAAATAAACTTACTAGCTACTGTCCGCCGTCCGCTGTCCGCCGTCCGCCGCCCGCTGTCACAGTGGGGAGTTGCTGCGCCCCTTCGACATGTCCTGCCGCCTGTTTTGGTCCTTGGCATCCATCAAACGCCGCCATATTGAATCAACGCAAAATAATTGCTTTTTAAATGGGTTTTTATGCGATATGAACGCGCGCAAGCCGCCGCTGCCACGCCCCCACTTCACCTCACGGACAACGCCCCCGCGGGCAAAGTTTTTCGAGCCGGGCTCCCAACTTAACCGGTGTTACGTGAATGTCTTGGTATTTGCCTTTTTTATTTTATTTTATTTGTTAGCTTTAATTTTCAGATTTATGCGCGCTGCTCCTGCAGGCCGCAAGGACATTTTTAATGAGATTTCTCTAGCCATAGCACGTAGCAGCCGGAGTCGGGGCGATGTGGCCTGGCGCTGGAATTGAAAAAGTGGACGGGTTGGGGGCTGTCTTCACTCTTAAGCGATGACAGACGCAGATTATGAGCCAAGCCAAAAAGTCACTGTGGTTAAGCAGCTGCTGCAAAACAAAATGAAAATGAAAATGAAAATGGCAATGGAAATGGGAAAGGGAATGGGAATGGTAACGGGAATGGTAAATGGTAAATGGCTGAGAGGGCGCCGTAGGAGCCGAGTGAGCTTGTGGTCTACAGATTGAAGATTGAAGATGCTGCCTTCAAGTTTTGCACTTGGCTGGCAAAACTTATGCTTCTTGCTGTTGTGCTAGTAAATTTGCGTTTTAGAAACCCAAACGAAATAAGTGGCAAACATTTTTGATTTGTTCTTGCTACCAGCTCTAACTCTCAGTCACTCTCTCTCTCTCGCTCTCTCTCTCCCTTCTCGGTGAGTGGACAGATGTAACTATCTCGTTCTATTGCTATACGCTCTGTTTGCCGGAGACACGCAACATAATTGACTCATTTATCAAGTGAATTTGTGGTCGGACTGTCTTATTTCGAGTACAACTAGCAATTGCTTTTCTCAGTTGTTTTCATCTCATTTTTTTATTTAGTTTTTAGTTCTGTACTGAAAAATGTGCAAATGTTCTTATGTAAATTTGAAAAGTGTGTGTTTATTTAAAGGAAAATTGCAAGACAATTTCTAGTGCAGCATTGCAAATGCAAATATTTTCACACTTAAGCAAATGCTTGCAGTTGGCAAATGAAATTCAGCAGGAAACGCATTCAATCTAATTCAATAAAACTGCGAGGGTTGAGCTGCAAATATAAATTATAAATATTATATGAGTAGATGCTGAAGATGAATGGTGTACCAGAAAACAGTCTAAATGTTCTTTTATTAAAGTTTCTTTGGAAATGAAATCATTGTATATGTAGATGTTTACGCCTTTTGTATTTATTAAACAATATTTAAGTTGTATATTATAATATATTTTTAAATATTCCTCATTTTGAGTTATGAAGAACGACATCATATATTATTTAATCAACTTCTTAACATACTCCTATAGGTTTATATATATATATATATCTTATATATTTAATATTATATGTTATGATCCCATTTAGTATAACGTCAATGAACATTTCATTCTTCAGAAAGATCTTCTAATGCTATAAATCTTTCATATTTATAAAGTTACATTATTCAGCTTAGATTTAATTAAAAATTCCTATCCGAATGATATCAGATAAAGCCCAAATGAATCGCATAGTTGCGCCAGTTTTTGGATGCTCGACGCCAAAGGCAAGTGGAGCGCAGCATCTGACGCATAGCAACAATCAAACACAATTTTCATTAAGACTAAAGTTCAATACACAGTGCGGAAGAGAGAGAGAGAGAGAGAGAGAGGGAGAGACAGAAAGAGGTAGTGTAAGAGCTAGATAGATATAGACGAGGCCATAGATTTGTCATCGAATGTTGTTTATGCATAAACTTAATTGAGTTCAACTGAAAGTGTCAACTCATGTGACACACAGCTTCAATATACGCAAATGAGGGAGGCCAGAGACAGAGAGAGAGAGTGAGAAAAAGAGAGAGAGAGAGGTTATATAGAATACATTGTATAGAATATCAAATGATTTGGTGCAAATGGCAGCTATTTAAATGTGTGCTGGGGCGCGAGCTAAGCTCAAAGGAGTGCGTGGGTCCGTTTGTTGGGGGCGTGGCTGGGTTTGCGCTTTTGATTAGCAATTTGTTGGGTATTGTGCAAAGTTATATCACTGCAAGATAATTGCTGTCATCAGGCAAACGCATAAAAACGGCTGCATTTAGCGTATCCGGCAGCTCAAACGGAAACGGAAGTGTAAAAGCCGCAGCGAAGCACACTCACACACACGCACACACACACACAGACAGAGAATGAGCTTTGAGTGTGTGTGCGTGTGCTAAATGTTTCGTGTCTGTCGCTGTATGTGTGGCAAAAAAAAACTCTTTTGAGCCAAGGCGCATTTATAATTAACATAATGATGGCATTTTGCTAAACAGCGTTTTCCGCCTCACCCGCTCTTACACATGTAACAAAAACACAGCGACGGGGCACGGGGGACGGGTGTGGGACAAGACTATGCTTGAGTGTGTGTGCTGGCATAGTTGACATGAAATGCCAACTTAATGTCAGAAAGTTAACATGCCACTTGAAATTAACAAGCCCCAGCCCAGGCAGGCGACGCCTCCCCACGTCCCACACACTGAGAGAGATGGCTGAACCCTTTCACGCCATTGTTGTGCGTCCTCTGTATGTGTGTGGGTGTGTGTGTGGGTGTCCTGTGAAGTGCTCGACGTGCGGCTCGTCAGGTGAGCCGCATTAAAAATGTAGAATTTTCATCTTTTAGTCAGCAATTGTAACCGTTTCTTTTCTCTCTCTCTCTCTCTGCCGTTGCTCTCTCTATACCGTTAAGTGCCTGCCTGTCTTAGTATTCAAGTGTTTGCGAGTGTGGAAGGGGTTGGTTTTGGGTAGTCTCCTCTTTAGCATTGTTTAAAATTGTCGCGCACTTTGGCAACCGCAACGTTGACAGTTGCCGCGTCCCCCTCATCCCTTGCGCTGTCTACTTGAAACGCACATCTTCTGCTTTCGAGCGGACCCGGCGCGCTCAGCTCAATTATGAATTTATGCTTGGGCATATCTGCACACACACACACACACACACATACATATACATACACAAACACATGCACATCTCTTATATTCACTAACAATGTGCAGCTGATTTGATACTGCGGGAGCTTTTGAAAATTTGATGCAACTGCTGCCAATAATCGAAGCCATTTTGAAATGGCAAACGGCCAGGCCAACAGCTGCACCCAGTCCTCGCACCCCCCCTGGCCCAAGATGTCGCAGCGCAAGCTCATCTGTCATCTTGTCTCAGCCAGGCGAGCCGGGAGACAAAGGCAGCTGAGCGAGGGATTGAGCAAGAGATTGAGAACGTGCTGCATTATTCTGCCATATAAATATGATGCATGCTTGTATATCGCCCATGCACTGGCTATGTAATCTCGTATGATTGAAGTGCTGCTAGTTCTGTATGCTCTAGCTGCGAGCATGATTGTTTTCTTATGCGTGATGCACCAGGGATGGCAGCTGGAAATAAGACATATCTATTATTAATATCTATAATTTATTGGTACACTCCACCTATAGTTATCTGTCAGACTACAGGAACTAGTTATTATATATGAAATAGCTGCACCATTGACGAAAATCTCAAAGAATTACATTAATATTTTAATTATATACTTCTTTATATATTAATTACATTATATGCCGTGTAAAAAACATTGAAGCAGATTGAACGTGCTTTTTCTATGAACTTTATAGAATAACTTTGTATAATAAATTAGAACAAATAAAAATAGCTTAGCTATAATATATATAAATGTAGATTATATGATATGAGACATATATTTATCATTATCATTATCATTTTATAGATATATGATATATATATTTATTATAATTTTCCATATGTTTCAAAAATCGAAAATCCCTAAAAAAGACGTAAAATTATATTATGCATATATATATTATTTATAAATATATGATTAATATTATGCAAATATATTATTAATATTATATATGTTTATATATATATAGTATATTATATTTAGTTTTCATGCTCCATATTTCAATCGATTTCAATTCAAGTATCTTCCATCATCCATTATCAATATTTATGTTAGAGTATTTAGCTAGCTGTCTCACTCCCTCTCTCTCTCTCTCTTTCCCGCTGTTTTTCTTTTGTCTCTTTGTGCTATGTATGTCTACTCGTCAACGTATTTGTATCCCCAGCTAAGAGAATGAGTGTGCCATTTTAGCAGTATATGAAAAAAGTTGAAATTGAAGTTGAGCAGAATTGACTTTTTGACTTGAGTTTCAGCAGCTCGAATTTGCTGAAATTGAGAATGTCATCGGAATTTTGTTTTCTATCTAATGAAATAAATTTGATTTGCTAGCGTGAAAAGTTTTCAGCTGCTGCAGTTCAGATATGGAAAATATATGATAGTAAATTTGCATATTTCGACTAATTTATGGTCCGAATTTGAGCGAATAATGAATTATTCTAAATTGTTAATGGGAAGAGAATATGAAATATTAAGCCAGATACAAATAAACATTTGTTGATGAGCCAATTTCGCATGCAAATACGAAATCCCAAGCGCGTTAAATTTGTTAATGCTGTTAATAAAATCAACGCATTTTGATTATATATATATTAAATTTCAAATGAATAAAATTAACACCAGGCGAAAAATACTGGCGAAACTCTTAAATGCTTAAATCTAATTTAATATTCACATTTCTAAGCAACGCAGGAGTCGAAAAAAAGTGAAAAAAGATGCGAAAAAATTAACTGCCAAGAACGAGAACCCAAATTGGTCGTTAGCACATTGTGCGGCATTGTAGAGGGGGACAGAGTGGGCGGAGGGTAGCTGTGGGCGGGGCAGCGAAAAGGTTGCTGCAAATTACACGTGACAAGCGGAATGGCAAGTGCCAAAAACGATGCTGCGTGATGATGATGATGATGATAATGATGCTGATGATGATGTTTCGAGCTCAGCCCCGAAATGCTCATAAAATTAGCGGAGCAAAAGTAAAACATATGAGACACGATTTGAATTTGACACCATTAGCTTCATTTGGCGCCAGGAGCACGGCGGGGGGTAGGGAGGGGGATTGACGTGGGGCACAGGCGGGAAATGACGCAGAAGGCGCTGAAGTCATTTGCATAAGAGAGACTTCAAGTACGATTGTGTGCGAGCGTCTGTGTGTGGGTGTACATGTATGTGTGTGTGTGTGTGTGTGTGTGACGTCTGCTTGAGGGGTATTTGAATTTTTACGGCTGTGCACTTTTTATCGATGCCTGTAAAAAAGATGAAAAAACACGCTGACTGGCATAATAAACATTTCTCCTTTTTTTTATGCCAAACACTGATAAACACACACACACACACTTGCACAGAGATGGAGGCAGAGACACACGCACACGTAATTATGCGAGCTGCGATAGCGTTAATTATGCAGCGTGCCAGCCTAATTATGATTTGTTGCCAGGCGGCAGACGGAAGTGTAATGAAGAAAACGTTGCCTACTTGCGGGCGCTGGCACTTGTGCTTAGGCAATCAATAGGCCCATTGTGTGTGCGGCAGGACGAAAGCCCGAAAACGCACTCGAAACTTGTTTCATTTGCTTGTTGTGCGCAATCTACAATCTCTGTGTGCGTGTGTGTGTGTGTGTGTGTGGGCGTGTCAGCGTTTAGTGCGCCACTTGAGCGAAACAAAAGATGAAAAAGCGCACAGAGCAGAGGGAGGAGGAGGAGGAGCAGGAGGGACAGAAGGGGCAGCGAGCAGCTAAGAAATGTGTATCTGACGGATGCGGTCGCAATTATGTTACAAAGCGTTGCAATTAGGCAAACTGTAAGAATGGGCCAGCGTCCAGCTACAGTGAGGACACGGACACGGCATGTCGCGCTGACTTCCAGCACACACACATACATATAAATGGCGATAAATATATATTTGTATGTATGTATGTATGTATAAGTATAAGGATGTGTATAGAAAAAGCAGGAGCAGCAGCAACGGCAACTTCCGTCGTTGTCCTCATCAACACTTGAGTGCACTTTCTTTGTGTGTGTGTGTGTTGGTGTGTTGGTGTGTGTGTGTAAGACAAGCATTCATATTGCAGCACAAAAGTTGTCTGCTTTATCTGTATATGTGTGTGAGTGTGTTGAAACGTGTTCAATTGATATTTTTGCACGCGCCGCTTTTGCTCAAGAAGTTATAAAAAACAAGAAGCGGGAAACTTGAGCCAAAAAAGAAAGAGAAGACAGTAAGCAACTGCAATATTGCTTGCCTTACACTGTGTGAGTGCCAAAAAGGCAGACAGGTCTAAAAATACACACACACACACACACACAGAGAGGGAGCGAGAGAGTGGCACACCCAGAGGGCACTTGAGCATGTGTAAGCAGCAGCCACTCAGCTATAGCTCCAACTCCCACTTCGACTCCTGCTCTAGCGGCAAACACTGCTCCCTCTCCGACTGCCAAAGCTTTCTGGCTTCCAACTCTGGCAACTACTACCTTTTGCACCTTGGCATAAGCTGCTACTTTGGGGCAAGTTTTGCTAGTGTGGCAAGCCAAACAAGTGCCTGTTACTCATATTGATTGCTAAAACCCGGACCAAAAACTTATTGGCATACCCCAACAGCACACATAAAAAAAATTTAAAAAAAAATAAAAACGAAGCAGAGTCTGAGCCTCAGCTAAGACGAAGTTGAGCTACCCTAACAATAAATTGTAAGCCAACTTCTGGGAAATTATAATAAATTTGAATAACTCAAGCAAAGGAAATGTATGCAGAATTGTTGAGAGGAATTTTGGGTAAAAGATTTGCAGAACGTGATCCATAAATGAGAATTAAATAACATTGTTTTTAAAAATCTGAGAGATACAGAAAGCTCTGAACTTTTAAATATGAATTTAATACAATTTAAAAAAAAAAAATAAGAATAGTAAACCTTAAACCAATTTAAAACAAAAATTCAATTAAAATATTATATGAATTTCGGCTTTGCCAGTCGTGTTTGCTTCCTTGCTTCATCGCCTGATCAACTATTTTTCTTTATGGATAACCTTAGCCTGAAATATCCCAGTAGACAACCGTAGTGTATAGAAGAGTTGATGAAATTTTGGCACTGCACTCAAAAATTGGCCGTGTTTTTCATTTGGCTGTCACAAGTTGCCAAAGACGTCGCAGCAGCCATTTACCTGTAGTCAACGGCCCAATCCCCACTGCAATCGCCAAGCGCCAAGGTGGAGCTGCATATTGAAATTTTATTGCATTTGGGGTAGTCCCTGGGCTAGGCGGAGAGCTCTTGTAATAGCAGTCGGGGCTGGCACACGGGACATTCAGTCAAGCGGCACAAATTCAAACATTTGTGTTGCTGAAATTGAAAAAGGTGTCGAGGCTGCAAATGAAAAATTATCCAATAGATGGAAGGGGAGCTGGAGTGGGGCAATGCAGCGAATGGTCAGCCATGATAGCAGAGTTTTTGTATTAATTTCTCTGCTCTTGCTGTTGTTGTTGTTGTTGTTGTTGTTGTTTTTCTGTACCTCTGTTGTATTTGTTGTCTAGCCAATTTACAGAGAACAGAAGTACAGGTAGATAGATATTGTGTGAATCATTTGGGCTGGCACGTTTTTTTCGTTTTTGGCAATTGTTGATTGTTGCTGTGGGACTGTTTTTGCTATTTGTGTTTTTAATTGTAAAATATGCTGATATATAGCAATTTTTATGCACCTAATTAATGGCGTAATTCATTGATTTGCATACATCATTTTTTTATAATAAATGGCCCTTTAATGCGTGTTCTTAATTAGCTATCAAGTTTTTTGTTTTATTATAAATTAACATCAGTTGATATGCTGAAAATAATGGTTAAATTTAAAACAGCTCTCTGGTTGGGGCATTTGCTGAATTTCGCATTCAGTGAATTCAAAGAGTTTCATTAAATAAATGCATTAATTATTAATTGACTCAATGTAAACCGTGCATTTATTACAATAAGCAAACAGTTGCCTCTAAACAAAAAAGTTAGAGTTTATTTAAATTTCTACACTTAAATTCTGGGATTTCCGTAGAGTTATTTTCGGAATTCAACCCTAGGATACACAACCCTAGCTACACTTTTATCAGCTATAACAATATTTTGCAACCATAGCCACTGTTTCGTATTTTTCAATAAATGTCTTTCTATTTCATGGCATCTCAATTTTTGGCGTTTTGCTCCGCTGTTGCTCCAACAGCGAAATGTTCGCTCCAAAACTGTCATCAATCTGACTAAAGTCACAACAGGCAACAAAAATCATATTCTCTCGTTGTAGTCAACTATTTTTTGTTTTTCCTTGCCTGTTGTTGTTGTTTGTTTGTTTTTCGTGCATGTTTCGCCGAATCAGATACATTCGCAGTGGCTCTGGCTGGCTGGCTGGCAGTTCTATCTCGGGCTTGGTCCATTCATCTGTTTTGTGCGTGTTTGCGAAATTTATCTTTTCATTTTGATGCTGCTGCCATGCATTTATGCAAACATATGCCGCGTGAAAAGACATCGGCTAAAAAAGCGAGAGAGACGCAAATAAAAAACAATATAAAACACACACACTAAAAAGCAACGACGCGTAGACAGTCGAAAAAGTTTGGCCGGCTAAGCCCCAAACCCCAAGTTAGCCCAGCAGCCAACTGTCAGCAGTCAGCAGACAGCAGTCAGCAATCTGCAGCAAGCACTCAGCCAAACACAGACACAAAATTGTGGCCTGTGCCATGTGGCATGCAGCAAGCTGCAATCTGAACGTATGATGACATTTTGGGCCCGCTTCTCAGTTGAATGTTGTGCAGCTAATGCGTTATAGGCACTCGCAGGACGCGTGCTCTCACTCACTCACGGGCTAATGCTCTGGATTAATTATTCATGCATAGAAGCTATAAGAACAGCTGACTCGCTGGCTAAGCCCACCCACCCAGCTCCTTGCGCTAAGTAAATTTCAATAATTCTAATTTTGAGCGGCAGCAACAAAAAGTACTTGGTTGCTTGGGCGGCCAGCCATGTGGAGAGGTTGCGTGTGACTGGGCTAACAAAGGCAGGCAGCACCTGCCCCCAATGCGGGCGCACGCTCCTCGGAAAGCCTCACTGAATGTTTGCCCAATGTAAACAAAGGCACAGACATCAAGCGGCCAGGACGTAGCACAAATACACCCACACACACACACACACACATAGTAACATTGAGGCTATCATTATACCAGCAGCGTTGCTCCAGCCCCAGCTTTCATGCCTCCTGCTGCCCCAGCAGGAAACGTGCAACTCACGTCGTTTTGTTGTTTTGGCTTTTTCATGCACCATTTATATAACCAGACCAAAAGCGTCTGCTCTGGCAGCTGTTCCGGCTAGTCTCTCTCTCTCTCTCTCTCTCTCTCTCTATCTATCTATCTCCATCTAGCTCTCTCTCGCTCTCTCTGTCTCGCTTTGCCCTGGCCAGAGTATTTGACGTGTGCTCGTTTATCATTCATTTTGCGCTCGCTTGCTCGAGTCTCCTCAAAAGTGAACCTAAAACATTAAATTTTAGCACGTTCTGTGTTAACGTGCGCTCATTTAGGGGTGTGGGTGGCTGCTTTTGCATCGGTTTTGGCCAATGTCTTGGCATTACGCACGCCATAAAGCTTAGCCTTAACGGGAATCATCCCTCAGCTTTATGCCCATCTACCCTCTGCCAATGCTGCCCCCGCCTGTCAATTCCTCTGGCATAATGAAGTTAAGTGACGGCGCGTCAAGGCGGCTTAACAATTTACGCTGCCAAAATTATTTCACCAACAGCAGCAACAACAACAACAACAACAACAGCACGATGGCAAGGCAAAAAGAGAAATTATTATAAAAAATTAAGCAATATATAAATAAACAATAAAGTTAAATTGAAGCTGAACTCCCGAGCATTGTCCGGGAAGTACTTGTAAATACCATAGCACGGGCCTTAGCACGTTGAGACTCTCAGCTCTGGTCGAATGAATTATTCACGTTGAATAAGTCGAAATTGAAGGGCTGCAATTGGTGGACTGGTTATTGTTTCTTCTTCTTCTTCTTCTTCTTAGCTTGGTTATTATGATAACGTTTAGCTTAATTCAATAAGAATTTAATACACATATCTTTAAAGATTTTGTCATGTAGAAAAGTAGAAAATTCAAATATAATAATATAAATATAATAATAATAAGAATATGATACAAAGATTTATTCATTTATAAAAGAGAAATATAAAATAGTATATAATATAAAAGATCTTCCCATTTGCCGAAATTATGCCCTGAACTTTTCTGTGACTTAAAATTCCAGTCTTACATACCACATATACGACTCCTTAAAAAGTAATTGCTGTCATTAGCAGAGTCTAATCATTGCGTATACTTCATAGTCCCGCTTAGCCTGTATTCAGGACATTTCTCATATAATATTCAGTCAACAAATTATGCGCCGAGTTCTCCTCAAATTTCCAGCTTAAAATCATTTCTAGAGCGCACTTTCGCATATGTTTGACTTTGATTTAGTTACACAGTTTTTAGAAGTTTCGCCTGCGAGTTGTATTTCATTTATGTTTTAATTATATATTTTTCCTTTTTTTTTCGGCTCAAATGAAATTTTATGGGAGATTTATGCAGCTGGCGCTTTTAGTGCTGCAGCTACGCGAGGCGCCACAAGCTGGAACAAAAATAAAAATACGCCAGGCTCCACTCATAGTTGAAATAATTTTGTTTATAGCGCAACAAACATTTTTATGCTCTTGGCCTAAGGCAGCGGCAACAGCAACTAAAGCCACGTCCGTGGCCATTAATTTCCAGGCAGGTGCAATTTGATTACGCGACGCAGGGAAAAAATACCAGCAACAAGAAGAAGAAAGCAGCTTATTTGTTTATTTATTATACATGTTGAAGCGAAGCTTTTAAACAATTACGCGTTTTTGGGCGCTCACCTGCCCAGCTGCCACGCCCACACCACTAGCTGAACATCAACAAAAACGGTGCTTTGGCGACATTTAAAATTCAATAAACATAATTAAATGGGCGAAACAAAAAAAGAAATGCGGAAATGGGAGTACCCCTATGCCAAATGCACATAGCACATAGCCAGAAATATGAAAACTTTTAATGTTTTCTAACTGTCAGATTTAGCTGATATCGCCGCTGCTGCTGCTGCTGTAGCCTCTCCTGCTGTTGCTGCGTATATTACGGCATCTAATGGAAAACTTGTTTAAAAACTTTTAAATTAATTTTATTTTCGCCCCGGCTACAACTGTCTCGCCCATTGTTGCAGCTAGCAGTCCAAGTCGAGGGTCCGAGCTGGCAATTAAAATAACAATATTCCATGCAGTTGGCCCTTATCTAGCATTTGTAACTGTATCTCGCTTTCTATATATACATACATATACATATATATATGTATTCATTGCTCTGTATATCCTTCAGTGTCTGCTTCACTTGACATCGTTTTCGAGCTAAGCCAATTGTCCGGGCAGATTTCAGATTTCAGTCTTCGACCCCAAAGACGCACACAAAGAGCTGCATGAAAATGTGCAGAAAAGATGCACAGATAATTTGCAAAGCTAAGAAATGACTTTATTTTTCCACAAATACACAATTAAATCTGTAGCCATATATACATATATATATATGTTTCAGGCATCTCTTTAAGCAAGGACAAACTAATAATCAGCATCCGTTTGACCTTTAGTTGTCCTTCGGTTTCTTTGCTTTACATTATTAAAATTAATATTTGGCTTCAAAGAAATTTCCTTTCCAGCTGAAAAGTTAGTTAATGAAACTATTTGGCTGACTGAAAAGTATGTAAATGTTAGTTTTATTATTATTAAAATATTTTGATTATTCTACATTTAATTTCTGCGAATATGATACCGCAAGCAAAATGTAAATTTCGCATCTGTTTTGCATGGCTTTATTGGACATATATAAAATATATTGCCAGAGCTTTGATTCGCTCTCTGCTTTTAACTAGCAATTCAAACTTCTAGACTTACAAAATAGGTAACCTTTATAATGCATAATTCTATAATATAATGCAGAATAAAATATAATGAAAATATGGTTAAAATGTAAAGTAGTAACTTGGAACTTTAAATTTTGACTATATTTGCATTCCATATTAATTCCATATTTCCACAGTTACAATTCATATTCATATTCATATTTATTCTTAAAACAATCTTAGCTCAACTCATAAATAAAACTGATCTTTTGTGTGTAATGTTAGAGGAAACTCTTACCTGTTGCTCCTGTGAGTGCAGAGAAAGCTCTGCAGCTCTCAACTTGACTCTCTCTGTCTCTATCCCTCTCCTACTTGCTCTCTGGGGCGAGCTTAGCCAAGCATACAGCTGTAAGAACTCAATTGTGGTCGAGCGCTTAACGAAGCGTGGCTAACGAACTCTGACTCTGACTCTGACTCTGACTCTGACTCTGACTCTGGCCAAAAGGAGTGCAACATAATCTGTGCTAAGAAAATATGTAAAACTTTCGACTCTTCCTATTATTTCGTTGTAAACTTTCTTAAATACATCTTCACATATATATGAAAATTTATTGGTGTATATATCACAGTGAAACTTTGCCCGAAACAAACTTTCAATTTGGAAATTTTCAATTTCCCGAAGCAAGTGACAAAAACTTTGCCACACATATGAACTTGCAGGCATGCAAAAATTTCTACGCCAAACTAAAGTTGACTGCTCGAACTGCAAGATCTGCAATATATACAAATATATCAGTGTATATGTATGTGTGTGTATGCATGGGTATTTGTGCTTATCATGATTGGCGCTAACTGACGCTCGTCTGGGTCGATATGGCCTTAGGCACTCGCACTGTTAGACACGCAAGCTGGGCCTGGGCTGCGATTGCGGCCCATTCCTCATGCAATACATATAGTACACTGTCCTGCACGCTGTTTGACCTCAGGGTTATAGAATCCGGTCTGACTCGGGTGTTGTGCATTTTTAATGTTTGTTTGCTGTCGCTGTGTCGCAGTTTATTGTTTTTTCTGTTTCTGCTTCGGCATCGACTTCTTCGTTTTGTTATTGTTTTCCCCTGCGTTCTCCCTTCTCCCTTCTCTCTTTTTTATTTCGGATTTTCTTGCTGTTAATTTTTATTTTGCCATTTGTGTGTGTGTTGGTGTGTGTGTGTTGCCGCAATGTTGACGCTAGTTGTAGAACACGCACACACTTTGAACGATGGGCCAGGGACAACATGAACAAAAGTGAGCTCCAGGCTGTCAACAGTTGCATGACTGTGCGATTACCTGTAGTGACCTTAACTGGGCATAATACCAAAGACTAGGCTAACACATTTGGGCAATTGAAAATTGAAAATTTCAGAGAAAATATCAATATAATCAAATTCTATAATATATTCATATCATTTTATTTAGATTTAACTTTATATGTATTTTACTATTTATCTGTAAAAGATTTTTGGGAAAATAAAACAAAAGTTTGTAGTGCAAAATTTGTTCATTTAAAATGTGCAAGAAATATAAAAAGCAACAAAACTTAATTTTTAAAAAATATAAAAAAAAAGATATAATTTTATTTTTCTTGAATTTTTTCTGAGCAAAATTATCAACTACTAAAATATATTTTAAAATTAAGTTTGTATAAATTAGGCAATTGTAAATGTACAAATGAAGTCTACTTCAAATAATTATGAAATATTAATAAATACTTCATAGGATTCTACATCCATATCTAACTATATGTTATGTGATAGATTGGATGACTTGCACCTTTATAGGATGAAAATTTACAATCAAATATATATCGAATTATATATTAGCCTTAAGGAATTTAATTACATCTTTATTGAATGTAAAGAAACTATCAAATTATTTATATATATGGAACATAAATAAGAGGTCTTTTGCACCATGATAATATACATATACATATGTATCACTTCAGCTTTACTGAGCCTAAGCTACTTACACACAAATATGCCCAGTTGCCTGTTGGACAATGACAGGGTATATTTATATGTAAAAAAAAAGTGAACAGCTGGGCATTGTGTATGGGTGTGTGTGTGTCTGTGTCTACATGCGTGTTGCTGTGTGTGTTAACACAACAAACTTTCCAAATTACATTTTGTGTATTTTGTTTTTCCAATTGCCTGCAGTCCATCGCTGTCTGGCCTCTATAAATATGCTATAAAAACACAAGTCAAATGGGTACATGGGGTGGGGTGGGGCTGTCGGTGGGCTAAAGAGGGGGCAGCGTCGTTTAAACGCTGCCAATTAACAAAGTAAATTGCGCAAGTTGTTGTTTTTTTTATGAGACGCTTCGCCCAGGTTGACATTTGAGGGATTTAAAACCAAGCCCTTATTAATTTGTACTCAGCTCTTAACGTTTGCCTCGTTTCCTTTCTCTCTCTCTCTTTGCAGGTATGTATCTATTGATGGCTGATGGCTCAGATGTTAACATGCAAACGCCATTTTGTGGGCATGGTGAGGAGGCAAGCAGGCCAGGAGGCGGGCAGGCGCGGCGTGGCAACATCCGGCGCCCACTTTAATGCAGCCGGTTTTTTAACTTTTCATCTGGTGGAAGCTGCTGCAAAAGTTTATAACATGCTGTCATTATGGCCAGGCGACACTTTGTGACAGCCACCCTCGCCCCCTTCCTGCCACTTGCCATTTTCTCGATTTTGTTCTGCGAGCGAGTAACTGTCCGCCCCGTCCGCCCACTAATTTCTTCGACATTTATTTTTGTGCTTTTGCGGTAAGTTTTCGGCGCGTTCTGCGGACAAAGTTTCAAGTGTTGCTTTCAAATGTAATTAAAGTGCCCCGCCCCGCCGCTCTGTCGGCAGGCCGCCCACAAAATCATTGCCGCATTAGAAAAGGTTCAAATAATCAAATGAAGCACAATTAATGCGACTTAAAGTTCTTAAAGGCAGTCAACAACTAATTTGTAGCATCAGATGAACGGCAAATCAAATGATCAGTGCAACGTGCAAATGTTTAACAAATTGACATTTGCCACACGCCAGCACACACACACACACACACACACACACACACACACAGCGACACACATGTTGCCACATGCAGCGAAGCTCGAAGGCGTCAAAAGGCGTCGGCGTCCTGCCACTTGTGTTTACTGTGCACGTAGGCGATAATGTTTGCCTGCCAACTGAGCTGAGACAGCGGCAAACAAGAGGCTGCCGTCTGGAAGGGGCGTGGACGGAGGGAGGGAAGGGGCTAGCATCTGCTGCTAGTCCTTAAAAACTGCAAAATAGTGAGACGTGGCACATGCCACAAGGCCTAAATGTCTGCCACATCAAATACACGTTTTATACATGCCATTTTGTGAGTGTGTGTGTGTGTGTGTGTGTGTGTGTATAGACCTCTACTGTTCGCTTCCCGCATAAATCATTCTGTTTATCAACATCATATGCTAAAGTTATGCGAGCTGTCATCCTGCTGAGCCCTCTCGGGCGGCTTTTCAATATTTATCAATAATTTATTTAGCGCACGCCCGTGCGTTGCCAATACATTTTTCATATGCTATTGCTTCAATGTAATTAACCAATTTGTTCATTAAACTGACCTTTGTGTAAATATGCGCAGCGTTATATACACACACATGAACATAACAGTGAGATGTATATATGTATGTATATACATATATATAAAGCACACATAAATCGCACCATATTTCAATTAAATATTGACTTTATTACGCGACCCGCGTCTATCGTCCAATAAACTCTTTAATTCAATAAAGTACAGTAAATATTGCTTAAGTGGCAACTCAGGTATCATAAAAATAAATTAATTGAAGCATTACTGCAGTTACGAGTGCAGCTCTAACTTTTATTTATTGAAATCGCAAAAGAAAAGATTATGCAGTATTTCTCTCTCCCTCTCTCTCTCTCTCCCTGTCTCTCTCTCTCTCTCTCTCTCTTACAGTAGATATTTGTGGGTTATATAAGGAGAAGAAATAATAAAACCGGTAATTCTATATTTCAATTTTCTTAAATTAAACGAAAATTCAAAATAACCATTCGATAATCAATAAGTTTTAATATTTAATAAATTATATATAATAATATATAATGGTAGCAACTATAATTAAACTTTCTGCATCTATACCGCCATTGCCTAATCGAAGTGTAATTACTAGCTCGCATGAAAGCAATTAAGTCAACTAATTCGCTTATTAAAAGTCACTTTAGCTAGCGTTTACTGTATCTGGTCGTAAACCATTCTACCGTAACGGTCTCTTCTATTTATATACCTAACTCCCGACCCCGTTTATTTTCCTTTTTGGCCACGCATTCAGCGCATTGTCACGCAAGCCGCAGTATAGAGGCATATGAAAGCTGTCTCTATCCATCGATATACATATATAGTATATACATACATATATATACAATGCCAGATATTTATCTGGCCTTATTGACAATAGCGTTTTGTCGATTGTTCAAATAAATTATGCCCTTATCAATAAAAGTCTGCGCTCTGTGCGTTTCTGTGCCAGTCTATCAGTTTATCAGTCTAGCAGTCTAGCAGTTTCCTGCTCCTGCCGGCCCACTCTGGTCCCGGCCCGCTGCTCACATAGTGCGATGTGCCTGGGCGCCGTTGCTACGTGCTGTTGACTGTAACTGGCACAAGATTTGTTATGCCCATAATTTGAGTCAGGCCAAAATCAAGTGGTTTATATTTATTCGTATTTATGAGCTGTTGAGCCAAAGCGAACGAGACTCTATAAATCTTTAAAGAGCATCGCTCTTTTACAGCTCCCATACTTTAGGGTATTCTAATTTCATCATGGCTTTTGTGTGTGCGCGAATGGAGCAGTTGATAGACCAATAAAAACGCTGAGCTATCATATCTGAAGTACAGCTACGAAAAAAAGATATGGTTCATGGAAAATTGATATAAGATAAACTGAGCCGAGCTGACTTAAATTTCGTTTATTTTAATTTAACAGAAATAGCTACAGTGGCGATCAGCTGAAAAGTTTGAAGGTTTATAGCTCGTTAATGGAAACTCCGATTATCATTTCAAAAAGTTGTTCAATTACGAAATGAATTAATTTATCAATTTTTACATATTTTATATGGTTTTTATGAATTTATGACAAAGTCTCAAGATAGTATAGTAATTGTCCATATTTGATAGACCCATCTGGCAACCCTATACAGCTTAAAGTTTATATTATGTAACTGTATATAAAAAATAAATAATCTTTCAGCAATCTATCAGTGTTTATTAGCAGGTTTCAAGCTAAAATCAACTTTTATATATGAATAACAACTTTAGTTTTATCTTATTATATGTTTGTATATATATATAAGAAATATTTATTCAATGTGTTTTGCCAAGATTCCAAGATAATCATTTTTAGATTCACTGTCTTTAAGTAGCTCTTGAGTCAAGTAATATCAAGTAATATGCACAGAAGCTAGAGCATTTGCCAGTCTTACGCACGAATTCAGCTGCCCTGGCTGGAGGAGTCTGTGCTTGGGGCGAGGACTCGGCGTGGTGGGAGGGCGTTATGGCTGTTTGGTCGAGACAAATCAAAAATCAAATTGTTTAAGTGATTTTTCATTTTGTGCTTTCACCTTGTTACGTTAACATAATTTTAGCGCCACTTCAAACAAACAGGAGCCAACGTCAAATGGCAGCATAAGTGATTTCCACCTCTCGTTCAGCTTCTGGTTTTTTTTTTTCATTTTTAATGCTGCTGCAAGGCCCAGCACCCGCAACGCTCCACTTTGATATATATTGTTGTGCACAGTTTGCCCCAGCCACCGGCGGAATGCCACGCCCACCCCAGGCAACAGCCCCCGTGTGGCCGTGTGGCAAGCAAGCCGTCATTTAATTTTATCGTGCGGAAGTTCTAAGTGCAATGTTTTTGCCGTTGTTGTTGTTGTTGTTGTTTGACAGGTGGGTGTGTGTGTGTGTGTGTGTGCGCGGGTGCTCAGAACGACATTGCTTAAAAGCGCGCTAAAATGTTCAATTTACGTTTGCTTTCTTTTGCTTTTCATTTATGTATTTGGTTTTGCTTCTTCTTCTGCTTTTTCGTCTTATTTTTGAGAAACATTGAAAATAAATTGAAAAATGTTGGCTCCCCCTCATAAAAGCTTGTTGACAACAACAACAACGACAACAGCTATGTCTACTATATATGATAAATAAAGGCAAATGAAGAGCAGAGCATCAGCTACATTGTCCAATATAAATTTTTATTTATTTATTATGATTTTCCATTTTTGCCAATTCCGCAATTTAAAATGCGTTGACTTCTTTCTTCATTCGAAATTGGCACAAAATGTGCCCAGCCACGCCCCCACATATACAATCTTTATTTACATATAAATATATATATATATATTCATTTATATATATGTATATATATATATATATATATTTTTTTTTTTTTTTTTTTTTTTTTGGTTTATTTTGCTTTGGTTTCACAATGCAAACAACAGAGCAAACAAAAGCAAATGGAAATCTGTTAATATATTTATATGGATTGGAAAAAACAAGAGGCCGAGGGCAATTTGTGCCGGCCACAGGCCACAGGCTAGGCGCCAAAGCAAATACGGAAAAACAAGCCGCAGTGCACGGATATATAATACGATATGATATGAACGTACAATGGGTTTTTATGCAGGCTTACTTTGCACAGTTTACTTTTGGCATGAACTATGAATTTATGGTTTTTAGATGAACTACAAAGGGGAATTTGTGAGATAGTTGCCAGGGCATTCAGCAAACAAGGCAATACCATTTAGAGAGAAACTGAACGAAATTCTATTTTGAAACGGCTAAATGAACTCACTATTAGCTGAGAGTATTAATTGTTATGAAATGGAAATTAATGTATATGAAACAACTTGCAACAATCAAAATAATGATACTTTAATTAGAATAATCAATAAAAGTAGCATAACATGAATGGTATAAATAGTAAAAATTGGATTTCGCTACAGAAAAAATATGAATAATAATAATAATGATTATGAAACTGATAATGCTACAGATACCTATATGTATATGTCGTACCGGTGTGATATTATGATGTTGTATTAGTTACTATGTCGTAATTTCCTGTTGCACTAGTGTTAGAGAGTCTAAAAGCTGGTACTGTGCTGTCTGAGTGAGTTAACATTTTAGCGATTCTCACAAAAAGAGAGAGAGAGACACAACTATAGCTCTTGCAGAACGTGGGCCCGGGTATTGTTGAGTGAAAGCAGGGGGTTGCACGGATTTCGATAATTAAGAAGGATACAACCAGAAATGGAAAGTATGACAGAACAAATCAGTCAAGCCTTCTTGGCTCTAGACTATTGGACGATCAAGAATTTTCTAGCGTGTGAGCGGAAAAATACTGAAAATTTGTTATTGTGCATATAGTGGAAGCTGCGAATAATAGTAACGTTCCCACATATTGTTTTTCTTTTTGGGAAAGTTAAGTGTTTTTTGCAACGTCAGTCTCATTACGCTGTGTCCGCATTCATTTGCAAATAGTGCTTAATGGCTAATAACCTTCTTCTTCATGAGCTGCCGCCCACCTGTAGGCCAGGTGACTTCCCGCATTAGCCTTCTGCCCGCTGCCCACACTCCAGCCATTTGGTAAAATCGGATTCGGCACTTCTTTGCACAGTTGCTATAATAAACTCTAGAGCTACGTAGCTCCGTACACCTTCGTATATTTCGACGAGCATAGATAATTTGTGTCCCATATAAAGACATCTCTCAGTGCACTTCCACTTAAATAGTTTTCCTTTCGAATGGAAGTTGTAAGCGAGATGCTGGCAAACAAGTTTACAAGAACTAAACATGTTTTTTCTTTTGCTGCTCGACACATTTTGCTAGAATTATTTGCTCTGCGAAATGGCAATCATAAATGTAAATATTGTGTCAAATAATGTGCGCAGCTGTTCCCCAAATACCGCATGTGCTTAAAAATATACACTCGAGCGAGTGCTTGAGAAAGGCTTCTTCATAGAAAAATACTAAAGCCATTTATGCCTCGCAAATATATCATATATCAATGTGTGTCCCCTGCAGAACCAACTGCTCGAGACGCTAGACTGCAGTAAGAGCACACAAAAAACAGGAAAAAAAAAAAGAAAAGAAGTAAACAATAATATGAAAAAAGAAAGACACGAGAAAAACTGAAGACTGTGGAAAGCAAAGTAAAAACATTTCCTGCAATTTGCACGCTGCACGGAACATTTGTGCGCATATTTTAAATACAGGGCATTATGTTATGAGTGATTTACGGCGCCAGAGCCGAAGAAACAATACCAAAATAAAATACAAAATAATAATAGTAGTAAAATAGGAGAACAAGATTTTTTGCTGCTTCTGTTCGGTTTTGCCCTTGTCGAGCTGCAGCTGCTGGGAATGATTTGTGTTGGAAACTTTGCGAGGCTAATGTTAATGCAAAAAAGTATGCTATACAATTTGTTGCGATGCCACAGCCGCAGCCAAAGCCAACGCCGACGCCGACGCCGACGTCATTAATGTCGCCAACAAACTTTAGATAACTAATTAGACGAAAGGCGAGTCATAGACCGAGTCCTGTCACGGCTGTAGCTTTGTGCCAACCTTAGCGCAGCTAATTACATTTAATGTGTCGACTAAGCAACTGCAAAGTGTGGATAGATGGCAAACGCTTATTAAATACGCCTCGGACAATGACAGACTGCAGCATGCCCTGTAGCCAGCAGACGAGAGTGCGAATATGCCGGGAGTCAAAAGGATTCAAGGAGCATTCACGAGGAGTATACACTCTAATCAGTTCCCGACCGCACACACCCCATGCTGAGTGGCTATTACAGGGCATGTGCTTAGCACTCGCAAGCAAAGCACGTAGCTCCTCGTACAGCTGTGCCAGTGTAACTGTAGCTTCTTAAGTGTTATGCAGGAGCCTGGCAACGTGTGCTAAACTTAATTATAACTAATTTGTGGCATATGTGGAGAGCAGAGACTGGCCAAGTGAGTGAAGACGGGGCTGGGGCAGGCCAGTGGGGACTGAATGGGGCACAGGTAATATAGAAAAAGTGCCAAACAAGCCGCAACTTTTGTGGCTCAAGTGGCCATTAAAGCATTAAAGCCGAGCACACACACAGACATGGACAAGCGTACAGCTTACTTCTAATGATATAGCAATTAGCCATGAGTGTATCTGTGTGTGTGTGTGTGTGTGAGTGCGTGTTGTGGCATATGCTCAAATTAAGCGCCCAAAACTATGCAACACTAATCGCATTTTGTGCGAAATATGCGCGCGCGTTTTCTCTCCCGCTCCCTCTGCCGCCCTCGGTAGGCCCAAAACGCATTTGCATATTTATTAACGTTGATTTCAAGCGGTCGCGCGTGTCCTTTGTCCTTTAGCCTCGTTGGCCCCACAAGCGCTGCGCTAACATGGCCAGCCAACTGGCCAGTAAAATGATTGAAATTAAACCACAAGCGTACATAAAAAATCGCTTACGCTTAAAAGCGATGCCAGATCCCAACCCGCTCTCTATCCATCTCCATCTCCGTCTCCGTCTCACTCTCACTCTCACTCTCTCTTTCTCTGGCGCTCTATCTCTTTTTATCCGTTGGCCAATGAATTCACGTAACCGCATAAAATCAAACGAAATAAGCCAAGCGCCGGCAAAAGTGGCAACAAAATGCACTTTATACCAGCTACCAAGCTCAGCCACAACCAACTTTATACGTGCCCCAAAGCCAAACAGTTCTCCCCCGCCGCCCCCTCCGCACCCACATAGTCCACATTGCCCACCGACGAGGTGTAATAATGGCCAAAGGCTGTTCCGGCACGCACGTGCCCACCAATGCAGCCAATGGACCAAAAATGGTTCTGGACTTCGCCACCAAATGCACAATGAAAATGCTGAGCATATTCGGAAAATGGAAAATGGAAAATGGCAACGCATCCAGCGCGGCCAATGCAACTAACCAAGTTAAAGGCAACTTTTGCCCATAAATGTTGCCAACTACCCTCATCAAAAAAACAGAGAAAAAAGAGAGAGAAAATGCGGAAAGTATCTACAAACCGTAGAGCAAATCGTATGAAAATCAAGTTGAACATTTTGTTGAGGTTGAGTCGAACTGTTGAACACTCCAAATAATGCTGCAGGCCACCAAACCAACTAGCCAAACGGTCGTTACGATGGCCAGTGGCGGGGGTGAGGGCGTGGTGCGGCATACGTGTACGACTAAATGTTTAATAGCCAAGTGTTGCTTTACCAGAATTTATGAAGGCTCTCAATATGCAGCAATAACCGAAATCGGTTTAAACTTTATAGATGAATAAGATGAGTGAACTCAATTTAATTGGAATCTGCTTGGATAATTTATTCATTTCCACATATTATTGAAATTCAAATATTGCAACTTTGTTGCACAAACAAATTTAAGGAGTCTAGATGCAAAAATTGCAATTTTCTATATTTATTTGCATTATTTATTATATATTCAATTAGCAGCTTCTCAGAGTGAAATAAAATAATACAAATATAAATATCACTCAGCTAAAAGAAATAAATAAAGCAAAAATAAATATTTAAAAATCACATAACATGTATTCGCTAAAAGAAATAAAATAATAATAATACATATGAAAATCTATAAAAATTAAACTTAATATAACAGAAATAAATAAAAATAAATCAGCTAATATTCGTTCGCGAAGATAAATAAAATTTAACAATTATAAATATTAAAGCTTTCGAATTAACTATAAGAAATAAATATAACATAAAATAAATATTAATGAATCACATAATATTTATTTGCTAAGAGAAATAAAATAATACACTTTTAAATAGAAAAATACTAATAAATATAAGTAAACATTAAAAATTAAATATTACATTAAAAAAAATATATAGATAATATTCATGCATATTAAATATCAAAATAATAAAAAAAATAATAAATATGATTAAACATTAAAAGTTAGATATAGTATAAAAAAACTAAATAAATAAAATCAGACAATATTCTTACATATAAAATACAAAAAATATATATAATATTACATATATGTACATATATAAAAATCTTATATATGTATATAAATCAGAAGTTATTCCTGCTCAGAGGGAAATAAATCTATAAATAATTCAGATACTGTTTATTCGCATATTATATATAGATAACTTTGTTTCTAATTTTATATTTTTGTATTATTGATTTCAAAATTTATATTTTATATGATGTAAATGCAAATACATATTAAATATATATATAACATAAAATTATTTATTGATTTATAATGATCTCTCGCTACCTATAGATCCCATTCCTGCCTGATTTTTATTGAACTTCAAATTGTAAACTTCTGTCGCAGCACTTGAGTAATATGTAAATGCGGCCATTTGATGCGATATCTGCTCATGTACTTAACGTATTTTGTTATGCTCAATTGCTGGCCAATTGACTCTCTGGCCAGAGAGACAACGGGCAGACCAAACAGACTAGACAGACCGGACAGACGGGGAGAGACAAGCTGTGGGACCTACTGCATTGGCAGGGCTTATCATGCGGCAAAGTTACAGGCAGCAACTCGTACGAGTGCTTACTGTTCAATGGCTGTCAGATTGCCTAGCTCAACAGCACTTCCCTCAAGCTGAGCACACACAGATGCACGCCCACTGAAGACAATAACCCAAATGCAACTGCCAATATTACTTAGTTACATCAGCCAACTTTTCCCTCACTCACACACACACACACACACACGCACTTGAATGGAACGAATGGAATCGACCTGAATAGAATAGAATCGAAATATCCCGTAGAGCTAACGACATAAGCGACATACGTGCCGGGTCTGGCTGAATTGCCAGATTGGCTGAATGCTCCACTGCTAGCAGCAGCACAAAAGGCACAACTTTTTTGTGTGTGCGCCCGGGCTTCCCCGCAAAGAGACAGAAAACCGTCAAAAAGTAAATATGCAACAAACAATGGCATTATGCAACTGCAACTTTAAGTGCGCAGCGCTCAGCAGCAGCAGCTTAACAACAATGGACCCCAAAATCCGATTAATGCAACTGCTATACCCTACCCAGCCCTATATGGAAGATGACGAGCGGAGCTGCTTGCCGTTGCTCTTCACTAAATACAATGAATCGCTTCAACAGACACTCGCATACACACACACACACACACACACAGAGACACACATGGCCAATAAACAAAAGGACAAATGCGACGCATCGCGCCGCCCCAGAGCCAATCAATCGCTATGGCACCCCAGAGAGCAAAGAGAGGGAACGAGATAGACAGTGGGAGGAGTGCGGCGGGAAAGAGAGAACGCGAGCAGGTTACCAACTTAGCAGGGACTGCTGTGTGCCACAGCGTGTGCACCACACCGCACCACACCTCAGCTCACCACATTGCAGAGGCGATTGAACGCAACCTGACATGCGACCAGTTCAATGCACGCTCCCCTCGCCACGGGTCAAAATCCCGTGGAATGTAATAGATTTTTGTCATACAAGCTGAAATAACTGGAAGTGCTCTAGCCCAAAAAGAGACAAACTAATGCACTGCACAAAGAGGGCAGATCAAGTGCTTAAAATAACAGAGAACTAAATACCATTTCTAGAATTATCTCTTTAATGAAAGTGTAATCTAAATGCCAGCTTGCAGCAATATTTATTATGATTGCATTCACATATTTATTTTAAATGAGAATAGTTTGGTTCAGTTTCAAATGCAAATAAATGAAAATAATACAAAATAAATCCGACACGAGAGTGACTCCATTTTAAATCTCGCCCCTCCATGCGATTCTCACAACAACAAAAATAGGCCTCAAATGATTTTCCCTTAAACTAAATATACGTCTATGTACAATTGTTTTTCTGCTTATCCAAGCTTCTTCACTGCAGCTCCTGCTGCTCTATAAATTATACGAAATTCAAATTCTCGCAGACTTTTCCCACATTTGCTGAATGAGAGCTGTAAAGTATAAGACAATAATATTATTGTTTATAGAATATGCTCGTCTATAGAGCGTATTATAGATAGAACGAACTTGTATATTATGTAGTAACAATCTGATAAAGATATAAATACCGTTTCCCCTTTGAAACACGACTCACCTTTTAAATTGATGAAATCACATTTCGTAAACGAAACTAAAATGAAATTGAAGCAGTGCGTCGCCGGTTCAATAGATCAAAGCATTTGTCTGCTCGTGTTGAACTTAATGCATGTATGCAACAGAAACGAAAGCAAAAACAAAAACAAAAACAAACACGAACACGAACTCAACATAGGACCCACAGCACACATATTAGCCGCAGACGGCCACGCCCAGTGTAATGCAGTTACAATTTGGCTAGCGTATCGCGCGCTTAATTCAATTACATAAACCAGCCAGCAGAGCGTTTGAAAACTTTAATTTGTATGCAAAGTCAATGCGAGGACAGAGCAAGGCGGAGCTGGGCGGGGCGGGTGGGGTGGTGCATGCGTGGCATGGGATGGCATGGCAATGCATGCTGGCAGCGTCATTGCTGTCATGTCCTTGTGCACTCAGGCGCCTAATCCTTTGAAATTGCCATACACACATGCACGCGCACACGCACGAATACAGACGCAAACCAAATGCCAATAGCAATACCAATGCCAATATACCCAGGCGAATGCAGTGGCTTAAGCGCTGTTTATATTACGCATACGCCGCGTGTGGCGCGCGCGCGTTAAACTCGTAAATAAGCAGACAAAGCGCATAAAATGTAATGCATAAATGCGCCTGAATATTGCATAAACGAATTACCAAATGTTAACTGCCAGCCCCAAATTAGTTAAAAGGCCAGACACAGTCGCCGTCGCAGCCTGTTTCCCATTTCCATTCCCATTCGCTGTCGCAATCGCAGTCACAGTTGCTGCCGAAATATTTATAAATAATATTCGGGCATAAAAATTGCAAAGCAGCTTCTACCCAAAATCAAAATAAAAAGCCGAAAAAAATAACGTTTTTCTCATTTCCGTGGCGTGCTGAAAATATTTTTGCGATTTCCGCCACACCCTGGGCAGTGGGACACCTTCTCCAGTGCGCCTGCCCGCCTCCTGCTTCACTCGCTAGAATGGGCAAGCGGCACAGCATGAAATATAAATACAATACAAATAAACGCGTGTCGCGCATATTGCACAATGTTGAATTTATTTACAGCTTACACACACACACACTCTCTCTCTCTCTCTCTCTCTCTCTCTCTCTGTTGACAATTTGTCAGCCTCCCATTTAGCCAGTTAGGCCATAAGCCCTGCAGACCATGAAAATGTGCTGTGAAAATTTGTTATGCGCTGCATTAAATTCTTGTGCAAGAGCCAAACACACACTCACACACACACATATGTACACATATCTACATATATTTGACTATAAAATAGATCACTTTGTGGAGTAGAGCGAAACGTAGCGCAGAGTAAAAGCTCAGCTAGAACTAATAATTTCACTAAAATAAAACCTAAGAAAGAGAAAAACCAAATATTTTAAAAACTATAATAATAAAACGGGAAATTTTTTAAATTATTTTAAACAAATTTGCAATTAATTTTTACTTTCAATAGCACATCTAATATTTAATAATATTTAATTTTTTTCTTCTAAATATTAACAAAAAGCAAAACTATAAATGAAAGAATAATTAATAAATAAATGTAATAATAAGAAGAATTTATTCTTTTTTCACAAATACAAATATACGACTCTGATAATAATTGAAATATATATATTAATTTAATATATATAAAGATTTAAAATATTTAGTAATTATAAATGTATAATTATAATGTATTTGTTGTCATTATACAGTTATATTCTTATATATGTGTAATAATTTTAGCCTGAATAGAAAATTCACTGTTTCAATGTAAAAAGTTGTCGCTGTTTGCATGTCCCTCGACTCAAACAATGCTTTATTCATCTGGGTCTGTGCTGTGCGCCTTTGCTAGCAAATTAGTTGAGTTTCGTGAATTTTAATCACATATTTCGTATTCAGCACTTTTGACAAACCCCATCATATAGTCAAGGGACTCTCCGTCGCAGTCGCAGTCGCCGTCGCAGTCGCCATTCGTTCCACAGGCAAAAGCGTTGAAGCAATGAAATGAATTTGCACGCGCTCATAAATATTTTACATATGCATATTGGCCAACATCCTGCCCAACTACACGCGCTGCCAGCTTACTCCAATGGAGAGATGCCTACAAAACGTGAAGATGTTAGCTGCTGGCACGTGAAATGAATGCATATATAATACACGCACACACACCCGTACGCTCACACTCACACATACTCACATGCATACTGCAAATTATTGTGACATAAAGTGCTTTGACAGCGACACCCAGCGAGGCTCTGCAACTGCGACTGCGACTGCGACTGCGACTGAGGCTGACATTTGAATCGCTGCTGCCGCTGCTGCTGCTGCTACTGCTGCTGCGTGTTGCTGCGTGGTGCTGCTGCTGCTGCTGCTGACATTCATGCGCCACATAATTCACCATACTTCGAGGGTGACTGCCATTGCAAATTCAAATGCTGAGCAGCCGGTATAACGCGTCGTCTGATTAGTCCCGCACTCGTCTCGCATATAGCATGCATATGACATATTTAAGTGGGTTATGTTACGCGTGCACAGTGGAGCAAACGCACACACACACACACACACATATACACATATACACTTATAATAAAGCTCATTAAACCTGGGCAACAGCCGGGCATAACAAAAAATAAATAAATATTACTGAAGCTCATAAGTCGCCTGTTAAGGCAAGCTATGCATATGAGTATATCATCTATATGTACATATACGATATGCTCCCACACACATACATATGTATATACAATATATACATGAGCAAATATGTGTCTGGTCTCGGGATCTTTTGTCATTACTGTCGCTGAAATGGTTAAATTTAAGCGCCTTAACTTTAGGCGCCACATTGACATCCAGTTGAGAAAAGAGACTCCGGCTCAATGAATTACAGCAATAAGTAGCAAATTTTCCATGAATTTTCCGTCATTTCTCGTTCCTTGCTTTTGCCTTTTAGCAGTCTTTGGTTATGGCCAATAGAAATGTTATCTGTGCAAAGCTTGTTCTTCGAATATATATACAATATGTATGGCTCATGTTTGATATAGCTCAAGTATTTAAATGGTCGTGAGAGAGCTTGATAGATACTGAAGCTATGAACTCTGACTTAATCTCAAGGAATTGAGTATTTACATCTGCTTGCCAGTACTCAGCAACAGCCACAAATTTTATAGACATAATGCCAAAAACTATTTTCAAGTACATGCCATAAGCAGTCTTCAAACTTCACAGACATCCTTAGTTACAGCTCGTACAACAACTGCAATAAGTCGAGAGGCCTTGAAGACATTGGAGCTGGAGTTCTGTGGGCGAGTGTTAAAGCACGTCATCAATTCAATTCCAGCTGACAGCTGTATTTAATTACTTAGCCAAAGTACACAAAACTCCCCAAGGCTCAAATTCGAATGTGCAATTGGCATTGAGACCTTTATGAGTTGAGCACAAATTTCCGAATTGAAATTAGCTGTCAGTGGCTCGAGGCTTCATCATTTACTCCAAAATAATTGTTGGTAATTGTAAAGCTAAGCTAGCATATACTATTATCTGAGTATTGATAAGTCTCAAGTAAATGTGTTATTCGACTATTAAGATCTATTCAGGAAAGTATTACTCAAATACATATGCATACATTTCATATTCTTAAACCCAACTTCGTTTAGCAATCCTCCATTCATGACTCACACACAAATCAAGCATTGTAAAGTCATAAAGCAAAGATCTGCCTTAATAAGTCAAAAGTCTTAATCGATATGTTTTCCTATTTCGTCAGGCAAGAAGACCAATTATAGGCTAATCCTCAGCGATGTCTTGGCCTAACTAAATGCCTTAAGGCTTATCTCCCGCTCTGCTTTGCCCGGTCTACATCCAATTTGCTTAAGTCTCGCTGCAGTTTTGTGTCTGCTCGCTAATAAGCTCAGCGCATCTGTATCTGTATATCTCCACGGAGTCTAGAGCTATAAAACTAGGCGAATCCATGCCGAAAAGCAAAAGCAGCAGTAACAACAACAACAACAAGTGGAAAACTGCCAAGACACGCTTGAGACCGGCTCTCCAGTAGCATGCCTTGCTGCTGCCCCTTGGGGCCGTTTGGGTTTGTATTTACTTTTTCGCTTTTTTCCCTACCTCTGTTGTGTTTCTGTTATTTCTTTCACTTTGCCTTATCCAAAAGTAATTATTTTCCATTAAACGTAATAATGATGCCTGGAGACTGATAACAGCCGCTGCTGCTGCCTGTGGAAATTAAATTATGCGCCGTTTGTTTTTGCTTGCCGCGAACAATCCGCACTTCTCTGTTGTTGTAGCCCGAGGCTAACTTTGTCACCTCAACAAAAAAGAGAAAACACTTGTGACAGTGCCAAAAAAAAAAAAAAAAAAAAAATATATATATATATATATATATATATATATATATATATATATATATATATATACACTTGTATTTATATATTTATATTTATATTTATTTATATACATATGTATATACTCGACACACAACAACTGGAGCAGGCACAACAATTGCTGCGCGTCCTCGTCGAGGTTTGTTAAGCGCAGCCATAAAACGGCTCAGTACACTTGATCGACGCCGCAAATGACTTTGGCTAGGGTTGCCGCACACTCTTACACTCCCACTCACACACACACACACTAGCTGTTCTTCTTCTTCTTTGTCTGGTGCTGCCTAGGTACGCTCGAGTCTAGGCCCGGTCCTGGTTCTAGTCGTGGGCCTGGTCCTGGGCCAAGTGCACGCCTCGCTGGTTCACTATGCGTTTATCAAAAGCATACATAATATCTGCGATATGGCCTGCCTCTGTCCCTATTTCTATGCCCGGGCACATTATAACAAATTTCTCGCTTGCATAAGCAACACACACTCAACAAATATGGGCGTGTGTTAGCTTATTAGAGATGTGCGCGTGAGCGTCAAATTATACGCAAATACAAATACAAAAGTTTTCCCTTCTGATTGGATCTAATTGTTCAATGCTATTAGAAATTGCGCATTGCAATTGGAGTTTGGAGGCTCATGATTAAGTTATAAATAGTAATATTACTAGAAAGTCTTTGTTGAAATGGATCTAGAATTGTAATATTAGCAGTATTAATCAGAGATTCATTAAAAGTCAAGAATCTGTTTTTATTTTGTTGTAAAATATTTATATTAAATATGTTTGGCAGAAGAAATTCACATATAATAATAATAATTATTCCAGAAATATTTCTTTTATTAAAAGCCAAGTCTTTATTGCCTTTAATTTATTATAAAAACAGGAAATAATATTAAATAAAATTAATTGTATATTTTTTCCTAAATCAATAATTATTATTATATTTATTTTTTGCTAAACATTTAAATTTATTTATTTCTTCCTTTCGCTATAAGTCTTTATTTCCTTCTATTATGTTTTAAATATTTGTTCATAATTTTTCTCTCTTCTTTTTTTCAATATTTTACTGTACATCAAATACTTGATATTCGTATCGAATATTGATTTAAAATAATTTTGTGAAGCACGCGTTCATCTCTAATTAACATGTAAAGCATAAAACGCTGGCTCGGCTAGCTGCTGCTATATCACTGCATAACAAATGGACGACACACTCAAACACACACACACTCACACGCACACAGGCACACATATGTGTCTGTCTGGTGTATAGAGCAAAGCGTCATGGCGGCAGTCCATAAAAATGGAACGGAACTGCAAGTAAATTAACAGGCTGGGCACATGAAGGCGACACAAAGCTAAAGCCCAAGCTAGAGAGCTCTCCGAGGCAGGAGGCAGATGGTTAGATGCTTAGATGGTTGGGTGAATGTCTGTTACTCTATGTGCCTTGTTTTACATAATCAACCCTGCATATGTGCGTGTGTGTGAGTGTGCGTGTGTGTGTGATGTTGGCTACTTAAGTTACACAATGACATTTTTCAATGTGTCAGAATTTTATTGTTGGAGCTTGGGGCATTGTTGTTGACAACTGACATCTTTCTTTCTGCAGCTGACAGAGCGTCATGGCTGGTTTTCCTCTACTGCTGCTGCTGCTGCTGCTGCTGTTGCTGCAACTCTGCCTCTTCTTCTGCTTCTTCTTACATTTCCATTACATTTTTACTGCTGCTGCTGCTATTGCTGTGTCCGGAACTGTTGCTGCTGTTTTTGCTGTTTTGTCTTGAAATGTTGACAACTGTTTTGCCACTTTTGCCGTAATTGAAAAAAAAAAAAAAACGAACCATATTCAAATATTGTTGTGCTACTCAAATGCAAGTCATTTTCGAGAAATGTAACTGGAAATTTGAAAGAAATATATTTAATCCCCTAGATGCCCATGATCCGACATTCCAGTCCTGCACCAAGAGTAGACAGGCAACAATTGCTTTAAGAGAGCCAGAGCATTTATTGAATCTAAAGAGAGACAATTATAGGACCATAGATCATAGTTTTCCTAAGTAGACAAACAGAACTGTAAGTTAGGGGAAAATTGATCTCGAATTTCTAGTTAGTTTTCTGTGCCTGTGAAGAGCTAAAAATATTCCTAATCAAATACAAATCACGTATGAATTTATAGCAATCAAATCTTTAAAAGCGTATAAATCGCATCACAAATGACTCGGAAATAAACCTTATGAGCAAAAGCAATTATCATTATAGATGCAAGATTATAGATACAGGATCAAGATTATAGAATAGTCTAAAATCACAAAAATGATGTGTATATAATAATAATTCTTATAAGGAAACTATTAGTAAAATTAAGCTTAAAGAGTTTTGGAGCGACTCTTTAGAATCAACTTGGGCCGTTCTAGCAAGTATAAAGTAAAATATCTTTAATTGCCAGGCATTTATTTTCTTTCGCAAGAACAATAGAAATAATCAACACACACACACACACTCACACACAGATAGAGCACAAGATGCAGCTGCACAGAAATTCGAAATCTCAAAGAGAACTGTGAAATTTTTGCAAGCTGCAATTGGAATTGCAATTGCATAGATAAGAAAAGCAGGAGCTGCAGTAAGTGCCTGCACTATAAGCAGTGCATTACTAGCAGTGTATTCATAAATACATACATATATATATGTGCAGACCCACACACTGACAGAAATTCCACCGAATTCCCGCTTATTGTTGCCCGACTGCTGAAACAGTGCGCCAACTAAAGCAATTTACAGTTCCTAAAAAACAGGCAGCCGTGGCATGCAAGTGACCTGGCAAGGAGTCGGCTGGCTGGCCGGAGGGGGGCCAGCGAGCGAGCGGGCGAGCGGGTGGCACAGCCAAACCAAACAAATGGAAAAAATTCAAATTATCTGCAAGGCAAAAATAAAGGGAAAAGGCAGCAGCAGCAGCAGCAACAACAACAACATCAAGACTCTGGCGAAGTGTGTGCCAAACTTGAGTTCTTTGCACACATTCTGGCACTTGAGCATTTTTCTTATTGTGGCCCCAGCCAAGCGCAGCTCAGTGCGGGTAGACAGCGAGGGGGAAGGGTAAGGGGGTGGGTGGCAGTGGCTAAGGGGTAGTTGGAATTTTTGGTGGAACCAAATTGCGCGCGCTGTTCTCTAACGTGTTGGGCTTAAGTTGGCTTGGTTTCTGGTCTCGGTTTGGGCTCTTGTGCGAGCGGCAGAGGTGTGTGTGGCTGTTGTCTGCCTTTTGGCCGTTTTATTTGCATGCCAAAAGGCAACACCACCACACGCACACGCACACACACACACACACAGACACCAGCTAAGTGAAAAAGAGATTCTGCGTTATGTTTTTCTTTTATATATACACTTTTTATATTATATTTTGCCGCTTTTCTTCTTTTTGTGAAGTCAGGCAACTTACTTTGGGCTGCTTAATGCATGAGGGCAAATGAAAAATGAACTTAATACAGTTGCAAACTACACGAGCAACATGAGCAACGGGTAATTGCACGCTGATTTGCAAAATGGCCAAAGTCACACACACACACACACATACACACACACACAATATTTGGCTATTAGCTGGCTTAAAGTTGTTTGGTCAACTTAAAGCCAGCCACTAACGGCCGTAAAACGTTTTGCTGCTCTGCGGCTTTTTGGGCCAACAACTTTTTCGACAAGCTGCACAAAAATGTTGAATAAGAAGAAGAGCTGACAGTTGGCATTTGCCAACAGTTTAACAGTTAAACAAAATGTCAAGAGCACAAACATATTGAAATGTAAGCAGACCATGCCCATGCCCAAAGCCTTTGCCTCCCCCATATCCTGGCCCTACTCTACCCAGCTCGTTTTTAGCTCTATTGGTCAACGAGCTCTTGTCCTTTCTGGTTAACCCATTTGCAGCTATGTGGAAGTGTGTATGTGTGTGTGTGTGTGTGTGGATGAGTGGTAAACGCAATCTGACAATTTATTCATTGTGCTCCACGTTTTTCAGCTTAATCCATTAATGGCATCAACTACAAAGCGTTGACAAATGGAGCTGACATTTTTACGCTCCTTTTTGTGGCTTCGGACTTGAAGTTATGGCAAAAGTAATCTTTGGATTGACTTGCTCTCTGTCTGTACTACAGTCAAAAGACTTTGCCTGACTTTTGCAGAATATCCATTTTAGGAACTTTATAATGAAATGCATTAACAATTTTTTAAATTTTATTTGAAGTATATATGTATATAGTCCATTCCGGCTGTCAAATGCAGCAATAGAAATATTTATTTATTCAAATCTTTAATTTAAAATTTAAAACTATAAATTTGAAGAGTATTTCTATTCAACTCGTATGCCTGCTATCAATTGGGATGTTAGCTTGTGGCTTCTGAGCTCATGCTCAGCATGTTGCTCTGCTGGTGTTTGAATCGGAAAAGCCACATTGGAAAACTTTTGATCCACTTGTTAACCGCGAAAACTTTGAAGCTCTATTCCAAAATGACCTTTAGATAACTTCTAAATCTTCTTTTCACGTATTATGTAACGGCTGCAAAATAACTAACACGCACACATACACAGAACTGCTCAATGGACAGTCAATGGACTTCCGGCTCTTCCATTCACTGAAGCTCATGAACAAAAAGCATTGCCTACTTTTCGGGGCAACGGAATTTAAATGACTTGCATGGCGCTGCTATTTGGCTTGCTCTGCGCTTAGCCCGGCTGACAGCTAATGCACTTAAAACTTCACAAATGTCTTGTCAATGCTTAAATGTTTCGACTGTGGCAGCAGCCACGCCCAGCACCCAGCGCCCAACCGACAGCGACAACGACTTGAGTGCAAAATTCAATTAACTTGCTTAAGCACATCTACGCACACACACACTCGCACACAATGCCCTCACACTTGTGCTGCATGCATATGCAATAAGTGTCTGCGTGGGTGAGTGAGTGTGTGAGTGTGTGCGTGTGTGTATGACCTATCAATTTCATGTCCAATCAAGCAGGCAACCAGGCAACTGCAGCAGCTGCAAATGAAACTGCAGCAGTGCAGCTCGTAAAAGCCATGAGGATTGCCCAAAACCCCAGCCACTTAAGCAGATGTCAACTTCATTTTGCATATGCCACATGCCGCATGCTGTATGCCGCATATCGCTGTCTCCCTGCCGTTGCTGTGGCACTTAAAGGTGCGGCCGTTCACAAAAAAAAAAAACAAAAGGAAACCTTTGCCACATCAATCGAGACAGCTGCGGCCTGACTTGCGGCTGTATCTGTAAATGCGGCTAATTGTTTTTGCGGTACATTGTTTAATTATTATACAAGTGCAAATACCATGTAATACACACACACACACACGCACATACTCACGTCCAGCCACAATCGTAGCAGTCTAATTAAAGCGATTTGCATATTAAATGAGAGGCAGTGGCTGCGGTTGCAGCTGTTTCGTGGCCCGGCGCATGTCACTGCCAAATGGGCTGTCAAATAAGAAAGCGTTTTGTCCAAATGTTACCGTTACGACACAGCAGAACAAAGTTTGACATTTTATGATGGGACCACAGTAACAAACGGGCAAGCCAAACCAGCAAAGCCAACCAAAACAACCCCACCCCCACCTCACCACACCCCACCCAACCACACAGCCCTTTTGCCTGTCAATTACATCAAAATTGTGAATTGTTGCCGTTATGCATTTGACATTTTCGAGTCAATATAAAACGAAAATAACTCACAGGTTCTCAGTGAGATTGTGTATGTGTGTGTGTGTGTGTGTGTGTTTGTGTGTGTGTGTGCGATACAATCAAATCTGGCAAACAATAGTCGTACACCTTGTTTTTCACTCTTTGCGTCCCCCTTTTTGCGTGCCATAAATAAATAATCAATGAATTTATACATTTGCCATGTCGACTCGACGTATACGTAATATGCTGTGCAATTTATTTGGCCCGGCACAGATGAAAGCGTAATTTGATTGTCCTGTGATTTATATGTGACTTTGACAGCTGGACAGCTAAGCTGCTAAGCTGAGCATAACCAACTGCCAACTGCAGCCCCCATTTGGACGTGGTGTCTAGAGAGATTTACAGATTTACCTGCAGAAGATGATTGAGAAAAAATGATCGGCTGAGAATGTATATGGAGAGCAGCTAACACTCAGTTCAAATGCAATTTAGGTTTCTATAGCTATCAACTCTTTTCACTAAATACTTTTATGAAGATGTTCCCTGTGGGGTTTAATTTTCAACTCCCCAGCAAACTTCGATGGTTCGATTGGGCTAGCCTGGCAAGAGAAAAAGTCATCGAATATTCCATTTGATTCGTTGCCTTTTGCACCTGAGCAATTTATGTCAATTGGGCATTGATTTATTTGCGCTGAATTATTTATTCATTTATTTATTTATTTATTGCCTTTAGCCGGCTGCCTAATGTCGTGACTGGAAAGTAAATTAGTTTTGATTTTGTATTTTCGGCAGAGGCTCTCGTGACCAGACGACACTCCAGCTCGATAAAGCATTGGGACAACTTAGATAAATAGCGAGCACAGCAGGTGGAAGGTTCACAAAAAGCTAAAAACAAAATAAAAACAAAGCAGCTAAAAAAAAAAATAAAAATAAATGAAATGAATACAAAACAAGGAACTCAAGTCGAAATGCACTGGAAACAAGAATCCCCGAGCGCATAAATTGCGCCGACATATAAAAATACATATATCTAAGAGGGCGGGCAAGCAAGCGAAATGGGCGAGGGGAGGCAAGGCTAGAAGCAAGCAGCAGTAAACGTGGCCAATGCAGAAACTCGTGCTAACTACACATTTGGGTATTTGTGTATTAACACTTTGGCAGTTGGAGCAGTTGGAGCAGCTGAAGCAGAACCGAGAGCTGAAGCAGGTCCTGGCAGGAGGACACCTAAGCAGAGGCCAATGGCTGAGCTGTTGTTTTGCGTCCAGGCTAAAGTTTAATTGGCTAGTTTAATTGTCAGCAAATGAAAAAAGGATGAATATAATAAAAACAAAGAAATTTAATCAAGCAGGGAACAATTGTCACACACACACACACACACACAGAGAGAGAGAGAGACACCCACTCACATGTATAAATAAAAAGTGCAAACGTTTATTGGATTTAACGAGCTCTCAGTGTCGTCGCATGCGGCATGCGGCAAGCGGCTAGCGGCATGTGGCATGTGGCATAGAGCAGCGCGAGGCAACATGAAAGCACTTTTAGCGCGCTGCACAACGATGCCAGCTTAATTTAAATGTCACCTGCACTAAACAAATACCAGGACAAGGGATCGCACCAAGACAGACAAACAGCCAAACAGCCAAGCAGACAGGCGGACAGGCGGACAGGCGGACGATGATATTGTTAGTGACACTCTTTCAGCATTAAGTGTGTACATGGCAAACACACAGGGGCACACGTGTGTGTGTGTGTGTGTGTGTGTATCTGGCTGCACTTCAAAAGCCACTCAGCACATCAACGGACAGGAGTCGGGACGGAAGCGAGCGACCGAAAACAAAAAAAAATATGTATATACATATACATATATATGCCCAAAGCATAGCAGATTGGCCATGGCTAGCCATGTGGGCCGACAGCTGCTTAAATATTTTGATTAAATTGTTGCCGCCGCAAAAACCAAATTAAAATACAGTGAAACAACGCTAAAAAAAATATAAAATAAAAAAAAATATATAAAAAAATCCCGCAAGAAAAACAATATATAAATATATTTAAAATTCGCTACTTTAAAATATTATGAAATATACTTAAACAATTAAAATAAATAAATAAGAATACAAACAGACTGTCCTTTTATAAATAAATGAAATAATAACAATTGAAAATGCGCTCATGAATACAGCACAAAACAAAATATTTCATTTGCAAAACATTTGCTTTAAAATATTTACAATATTTGCGCAGAAACTTGTACGATTCGGGCTGCAGAATATTTGTATTCCATTCGTCTTGGCGATGCTTATCTGTAATTAAAAATGAGCCAACTGACGTTGACATTCTCCAGTTTCATTAGAACATGGCCAAAGAAATCATTATAATGCCAATAAAAATAAATAATTTCGATGTCTGCAGCCAGCGTCCATTTAGCTAAGCAAACGCAGCGGTTGCCATACCATTTATGTGTGACTTTTTGTATGTGTGCGTGCGTGTGTGTGTGTGTGTGGTCTTTGTGGGTAATGGACCGCATCTTGTGGCTCATATCATTATGCATCATTAAGTTGATGGGCCAAGAGCAACGGGGCAACGCACTTCGATTTTATGGCCATGGCCGAGTCCTGGCCAAGGCATATGTCCTTCATCCTGTTCTCTTCTTCTTTCGCCCATCGTTCGCCTGCTTCCCAGCTGAGCGCCGTCTGTGTGCGCTATCAAGCGCATATTACTCATCGAACAATATTTTTGTGTCGCCTCGGGTTCGATTGCAAATGATATAATATGTATAGGAGAAGACATAGTTTTACGAGTGTGGCATAGCCAATAATGAGATAGTTCACTGTAGTGGGGCTGTCTGTATCTTCATTGACACGAGTGTCGTATGTTGGCCAAATACTTTTATGGACCAACACATTATTAGTAATTAAATGGCAGTGCTTTACGCAAGTCTGACGTAAGTTAGTGCATACAGCTAACTTTGCCAAAGCGACTTAACTATTGTAATTGATATTCTCATGAAATTCTGGCTTATAAGCTGACGTAATGCAACAGCTACGTATGACGTAACCACTTACGTTGTATTAATGAGCAGATATTACACTAATTGGCCGAGCAGGTAGAAGGTAGTATATACTTGTTGTGAATTACCTTTGCTTTTCTAAATTCCGCTTACGTAACGTAAGTTTAATTAACGTGTGTTTATTGGAGTACTAAAGAAGTGAATATATTAAGTATATTTAGCTCTTTGTTAAGAAGAAGCAGTAGTACAATTCTTATACATTATTGTCAATCTATGAATCCGGTGACGTAAGAACTTACGTAAGCTACTCTACGTAGCAGCTACGCAACGTATGTAACTTATGTGCATATGTAATTAAATAGTTTACATTCTGTAAAATCAGATCGAACTATGCCATCTAACAAGCCATTAACGTAAAACTCTTACGGGGCATGCGGAAAAACTTATAAACTCGTACGCGTAACGTTGAGCCAGCATAAAAAACTTGTAAGCAAGACAAATTACACATGAAAGTGCAACTTTATTTGACACAACTCCCAAATGGTTGACAACTTAACGTAAGTGCTTACGTCATAGTGTGCACAACTGTACTTTTTGCTGCTCACTGTTCACTGTTCACTGTTCGTTGTCTCGCTGGCTCTGGCCTCTACTCTTTCATGCTATAACTTTCCATCTTTGCGTCAAGTTTTTGGCACATTTGCTTGACAAATTGTTTTGTTTGCGCCGCTCGACGTCAGCAATCGATATACCCACCGTGTATGCGGAATATACTTATATGGATTATATATAGCCCGATTGATCTGAGTCCGAGGGCAGTCGAAACGGCAGCAACAGCAACGTGAACGAACCTAACGGGCGGCCACACCCACAAAAACTAACTAAGCAAAGTAGTTGTCACAGCAACCAAACATTTTGCTGTCAGCTAAATAAATATAAACAAATATATATTCGAGCTTTTATATATATCTATATATATATATTATGTACCGCCATATAACACTTATATAGATTGAGTAAAATTTCATTTTCTTTATATTTTCTTTCGTTTCTCTTTCTTTGCAGGTAAGTCGCAAAACGCTGTTTGGCGCTTCAAAGACGCTCGATTTGGTTATAAAATCAAAGTACGTACTTCTTTTTGACACCCACCCACACACACACACAGCCACACATACAGACCCACACAGTGCCAACAATGGCGCCATTAGAGACGTCTGAGGCAGTGCAAGAGATGAAATCAATAAAGTCGAACGTATCCTGCTGATAGCTGTTTAATGTTTACAATATGTCTTTATTTCTTTTTCTTCTCCCACTCTTGTACGACCTCCCACTCGCTGTGCCCCTCCCATCGCTATGGGCTGCTGCTTCTTCGTTTCATTTCCTATATACCCCTAGACACATTTGCCTTTGACTTTACCTTCAGGAAAATGCTGCACGGCTCCCGCTTAGCTATGCAAAACGATTTGATAATACCCAGCGTTATGATCCTGGCCAGCAGCTGCACTTGTTATGATAGCAATACCCGGCACTGGACGGGGCGTGGGCCAGCGGGAGCGTGTCGTCTATAATGCCAAACAATTTAGTGCAGTTGCTGCTGGCACTACTCCTGCTGCGGGTTGCTGCTGCTGCTGCTGCTGCTGCTGGTGTCGCCTGACAAAGGTAACCTCCATTATCCGATTTGCATTTAGGTTTAGGTGAATGCGCTCAAATGTGCAATTCAATTTAAGCAAAACTTGCTGCCAAACAAACAGTAACAGCAGCAGCAGCAGCAGCAGCAAAGCCAGCTGAGAGGGGCTACTGCTGAGTTTTGGCATGCAGTTAACCAGAAAAAAGTGGCGCAAAAAGCAGCTTAGCCCCCGGAGCCAAACTGCAGAGGGCAGTTTACCAGCAGCAGCAACAACAGCAGCAGCAGCAATTGTAGTAGCACGAGTATAAAATAAAATAAAAAAGGAAAAAATAAAAGGTCGACATGGCGCATAAAAAATTCAAAGTCAGTGAAACGCAACTTAAGCTTTTTTTACACCGGTTGCCAAGTGGCTTTGGGGCAAAGACTAACACAAAATCGGGATAAACACACATGTACAACACACGGAAAGCGAGGGGCAAGGCTGCTGCAGATAGCAAGAGAGAGAGGGAGAGACAGAGAGGAAAGAGTGGGAGGGAGAGGTCGATAGACAGCTGAGCAGGCGGAAAAGCGCTGCAGGAAGTTAGCACATAAGCGGAGTAGATTAAACACCGAAAAACAGGCGCTCAATGAGTCACATGCAAAATGCCCCTTCTCAACTCACACACACACACATACAAACCAAATTTGAGTTTTATATTATTGAGGTTGTAGTTGTTCATACCCTAAGCCCATTCGATAATTTCAAATTAGATATATTACATATGTTAATGCATAGGTAACGAGCTAATGGCGGGATATGAGATAAACTCAAATGTAGCTAAATTTATGTTTATCGATAGCACTACATATCGATAATTCTGATGGGAGATAAGGACCCTCCTAATGAAGCATCTGAGAAATAAGTTTAATTCGTTTTTATCTTCTCAAATTACCATAAAACATAAATATCAAAGTCTTATTAAGTATTTGCTTACCAAATACTCATTTATACTCAGCATATTTAAATAAATTATAAATTCAAATTTTGGTTCATATAAATCCCCTTTGCAGAGTGTCTCTCTATCTGCCGCTCCCAGTTAGAGTTCTCTTTAAATTTGTTAGTTGTTTTTTATTTTTATTTTTATTTTCATGTTGTTTGTAAGCCATTCAAAGCCGACAAAGTGCGCTTAAAAATGTCAAAACAAAAGGAAGCCAACGGTTTTTCGGCTCGCCTGTCTATCTGCATTTTCACATGGGTCTAACCGCATTCCAAGCTCGTTGCCCCAAAACAACCCGACAAATATTTAGCAACAGTTTGTGCTACAAAGAAACTTTTGTAGCTGAGCTTATGAAAATGTTTAGAGCAGAACTAAATTACAATAAGCTCGAGTTTATGCCAACAAATAGCTGCAAGCCCTGCGCATGCTATTTAATTATAATCAACTATCCAAAGCAAACTGCAATCCAAACCTAAATGTATTTTGTATATTTGGGAAAAAATAAATAAGTTAAATTAGTAAACTGTTAGGGAAATATATTGAAAAATAAATCAAAGCAATGATTTAGCTGTTTTCATACAGCATATATAAGAAACTTTATTTCAATTTGAATTTGAATTTATTTTCTATTTATAAAACAAGACATTAAAATCGGATTTATCCGCCTTTTATTACTTATTAGAGAAACGATTAAAGACGCGCAGCCAACGAGCTTAAAATAAATGTTGGGCTTAATTTCTTAATTGGCTAATTGGCACTCGTAAGACACACAACACAACAATAAATAAATAAATAAATAAATTTAAAAAATGTTAATCAAATGACGTTTTGCTCGCTTAAAGCACAACAACATTAAATCGCTTGGGAATGTTCTGTGGCTTTTTAATTAGCTTGACAAGTTCGTCGAGCGATTATATTACAGCGACTCTCTATGTGTCTCTATCTGACTTTGCTCGCAATCTTTTTTTATCATAGCTCTGGCTTTGCTGCTAATCCGATAACTTTCAAATGGCCAGACAAACTGTTGTTTGACCAAATGGAATTTGTTTGTGCTTAATGCGCTTTCATTCATAAAAAGCGATTCTTTATCGCACGCAATGCCAGGTAATTCCAATAATAAGCAGTTTCTAATTGGATTTTGTAATGAGCTGTGCTTACAACTTGTTTGGGACTCGTTCAAATGAATATTTGGTCGGCGAGTGATATTTGAATTTAATATGCCCATCCAAATATTATGTCGATGCTGAACAGCTGCTGCGCTCAATAATTGTGTGTAAAGTGAAAAATGCGAAAACATATAAATGTCACACATGTTTAGGGCCAACAAATTATGCATGAAGTGCAAATATTTGTGTAAATGGCATAACAATTATTGTTGACTATATAATCAGCATATATTGTATGCATACTATGCGAATTAAGGATTTGAAGCTGACTTTTGCCCCCCCACCCCGAACCGAGCCGGACGGCGCCCGGGCCCCACTTCAATCTAGATATGTGTGTATATACATATATAAATATTAAATATGCATTAGCTTAGGAATCACACACTCACACTCACACGACCACACATACAGGCGCGCTCATTTGTATGCTATACTTTTTTACTTTTAATGCTCTCTTGCACAAGCTTCGCCACGTGGCGCCGCAATGTGTTAAATTTTTACAGTTGAATTTGTTATGCGGCCGTCTGTGTGTGTCTCTCCCTCTCTCCCTCTCTCTGTGTGTGTGTGTTTGCGTAGTAAATTTGAATTTGATTGAAAAGCATGTGACACCGCTCCAACCGTCCGTCCTGGGCCGCCTCTAGAGCCATCATCTCAAAGAGGTCTGAAGGCTGCTCCTTTTTACCTGGCGCTTCCTTTCGCTGCTTCCTGCCCGCGCTCCCTGCTCGATGTCGGCTGCAGTTTAGATAACGTTGAACGGTGCGCATCATTTGGCGCTCAGCTTTGACTGCTTACTTTGCCACACGCTGCGGCAGGGGCACGAGAAGCGAGACGCAAGACGAGAGACAGGAGGGGCGTCTTCTGCTTGTCAAATGGTTTTGTATAGATTTCTGGAGACGCCATCTGCTAGAACTACCCACTAACCGGGCGCCGGCCTTTGTGAGTTTTTGTGACAGCTTGTTAGACGTGGCATGTATTCTAGTTGCGAGCTGCATGGGCCGAGGGGCATGCGGCAGGAGGCGTGCGGCGTGAGGCAGGCGGCATGTAGCCGCATTGTGCATCAAACTGACAGCGATGAATGTAAGCGATTTATTTTATGATTTATTGCGTATACGCATTGTATTCCATTGCCATGGATTTACTACACACACACACCCATGCATATATCATTATATAAATGTATGTCGGTCTATGTGTGCGTGTGTGCTGATGTATTTTGTATTCGTGCCCATTTGTGTGTCGCATTGTTAACACTTGCAAATCACTTGGCTATTGCGATTTCCCGTGCGGAAAGACATTCAACAAAAGAACTTCTTAAAAATATAAGCAGCAAAAAGTTGTCTCCAATCGCCAGCCAGATGGCTAGATATAATGGGGTAAATATTTGTATCAAGTATCGATCCCAGCGAAGCTTTAATCATAATTTGATTTGCTTTTCAAGAAGAAAGCTGAAATCTCTCTGAAATATCCTCATATACATATATAAAGATATTTCAGGGGGAAACTCAGCTTTCCTAAAAGTGCTATTTAAATTCTCGTAAATTTGATCTCCTGCCAAAATATATACTCCGCCCTATGCACTTCGACTGATGCAAGTGCTGATAGATTCATACCTTATTGGCTTGAATATGACTTCATTCGATACATGAACATACCGATTGCAGTCTTTAAATCGAGAGCAAACTACCCGGGTCTGAATCTTTTAAAACTTTCAATTCAATCAAGTGTCAAATTAGTGAGGATTTTTAATTTAAGCGTCCCTTTTTTACGACTGTTATCTTGTTTCCTTTTTTCTGCTGCCATTCGACTTATAAATAAAACATGTACCTGTCACTCAATTAAGAGCCCGGCGTCAGCTGGACCAAGTGGGACCAGGAGGCGGGCGTGCAGGCGGGGCGTGGCACTGCCAAGTGCCAGGAGTTACAAATCAAAATGTATAAAACATGCAATTTGTTTGCCAAAAAGTCACGCGTAACTTCGGCCCCGCCCCCTTTTTGCCACTCATCCCAACTCCTTCAGGGACTCGACTAAGAATTCCAGGCAGATCTCTATGTGTGCGTGTACGTGTATGTGTGTGTGGGCGTGGATGTGTGGGTGTGGGTGTGTGTGTTGCGTCAAACTTTATGCAAATGAAGTGTTAAAGTTACGAAAAAGTGCAAAAGTGACAAAATAAATACAAAACGAAAACTAAGAATTTTGTCTTGCTTTGACTCACTCAACCTGGGTGTGATGTTATTTCGATTCGGTATCCATCACAACCTCCTTGAGTGAGCGATAGCAGGATAGAATATCCACAAAGCTAAAGCAATTGACCATTAGGCAAACTAGCTAAACATTCAACGGAAAGCACTCAGAAGAGAAACGAAGTGGAAATTACGTTAACAAATGGTTGAAGACCTTTTATTTAAATTATAAACCGGGAAACTTTCCCCAAGCAACTGCTTAGCCTAGTTTATACTAAACATACGTCAAATATAATAGTTCGTTTATTTCAATTGATAAATTATGCATTAATTTGCACCGCACTAGATACATAAAATATAAATCGACTCAAATCTACAAAGGTTGAACTGCATAATCAGTTCGTGTGAATGTGCTATATGATTATGACTCTTCTCTCTCACTCTATCTCTCTTTCACTCTCAATCTCCAAATCTCGTTTACTCCCACTGTCACTCTCTCTCTCTTTTTCTTTTTCTTTTTCTCTTTGTCCCATATTGCATTCTTCCCTCTCTTTATCCATCTCTTACCTTGCAGTTCGTCATTGCCTTTACCTTTTCCTAACTTATAAACCAAATAACACATTAGAGTCCCATAATATTAGCACTGCTTTCAAACCTGTTTATGTTTGATGGATATTTCCAGTTTTCGTCTTACGCTTTAAGGGCAAGGACTTCTTGTGCTCTGTGGTTGAGTTTATGTTTTTGGATTTTGGATTTTTGATTTAAAACCCATTTAACACAATTTGATATCATCCCAGCACTGGCTATCTCTGCACATATATGTACGCAGGCAATTTGCAATCAAAATAATGTATAATGGAGATGCGCTCTCTTATGTGGGAGCCAAGACGTTGCCCCCAGTCAAGATGCCCCAAATGGCTGCCGTAGCCCTAGGACAAAAGTCAAGCTGCGTATGCATAATAAAATTTTGAAATGCCAATTTAATAATGCTTAATGGCAAAAATCATTTTTGGTAATAAATTTATGAGCACATGGCTAGATGCCAGCAGCATAAGTGTGTCTGTGTGTGTGTGTGTGTATGTGTGTGCGCGTGTGTGTGTGTGTATCTGGCCTCGGGGCAAGCACTCAAGTCGAAGACGTAGCATACTGCTAGGCGCGTTGAGTGAGACGAAAGCGAGACAGAGAGCGAGATAGAGAGAGAGCGGGCGAGCGGGCGAGCGAAAGTCCTGTGGCAAATATTTACCTTTTGAGAGGTTTTGCTCCCAACGCATTTGAAAATAACATTTGCAATTTTAAACACTTGAGACTTGTCGCCAGCTGCCACCGCCAACACATCTATGAGCATGCGAGTGTGAGTGTGAGTGTGACTGTGACTGTGAGTGTGTGTCTGTCTGTCAATTTTGTCTAGTACTAATGACAATTTTCATTCTCTTATATTTTTTGTTTTATATATGTATTTTTTTCTTTAGCTGCTGCTGCTGCTTTTGCTTATTACTCTAGTGGCTACATTGTGATTATTTATTAATTAAATTTGCCATGAGACAGCAGCTAAGGCAAATTTGTTTTATGTTTGTGTTTGGGTTTTTGTGGCTTTCAGGTTTCGGCTTTTGGCTTTTTTGGGTCCCAGAACACACACACACACTCATAGGTATATATGTACTGATCTCTGGCCTATTATTTGAAGACTTAGCCCAGCTTTTGTTGCGTGCAAACAATTTTTTACAGCAATTTATTGACTTTATATTCTAACCCTTTTTTGCTCGAGCTGGAACAACACCTCTCTCTAAATATTTAATAGGCCGACTCGAAAGCTCAAGCGTAATTATCTATATAGTTTGCCAGGCCAGGACAGTTGGGAGCCAAGAATTATGTGCTCTGCGCCCAGGTGGCTTCACCTGCAATAAATTGTTGTTTAAGGACCTTAAAGGGTCAACGCAAATACGCTGACAATTATAAATGTCTGCACGCTGCATATGCAAAGCTCTGAGCATTGATAGCAACTGGCTTCTACACAAATCCCTCCCCTCAACCCCTGCAATCATCTCATTGATAAAACAATTAATCATTTAAACAGATTATCGATTAGTGTCAGCTCATGATGCAAATATTACGCGAAACTGTTTCAATTCAACTATTGCCAGAAGCAATAGAAGTAAACTGCCCCAACTTTATTCCAATACTACATTTATATCAATAAAGCGGGATTGATTGAAATCGAGAAAAATATATATAAGGGGAGACAAATGGAGATGAAGAACGAGATGGATATGTGCTCTAAATCTTTGAAAGTTAATTAATTTCACATATTTCTCGAGAGACGCTCTTTTAATTTTCAATTTATTTTCAATGCTGCAATATCTGAAGCAGAAAGAGCTGATGGGCCCGGCTGGGCAAGCTCTGACCCCGTTGCCGAAAAGGAAAAGCCATCGGCTGTCACTCCTCACTTGCCGGGATGTCAGCATTACCCCAATCTGTGACAGCCTATCACAGTCATGTCACAAAGTATTCGCACATATACGCGCGCAATATTTTGATTAAAATTGCAGGTACAAGCTGCGAACTGTGAGTGTGTGTGCGTATGTGTGTGTGTGTGAGCCCACTGATGCTGCTGCTGCTGCTCCTGCCTGTCTGGCAGCGATTTGTTCGCCCTTCGTTGCCAATTGATTGAATTGAGCACATTGAGCCATGAAATGTTTGCCCGACGGCTAACAACTAAATCACCGTTGGCAGCTTTGCATGATTTCGCTCTCTCGCCCTCTCGCCCTCTCGCCCTCTCTCTCTCTCTCACACACTCTATATCAGTCTAAGGCAAAAGTCAAGTCACAGAGCGAAGTTGGCTGAGTAGAATCGATCGTGAAATACCTCGTAAATAGCTCGAATGCAAAAGTAAATAAATAAAAAACAGATTTATTATTTTATTTAAATATATATTAGTTACAACTACTTTTTACAGGGTTTTTTAAATTTGAAAATGCTACTAAAATTAAATCTGAGCAAGCACGACTTTGCCAACGAATTACAATTAATTTTACGGTATGCACTAGCATATACCCTATGCTATTGATTAGCACCTGCAGGGTATCGTAAGATGGCGTAATAGAAAATGCCTCTGGCCGCCGACTGCAAGCGTAGACAACGCTGGCGTCGGCGTTGGCGTTGGCGTTGGCGGTGGCGCATTTCGCAATTTTTCCTGAATCGCATAGATTTTTCTCCGCATAGCGGAGACAATTTTGTGCACATTTTCGCCGGCGAGTTGGCTTCCTTCTTGCCTTTTTTCTACCCTATAAACTTCCGTGAAAAGTTTCGCTGGGTTTTTGGTTTTGTTGTCAGACAGCTATCGAAAAAGTTTTCGGCAATGTTTGCCCAAGAGCGTAGCGAACTAACAAAATGAGTTTATTTTTTGCTTAATTTCGCACAAATTAAAAACGTCGAATCCGGCTCAGTTACGGCTCCAAAAATCCGTAGATAACAAAAAAAAGAAGAGGAAGAAGAAGATGAAGCGAACAGAAAGAATACAAAAAGTTGAAACTGGGAAACAGCGCCATTTTTCGTCTTGCAAACTTTTTGAAGGCACTGTATGGCCAGCCATAAATATATAAGTCAGGCATGCGCGTGTGTGTGTGTGTGTGCGTGTAAATTATATAATTTTTATTAAGAGTTTTTCGTTTTTGGTAGATATCGTATGTTGCCTTCTTAAAACTCGATTCCACGAACTTATCAGACATTCAATGAGTTGGCAAAGTGCTTAATGCGCCTCTAACATACATATATGTATGTATGTACGTACATATACATATACAAAAGTGTAAGCTGAGCAGATTTTTTCGAGAAGCCAAAAGCGTTTCGCTTAACGCTTAAATAAAAACTGGATTACGGCTCACCACAAGCGCCATTAACTGTTGCCTTCGCAAGTCGCAGATATAAAAGGTATTACATGATGTGCACTTTATGTCGCGGCTTGTTCTTAAACTTTGCAAGTGACAGAACGATGTACCGAATTACTGTCTGCTTCAAGTAGCACGGGCTCAAATAGAATTCCATATACTCTTTCGATTTCGGCATAAAAAATGTTTACAAGAGGCGAAAACGAGTGCTAAAAATGCTTGAAAACCTAAATCAGTTTGTTGAGAAGGGCGCTAGAATAGAGAGATGTGAACTATTTATATTACGATAGAATATAGAATTGGATATATTCTTTCGCTTTCCTCATAAGGAATATTTATACGAGCTGCCAAAGTTACTGCTAAAAATGCTGATGAAAGTTAATTTGTTGAGGAGAACGGCTCAAAATATGTGAAAAAGTTATAAGTGATAATTATGTTATCATCCTAACACTTACATTAATAAATTCCTTTACCTTTAATGACAATTTCAATTGCTTCAATAATTACAAGAGCTTTCGTAAAAAGAAATAAATTTAAAAAGCATCTATACTATTGCTATACCTATTTCCTGAGTCGATTTGAGATGAGATGATTTTTATGTTATTAGATAAACATTATAAATTGCAGTATTTTACTCAATTATTCAATAATAATTAAATAATTATGAAAGCAACTATGTGAGTACAACGGATGTATGGGACTCCTTGATCTGCTTTACAACTTTGACATCAAATTTCAGCATTTTTGTTTCAACGAATTCTCCCCAAGGACCCGCACTCACATACATTAAAAAATCGAACCTCAAGCCAATACTTCATGAGAGATAAGCTTGTTCAAAAGGTATTTCACATTGAAATGTTGTGGGTATTTTTTAACGAACGGTAAGCCACGTATGGCCCCTGGCAGCTTAGTCTGTATGCAGGGCACCACGCCCAACCACTTGGCCCACTGAAATGGCAGCATGTCTGCCTTTGCTCGCCTCGCCTCGCCTCAGCTCAAGTTGGCTCACCTGGCCACAGCCTACATGAAGTGAAGCGAATGAACTCGCGCAGCCATTTGGCTAATTGTTCAGTTTGTTTTACGTGTAAGGCAACAAATTGGCCAAAGCACACGTTTGCCAACAGCAGGAACAGCTGCTGAGGTCCAAAGGTAGTCTGCATTGGCATGTCCTCGACTCGCCGTCCCGCCCGCTCGCCCCTGGGGTGGCAGTTAGCGAGGCAGGGCTCATAATAATTTAAATGCTCGGCACACAAAGTGACATGGCAAAGACAAACAAAGGTCAAGCCGAGACTACTGTTGCTGCTGCTGCTGCAGCTTTTACAGCAACTGCGACTGCGACTGCGACTCCTCTGGTTGCAGCTGGAAATGGCTACGTGACAGGACGCAGTGCAGTGGCTCGCATTTAAATCCAAGAGCAGCAGCAACGAAATTAGCACGACAAAGGGACAACTCAGTGCAGGAAAAGAGAGCGAGCAGGAGGCGGTCAGTTAGAGAAGGGGACTTGAGGCAATTGTACGTAGTGCAGTTAATTTGCCATTGCAAAGCAACAGCAAACGCTGAGCAAATAGTAAACGAGTCGCGTGAACAGCAGACAGGCTGCAGGCTCAGCAACAGCTCCTGCTGCCGGCCGTCTGCTAGCTGTCCGCTGCCTGGACAACCGGATCAACAACTAAGCAAACAAATGGCGTTGCAATTGGGCACGTTTTGGGCAAAGCGCTCGGAATCATAGTCAAAGTCGTAACCCAATGGAAATGAACTGCGACACGAACTGGACACGGACAGGACATAGGAAAAAGGACACCAGAGTCAGACCTACTCAGCCTGTGAGCCCATGCCAATCCAACGTACGTGTGGCTAATGATGCTGCAGTCAGTAAGAGGCCCAGATTCCGAATCAGATTCCAATGCAGAGGCAAATGCAAATGCAGATGCAAATGTAGATGCAGATGCAAGCGCAGATGCAGATGCGAAGGCGATGCCTTGCCCTAGCGACGTGTCAGATGGGCAATCGTTACGCACAATTTGATTGGAAAATGTGGACAGCAGCAGCAGCAGCAGGATCCTGAACCTAAGCTGAACCACTTAAATGGCCACAAGCACGCATACGCACGCCATGCTGCAAATAAGAAACTACGACTAGTTGGCCGTCACAAAAGCCAACACTAAAAGCCAACTAAACGCTGCAGGGAAATATAAATAGAAAAAAAAAGAAAGTTAAAAAAGAGATGTGAAATTAAGAAACACAGGACAGAGGACAACGAAGCAGCCCAGGCGAAATTTCTGCTAGCTCAGGCCGAGGGGACCTTGTGCAAACCACACACACACACAAATACGTACACTAGCTGAACTAGAAAGTGCGCTAAAGCCAAGTTTGACGGGTGCAAAGATACCCTTGAAATGGCTCCAAAAAGATTTCAAATATCTTATACTTATTCTCAGATCGCAAAGGTTTCTACTTCTAGCTCAAATTTCTTTAAATTTACTTTTTGTATTATTTAATATTATTATTATTACAGAATGAAACTCAAATCAAAGTAAAATATAATATAATGTATCATAGTTGAAAAGCAAAAACTCTTAATCTCTTAATCTCTTAAAATAAATGTATAGAGTATATAAAAGCTTTAATAAAAATAATTTTCAAAGGAAATAAGATAGATACAAAAAGAAAAATAAATATATTACAATATATTTTAATATATAATATCATAAAAAAATACATTTATAAAAATTCAAGATAGTACTCAAAGATATACGAAACATTTTATCGATGGTATTGATTCAACTAATCTCTCTCTCTCTCTCTCTCTCTCTCTCTCTCTCTCTCTCTCTCTGTCTCTCTCTCTCTCTTTGGTCAATGCCTCTTCATAAATAATTAAAAACCATACAAATGTTGAAAAAAAAACCTGCTATCGATAGTTATCGATTTCAATAAAAATCTCAACATTTTCAAGTCTCATACTCTGTAATCGAATAGAATTACGTACCGCGAACAGAATTGACAAAAAATCATCTATGGGTAAAATGATCTTTAAACTTAATTAAACCGATTTTCCTGCCCTTTTTGTTTGGGATGCAGGGTATTCGGAAAAGAACAAAAAAATGATATGAAATAACAAAAGAGGGGCGAAAACTTTTTGCTTTAGTCAAGAGCAACAGACGGCAACGCCCGGGCTGCAATGGCATAAAAGAAACATAACTAATTTGCATAAAATGTGGAAAACATGGTGCCTATATATAGAGACCAACACTGGCTAGTGGGAGGGGCGTGAGGGCGTGGCATGGGCCAATGGTGTGGGCTAGCTGCAAACTTTCCGCCTCCTGCCGGTGCGGGAAAATCGAGTCAATGTCGTAAGTGAAGAGTTGCTCGCTGTGCACTGGCCTGTGCCCGGTCCAGGTAAATTTGCGGCCAACTTTTTGGCACAAAACGTATCCAAAAAATAGTAAACTAAATGAAAGTGCCACGCCCAGCAGCAGGCAGCCGCCCCAGCGATACACTTCAACGAACCTTGTATATGCGACCAAACAAAAGATATTTTTGCATCACAAAGTGAAAGTTATGTGCATGTAGGTTGTGCGGGTGTGTGTGTGTGGGTGTGTGTGTTTAGCCGAGTGTATAGAGTGTCCCCGTGTGGGTGTCTGTGTGTGTGTGTGTTTGTCGTACCCCATATTAGCGGTTTGTATCTTTTGCAACATGACCACGTCGAGACAAAGTTGTAGGCCAAATTGTCAGCAAACAATGTGCAAAGTCGGTTCGCTCCCAGCTGTAGTGTGACTGCCCGAGAGAGTGTGTGTGAGTGTGTGTGAGTATGTGTGTGTCGGTGTGGGTGTGGGTGTGGGTGTAGCTTGTGTGTTTAACTATGCATAAGAAAGGAATCTGTGTGGGTGTCCGCTTTGAAGTATGAGCTCTAACTGAAGCCAGTGCTGAAGCGTTGCCAGCCGAGCCAAAGCTAAATTCTTTGAAATATGCGACATTTCTTAAGGAATTTTAAAATTTTTATATTTCATTCGGTTTTTTATTTGACCACTCCAATGAAACTGCACTGAGTTATGCCAATTTGATATTGTGTGTGCACTGTCAGCCCTGCTGATTCAAGGGACATTTCAGATGATTCGATTTTTACCCTAAGGAAATCATTGCAAAATATTTTAAGTCTTTACCATATTCATATAAAATACATACGTACATATTTGTGCTTAAATCCTTACTTGCATACAAATGTAACGAATTCCTGTTTTTCCTGCATTTCGTTTTCAGTTTGGTGAATCAATCGATGCCGGACGCGGACAAAATTCGAACGATGGTGTCTCGAGCGCTGCGCGTGTGGGAGACCAATTCGAAGCTGACATTCCGTGAGGTGTACAGCGATCAGGCGGATATACAGGTTCTCTTTGCACGGTGCGTATGAAATGTGGAAAGTGAAAGAGTGTGGGGAGTGGAGAGTGGAAAGTGGGTGAGCCAATGGGTGGGTGGGTGAAGGTTGTTTGCTCAGCCACCTCATGTAGACCATAAAAAAAAGCATTCTTTAGTGCCATAAAGATGGGCAGCCCATAAAATTGCACTTAAAACCAGGCAACGATAAATAAGCCAAGTATTAAACCATGAAACCAATGATGATGATGACGACAGCGAAGACGACGAAGAGGACGATGACGACAGCAGCTGAAGTGAAGGAGATTCGGCTGCATGCTGGATACCAATTTCAAATCAAAGAGTTTATGTTGCAGCTGTTGTGTCGCTTTTTTCCTAGATAAGCTTTATTTTTGCAAGCTCGTAACTTCGATGCCATTGAATTAACTAATCAAGGCTCTGGCTGACTAACCCTCGACTCGACTAACTCTGCCTCTTCTTCTTCTACTCCCACCCTGCAGGCGCGATCACGGCGATGGCTACAAGTTCGATGGACCCGGCCAGGTGCTGGCGCACGCCTTCTATCCGGGCGTCGGGCGCGGCGGCGATGCGCACTTCGACGCCGAGGAGACCTGGGAGTTCAATGCCAGCAGTGATGACAGTCGTGGTAAGTGGAGATAGACCAGCAGCGGCTGTTGCTGCGGTCAGCAGATAATCTAGCCAGCGAATGCAATGCATAAATTAATAACATTAGATGATAACACACAGTAATAATAATCAGGAGCAACAGCAGCAGCAGCAGCAGCTGTGGATGCAGCGGCAGTTGTTGCGGTCGGATTGCGGCTAAAAGCCTGCGGGCGAGCTGCAGGCGACCAAACCGCAGCGGCACCGCCTTGTTGCAAGTGGCAAAATCAATAAACGTTGGCGCCGGCTGCCTGCATGCGCTTTGTAATTTAGCGCCATAAATTGCGCCCCTAACGGCAGATCCAAAGAACCGTATAACCCGCAGCCGAGCGAAGCCCGGGCGAGAACCCGCTCCGAAACCAGAATCCAATGTCGACAATTTTAATGGTTTTTAATGCCAATAAAAAACTGTCAGCATGATGCGTGACGTTCGCCAAATGCAACAGCGACCAATCCTTAAATACCCTGTAATTTCAAAGTGCAGTCACGTGGCATATAAGCCTTTCTAAACGTTCACTTTTCAAATAAGTCAAACTTAATTTTGATCCACAAAAAATAACATTATAAAATTTCTTAAATTTTTATAATTTTGCAACATGCTTCAGCGAGACTTTGGCTATAGACTGATGTAGATATTGATTCAAAATTTGAATTTCAAATGCATTCAAAAATAAATAAAATATTAAAAATTAAAAATCTTTCGGTTTAGCAGAAATCTTCCATTTCGTTTAAATTACAGAGTGTCTCACAGTCGAGGACATTCACAAGCAGCGTGTGTTTTCATTGTAAATGTTGCAACGACGCCATTTTTATGCCACTTACAAAGTCGTCAAGGCGACGACGCGTTCTTGTCTCCCCATTTCTTCTTCTTTTTTATGTTTTGTTTTTTTTTTTTTTTTTATATTGTTGCCTTGGCCGCTGGATGCCATTAACCAATCGCTTGTTGTCGCATTTCACAGGCACCAACTTTCTGAATGTGGCGCTGCATGAACTGGGCCACTCGCTGGGGCTGGGCCACTCCTCGGACTCGAATGCGGTCATGTTCCCCTGGTATCAGAATAATGAGGTCGATGGCAAATTGCCCGACGATGATCGCATCGGTATACAGGAGCTCTATGGGGCCAAGGAGAAGGTCTGGGGTGTCTATCGACCGGTAACCACGACGAGCACCTCAACAACCACGACCACAATGCGCTCGCTCACCTATTATCCGCAGCAGCGACCCAACTATCCCAATCGATATCCAACCTATTATCCCAACTATTATCCGCGAGGGGGAGATCGTGAGCGTGAGCGTGAACGTGAACTAGAGCGTGAGCGTGAGCGTGAGCGTGAACGTGAACGAGAGCGCGAGCGAGAACGGGAGCGTCAGCGAGAGCGAGAGCGCGAATATAAACGACAGCGCGAGGAGCGAGAACGAGAACGAGAACGTGAACGTGAGCGATATCTGGAACGGGAGCGAGAACGAGAAAGACATCGTAATCGAGAATTCCGAACGACGACATCAACCACAACGAGAGCACCAGTGAGAACGAGCACGACGGCAAGAACAGCACCCACCTATCCCACTCACAGGCCCTACAACTACCCCACAGTGCATCGGCACAATAAGCCACATAAGCCGCGCAAGCCCAAGCCGGACAACTGTATGACCTCATACGATGCCATTTCCATGATACGCCGAGAGCTGTTCATCTTCAGGGGACAGGTAAGGCGCCAGTATAAACTAGATTTCCAGATTTCACATTTCTGACATTTGCAGTACTTTAATATAGTAAAAGGTCTTGTTCATTAAAAATAAATCATATTAGATCCGGCATACCATAAAGCTATCAAAGAGATATTTGTTTAGATTCTAGTTGTATTGTGTGGAAACCAAATCCTTTTTCGGTAGGGGCGTCTAAAATGAGTCTGAACTGGATCTCCAGCAGCTAAGCAACGGAAGATATAGTTTATCCGATTTGCAACGATTTCTGAATCGATATGGTCTCAATTCATAGCTTACAGAAGCGTAAAAGCAAATATTTAAGGCAAAGGTTCCCAAACGCAGGAAAATACAGAGTATTTCCAATGTGCCACACCCTTACCATATCGTATATACAATATGTGGGAGGTCAACACTAACTCAATCATTATTTAATGTTTATTTGTGCTATATTTATCGTTAATATTTACTCTCGTTCTCTACAGTTCCTGTGGCGCATTGGTGCCAAAGGCTTGTATAATGGCTATCCGACGGAAACGCGTCGCCATTGGTCCGCACTGCCCGAGGACTTTAGCAAGGTGGATGCCGTCTATGAGAATCAACAGCGTCAAATTGTGTTCTTTATAGGTAAACAGACCTCTATCTCTAACTGTATGGTGAGCTCTATTAAACTGTTCACCTTGCCACCCACAGGCCGGCAGTATTACGTCTTCGATTCGGTCACCCTGGTGCCGGGCTACCCACAGCCTTTGACCAGCCTGGGTCTGCCGCCCTCTCTCAGTCATGTGGATGCCGCCTTCGTTTGGGGCTACAATAATAGGACGTATTTGACGAGTGGAACGCTCTACTGGCGCATTGACGACAGCACGGGCAAGGTGGAGCTGGACTATCCCCGGGACATGTCCTTCTGGGCGGGCGTGGGCTACAACATAGATGCGGCCTTCCAGTATTCGAATGGAAAGACCTACTTCTTCAAGAACTTGGGCTACTGGGAGTTCGACGACAATCACGTAAAGGTAGCCCACGCTCGGCCCAAGCTCTCCTCCCGCAAATGGATGCAATGTGCGCGCAGTGTCAACGACGTGGACGAGGAGCAGCGCTGGACAGCGCCCCTAGTATCCGGCACCAATGAGACCACGGACGGCAGCTCCGCCTCCATTAGCATAAGACAACGGGGACATAGTCTAACTGTCATCCTTCTGCTGGCATTCACATACTTGGCCTGGCGTTGTTAAGATCGTCACAGCATTGATCTATGAGAAGATCCGCCGACTTAGTCTTAAGACATCGACCTAACAAATGCATACATAGATTGAACTTGCATGCAAACGTGTATGCCGTCTAATATATCAATGCTGTGACGATCTTAACTGTCTCATTTAGCTATCTACACATACATATATACAGATTACATAAGTATACACATATGTACAGTCGAGTCCCCATACTTCGAAATGGCAAAGGATCAATTCAAATTCAAATTATCAAGAATGGTTAGAATATTTTTTCGATTTATTGCGGCTTGCGATTTACAAATTATGGAGATTCGGCTGTAATATAATATATGTATATCTAAAACTTGCCAGGCGCCCACTGCATAATTGCTTTCGTCTTTCTAACGCAAACACATCTACTTTATAAAGTTTATCAATTTTATATATAATATGATAGGTATCTAGTTTTATGCGCAGTGCCTCCGATTGAGAATGTCTCGAATTCTTTCACCCATCACTGCCTTGTATAATTAAGTACAGTATTCCCTTATACGAACGAGCAGATTGGCCCGACTCTGAGTAGCTATGAGCTGCCCGCATTTGTCTTGTATGTTATTTTTTTTTTTCTTTTCTTTTTCAAATTGATTATAAAACAAAAGAAAATCCCTTCTAATTATTTATATTTAAATAATGTGATATTATCATAAAATTTTGCATGTGTGCGATTCCACAGTGAACCCGAATAACAAACACTCAAGATCAGAAAACATTTAAACAACAATTCGAGTTAGAAATATATACTTATTTGATTAGCTTTAGTTCTTTACATCTGTATATTTATACATATATGATTCAAAGGAAATAAATTAATATATTTAAGGTGAATATATTGATTATAAATAAATAAATATATAAATACATACATAGACTCTACATCTATTGTCTTTTAATAAAAATAATATCTGTTGATGCTTTTTCACTTTTTGTACAAAATTCCAGTTAGAGATGATGATATAGATAAGATCTTACAATTTATAATTTACTATAGGAAATGGAAGAAAAATGAATCTCATATATCAACCTTGTAAATTAAAAAAAAAAAAACTGATCTTTATTAATTAACCGGCGATTGAGAAAATTCTGTTGTCAAACAACTTATGGCAGCACTTTCAAAATTGTGCAGCTATAACCCACATTCAACTTTGCTATAACCGACCTTGTGTATACTTCTAATTATGCTTATAAACGATTGAAAGACAGTTTCATATCGTAATTGTTATAAACATTTGATTTCAAAGGTTGTTGATAACAACGTGCACAGATTGTGTAGTTGAATCACCAATGAAATATATAACAAGTCAGAAAGCTCTAGTCCAGACTGCTCGACTATGAAATCCCCTGAACTCTTCGGAGAATTGATATTTCAATAATTCTTCGCGTCTTTCTGCTTACAAAAAAAAAAACACACACACACACACATGCATAGACATACATAGGCGCGCACGCATAAACACGCATGGGCTGCAGTGTGGGCTTACCATGGGAACTTAATTGTTTAATAACTTTTCTTGTGGATGTACGTTCTTCATGAAATTTTTAGATTCTGTTTATGTCATTAATATGCGCGTATGTGCCAAAGCTCAAGTCTCTAGTATTTATAGTATTTATAATTATAATAAAAAATTAGTTAAAAAAATTCTATAAAGTACATTCGAGTCTACATTTAAAATGGAGACTCTAGCTCTAAAGATGTGTGAGATATAATTTAATAACTGTCTTACGATAAGGGTTTTATCGATAAAAAAATAACGGGATGAGTTATCGATTTTTGGTGATAAGCTCGATATCTGCGCTGTATACCCGGTCATTTAAAAAAAAAGTTCAAGTCTCTAGCTTTTATATCTTCTGAAATCGACGCGTTCATACATACGGACAGACGGACGGACGGACAGACGGACAGGGCTAAATTGAGTCAGCTCATCGCCCTGATCAAGAATATATATACTTTGTGAAGTCTGCCACGCCTCCTACTCCCTGTTACATACTTTTAAGAAAACCATTATACCCTGATTTCACATTTTCAATGGGTTATATGCATATATATGTGTGAAGGTATATCGGCTCATTATGGGTTTTCTGATATTTTAAATTTGTCCGTTATAGTTTAAAATATGAGCTTTTTTATAGGTAGTGCCGTTCGCAGTGTAACCCATAACTCGAGTAATTTATGGCTAAAGTTCAATTCCAGTTGTACATGGAATAACTTAATGTACGAATACATATCTGTTTGCGATAACAAATAATAATAATTAGTTACTCTTCGTAAAAATGTAGTAAAAACAAAAACAAAAAAAAACTCCATTTAAGTAAAAAACAGATGTATCATGTTTAACGATAATGCCCTTATCTTGCGTTATAGACAGGTAAATAAAAATGCATTAGATATATTCATAGACATACATATATATATGTGTACATATAGCGAAAACTGATAATTCGACCAGTGACAGGCAATATGTGCCGAAAGAGCGTAAGACATATAGATAATTTAGCTCTGTGGGATGTATATCACTCCATAATCTGTATAACTTAGCCATCCAAGATGACCCTTGCTTTCAGTAGATGCACCATCTGACGGGCATTGTAAAGCCTGTTATATATTCTTTAAATACTTCTCAATATACATATATATATATATTCAATATATATCAATATATATCCAATACCGGCCAGTTCAATTGCACTTGGGTCTCTGGCCTGTCAGAGCTTGTGTGCGGCTCCAATTCTCATTAGGCGATGCGTCATGGCCCGTGACGACATCGGAGTGAGTCCCGATTCCGAGTTCGAGACCGAGACCGATACCGAGCACGAATGCCCAAAAACTCGATCCACAGCCCACCGGGCTGACAGTCGCGCATAGACCACAGACGTGGACAGTAGTTGGCGGTTCATAATATATATATATATACTATATATTCATATAGGGTCGCACAACGTGAAAAAGTTAAGCCACCCATATATGTGAATACAGCCAAACAGTAAAAAGTACGTCGCGACAAATATATGTATTTAGTATATTCATATCAGATATATAATATATGTATATATATATATACACTTATATATATAATATATGTATGTACATATATGTATATCGCTGTTTATATTAAATTAGAGACAATTGTGAGCAGAGGTCGAACGAGCGTGGAAATTATACAAAGCTTCGTGTCGCATAGTTAAAGACGATTCAAGGCCCGCGCCCGTATAGATATCGAACTGTAGCGGCAGTGATAACGCCCCAGCTACACCTCGTTTGCCACTCTGACTAAGCCCCAGCCCCAGCCCCAGCACCAGAGATAGTAACTAAAAGTAACTGTAATTATATACAAGTTCAGCTGTTAATCTGTTCGGTGATAGCCCAAGGGCTTGTCAGACCTATGACAAATCATTTGTTCGTTAAAACTGAAGCACCTGGTAGCATTAGTCCATATCTAATCACCAAAACACGACAATTGCAAGTTGCCCGGAAATATACTTTCGACTATTATCTGTGCCCACCTAAACCGAACTTCAATAAATCAAAGTTCTGTACCACTAGATAGCCGTGTCCAAAACATACATCCCACAAGCCATGTCGTCCATTGATAATCTGAACATCCGCCCGCTGAGCGCTGAGCTGGCTCTAAAGGCGCAAAAGGAGCTGGGCGAGGTGCCCGAACGAGTGCCGGAGGACATTGAGACGATACGCACATGGATCTCAAAGCAGCCCCACCTGAAAGCACGCGAGGATGCACAGTTTCTGGTCGCCTTTCTGCGCGGCTGCAAATACAGCCTGGAGAAGACGAAGCTCAAGCTGGACAACTTCTATGCGATGCGAGGCGCTGTCCCGGAACTGTACAAGAATCGCTTCGTGGGCGAGAAACAGCTGAACATACTCAAGACAGGGTAGGTGCCAAGAAAGCTGAAGATCATCCCTCAAATACTCTATACATATGTATATATCTTTTAGCTGCCTGCTGCGCCTGTCGCAGCCGCTGCAAGTGGACGGTCCGCGCATTCACATCTCTCGCTATGCCCAGTACGACTCCAGCAAGTATTCCATTGCGGAGGTCATGCAGGTCAACACCATGCTGGGCGAGATACAGATCAGAGAGGACGACAACGCAATGGTATCTGGCTTTGTGGAGATAATCGACATGAAAGGCGTCACCGCCGGCCACATGTTCCAATTCGACGCGGTCCTCATCAAGAAGCTGGCTGTGCTCGGCGACAAGGCGCTCCCATATAGACCCAAAGGCTTCCACTTCATCAATGCTCCCTCCATTGCCGAGAAGGCAATGTCCATAGCCAAGAGCTTAATGAGCGACAAGATACGCAAACGGGTGAGTTATGAAAGCACTAGAAATGAGAATACATGCATAAATAACCATATAATTTCCACTTTCTCCTACACAGTTCCATATACACACCAAGTTGGATTCGCTGTACAAGTATGTCCCTAAGGAGTATCTGCCCATTGAGTATGGCGGCACCAATGGCAACATACAGGACGTTCTCGATACCTGGACGAATAAGCTGCTAGAGTACACGGACTTCTTCCAGGAGGATGCGGTCTACGGTACGAATGAGAAGCTGCGACGTGGACAGCCCATCAATTCGGAAACGCTGTTCGGCATCGAAGGCTCCTTTCGGAAACTGACCATTGATTAGCTATACGTTTTATTGTAGTACATACATATTTATAAAAAACATAATTTTTAATGTTGTAAAAAGAATCAGTTAATGCACAAATTCCAAATAGAAACGATAAAGTCTAACGATACGAATATTACCTATGCAGACAGTTGGAATCTGCCTAAAGCTAGTAAAACAGACAGAACATAAATTAAATACATTCAGGCAAAATTAGATTAAAAAGGCAGTAGGGGAAAAGTAAGGAAGCTGGACTAGATCGGCTTACAGCTTAGCAGCCTGCTTGGACTTTTGGTTGAGGAACTCGTAGGCGATATCGTTGTAGGGCTTGGAAGCGTTGCGCACGCGCTCTAGCCACTGGGCCACCTTGGGGAACTGTCGTTCGTTCACATGGAATTGGCAGAGTCCTGGGAAATACAGAGCATTAGTGAAGGAATACCAAGGAACACTGCTATTGGGTCGCTAACTCAGCTGTTCTATCTCAGAGGCGCACGATAAATCGGCCACTGTGAGCTTGTTGCCAACCAAGAACTCATCGTTCATCCAGAAGCGCTCAAGGAGATCCAGACTGGTTTCAACATCTTTTACAAGTTTGGCGACCACATCCGGCTTGGGCTTGGGCGCGAGTCCATTGATGGGCAATAGCCAACCCTTCAGGAAGTATGTGCCACAGGGCACATGCACGTTTCGGAATTGCCACATCAAATACTCATCCACGCGAGCACGCGTCTCCAGATCCTTTGGATAAATCTGCTGGCTCAGCTGATTCTTATCAGCGAGATAGCTAGAAATAATGAGAACGGTACTTATTAATGCTGACCCCTTTCACCTGATATTCATACTCACCGGATCATGGCCACGCTCTCAGATAGATGGAAGCTTCCATCCACCAGTGCGGGCAGTTTCTGGAAGCGATTGATCTTCTTGTACTCATCGGTCAACTGTTCACCTGCAAACACAAATTCGAATTTAATTCGCCGGCCACAGCTCCTGGCGCACTTCAACTTACGTTTGCGCAGCGCCACGGGGCATGCTTCAAATTGTGTTTTGCTCAATTTGAGCGCTAGCCATACAGCCCGCGACGGCGGGGACAGGAAATCGTAATACAATTTGAGAGCCTGTGCCATCTCAGTAAATTAATCAGAAAGAATTCTCTGGGACCGACTGAATCAGCTGTGGTGCAAAGTTCCAATTTCACTGCTGCACAGCACTGCTTTAGCCCGTCTTCGTTTTTCAGCACTGCTCTCACGTACCTATAGAGCTGTCCCGCTCGCACTTAGCTGCTGCACTGAATTGGCGCGAATTTCAAATGTGTAAGAAAACTTCATCAAAATCAACTCTTCTTCCACAACAAAATCAATTGTTTGCTCCACAGCAAAGCAATCAATCACATCAAATATTCAAAGTGACAAGTTTGGCATTACATTTAATACTTCAGCGGATTTTGTCCGGCGGAGATTGTCGTTATTATCTCGTGGCCGGAACATGCCGAAACTTTTATCTAAAGCATAGATAATATCGCAACATAAATGCCAAGGTGAGACACGTCATAGGCTTATCAGCAGTGATTACTAAGTGAATAATGATAGCAGCCAAAGAAAATATCAGCTTTGCGATTGGGTGTTTTGTTGTTGTTATATATTTTTTGACATTTAAACAAATTCGTTTTAATTTATTAACGTACTCAACATGGGTCGCTACAATACACCGGCAATTATATATGTAATGTGTATATACTAAATATATATATATATATATATGTATATATTTTATTTAATGTATATGTTTATGTGTAAACTAGTATCAAAAATTAGTAGAAACGACACTTAACTAAATCAAAAATGTTCAAAAATTAAATGTATACATATGTATGCAAATGCATATGCAGATGCATCGGTATGTTTGTACGAATGCATATTCAAAATAAAAGCCAACAAAAACTTAGTATATTATACACATATATAGTGTGATACATATATATATATATATTTATATATGTATAAGTAGAAGACGTCCATTGTGAGCGAAATGCGGCGAGGAAAACCAAGTGGGGAACTGTAGACATATGGATGAGGCTATGTGCGTTGATAAGACCGACAATAAATTATAATCGACGTTCATGAGGTTTTTGGCCATTTAATGGCGTTTTTAGTTTTGCATTTTTTTCTTACAGTTTTTTAGTGTGCAATTGGTTTTTGTTGTAACATTGTTCAATTTGCTTTTAGTTTCGATGTTGCTTTCTATGAATTGTTATAAAATATCAGGTTCCAGCTATGACCAAATTTCGCTATAGCATAGTATATAAGTATATATATACACGAGATATATATATATATGTAGGGACTCATATATAGAAAGAGTGAGGTGTGTATAGTATGTGCATTTGAATATACAACTAACTGCTATGGCCACGGCCACTGCCACAAGCGCAGCCATTAGCCATTAGCCATTAGCCATTAGCCACTATCGTCGTTCCAGCCTCGGCCTCAATCGAAGTTCAGCTTGCGAAATGTGCCGTCCTCGTTGGCAGCAGCGGCAACCAGCGTGGGTCGCGTCTCCTTCTCGCTGGCGGCGCGCAGCTTCTCATCGACGCCGTAGCGCTCATCTTCCTTAAAATAGGGCGTAAAGTTGGTCAGCTGCGACTCGTAGAATGCCGTTGCATCATTCAAGGAGCCATTGTTGCCGCCCAGCTCCACCGGCAGGTACTCCTTGCCAATGGCCTTGTACAGCGACTCCAGATTCGGATGTATGTGCAGCTGAAGGAAGAGAAACAAAGACTCGATGAGAAATAGAGCTAATTATATACAACCGTTCTTTGCTGGCTACGTACCAGCTCCTTCTGTTTCATCACGTTGCGGATTATGGTGAGCACAAACTGTGTTTCTCGCGATGCGTTCACGATGTGCGTGGCCACCAGGTTCGTGGGAATGCCATGCTCGAGGAAGGAATTCATGCGTCGGAACAAGCTTGGGTCGAACTGCAGCAACAGCGAATAGGGGATTTTGGTGAAATCAATCACCTCCACAACGCCAGCTATGTTCCAGTTGTCGTCGGAGTTGATCTCCATTTCAGAGCGGAAGGCGTGGAAGCGAAAGATGTCGGATACACTATGCTTGGAAGTCTCTATGTGTCCCATGCGTGTGAAGTGTATACGTGGGCCGCCCGGACCAATGGGATTAGGTAGCGTTGCGAATATGCTGATAAGACGATAATGAAACTTATTCTCTAACTCTCATTCTCTCACTATCTTTGGATTTCGATTTCGAGTTCTACTTTGACTCACCCAGATCTAGCTAGCTCGAGCAGCTTATCGTCCACAAAGCGACTCTTGAGCAGGCCGCGCTCCTTGGACTTGTAGTTGTAGAAGAAGAGCACACGTTTCTTGGCCTCCTCCAGATCCCAGCGACAGAAGCGCAGAAATGCAACCAAGAACTGATCTTCGGTACGTGCCTCCAGATAGCTCTGTTCCTCGATCCACGCGCGCAGAGCCGCAATGAGCTCATCCCGGCTCGCCGGATCCTCGTTCAACTCAGTGCGCGCCACTTCCGCCAGCTCTGGCACCAGCTCTCGAATCTTGGCCATAGTAGTGTATGATAGCTGCAAATTTGTTATCGAAACTTAAAGCAAACTGACAATGTGTACTGGTGGCCGGGAGGGTGTTGGTGGTGTGACTTGTGTGCTCCGTCTGGGCTAAAACACAACTAATATATAAGTCGATGGCTGCCTTGTTTTGACCTGGAGCAAACAAGTGTACCCTATGCTAGCAGTAGCAATGGGGGCGATATAGACGTGACCAATGCACAGTGGACCGAAATTCGCTCAACTTTTGCTCATCGATTCATTTCATATTCAAGATAAGCATTAATGTTTCTCCGTAACTTAATATTGCTTGTTTAACCAATTTATATGCATTTAAATACGTAGTTTTGGTCTTTTCTTGAGAACTTAAGCTTCACAAGAAAAATAGAGGAGAAAGCAGAGAAAAAGTTTTATTTTACTTAAATGCCTATATATTTCGCATGGTAAATATGAACTTTGGTGCCACTGTGCAGGCACAGTCGAGCGATAAGATAAGCCTGTAGTAGATATAACTGTAGCATGGTTCGATTACCCGCCAGATATCAACAAATGCGAACTTTGCTATGCGACTTTACAGCTGCATTTGTCCCATCCAAGTTTTCTGCTCGACTTTCATTCGATACGTCCCATGGCTGCAAGATTTTGATGATTAGCTATTAGCAAGCGAGATCTTCTAGCAACAGCTGTAATCTTATCAACAATTAGAAGAGCGGGCAGGGCGGCCATCTAGAGCGCTCAGCTACTCGACGTTAGCGGCGGACATTATCAGAGAGTACCGAATGATTAGCCATAAAATGGCGAGATTAGAGCCAACTGATTAGTGGCCTGAAGTGGAGAATTGCCCAATTTCAGTAGTTGCACAGTTGCCACGACGCACGGTTGAGATCCGTACAGAAGCAGGTTATGGCCGAGATACGTCCAATCAGCGTCGAGCTGCGCCAAGTGGCCGAAACCGAGCTGAACGAGGTGCCAGCACGCTTGCCCGACGACCTGAAAGCTCTGCGGGACTGGCTAGCCAAGCAGCCGCACCTGAAGGCACGCCAGGATGCTCAGTTCTTGGTTGCCTTTCTGCGCGGCTCAAAGTTCAGCCTAGAGAAGGCCAAGTCCAAGCTGGACTACTTCTACACGCTGAAGACCATGATGCCGGAGGTGTTCGCCAATCGTCAAATAGACGAGAGGACCATTGCGGTGTGTCGTGCAGGGTAATTAATTTCCAAATCCATTTAACAGAGTTTCATTTCCATATACTCTTTTCAGCACATATGTGCGTCTGCCCAAGCCCTTTGGCCCCGGCGGACCGCGCATTCAGTTGACGGACTACTCGAACTTCGAATCGAACGGCTTTAAGCTGATCGATCTGTTCCGGTATCAGACGACGCTACTGGAGCAGCTGGTGCGCGAGGATGACAATGCCGTCATCAGTGGCACCATCGAGATAATCGACATGTCCAAGATGAGTCTCAGCCTGGTTGCCCAAATGGACCTTTCGCTCATCAAGAAAATGGGCGTGTTCGCCGACAAGGGTACGCCCATCCGGCTAAAGGGCGTCCACTTGGTCAACTGCCCCAAGGAGGCGGTCACTGTGCTCAATCTAGGCAGAAGTCTCATGCCCGCCAAGCTACAGAATCGAGTGAGTGCCAAGTCGTTTGAAGTGCCAAGTTTGAACGATGATTTAATCATTTCTATACCCTGTACCAATTCAAAATGGCAGTTCAGGGTCGAATGTTTTTGTGAAAATGAGCGAAAGAGGCGGAAGAAGGGTAGCACACTGTATAAAGTGTATATCTATATATTCATTATCATAAGTCCATTAATTAGTCCGTCTGTCCGGCCGTCCGTCCATGCAGCGATCTTGTAAACCACAAAGGCTAAAGACAATATAATAGAAATCCTTATAATTGATCGAAATTAATCTAAAAGAAGGTGAATATTACAAAAGACATGTAGTGTAAGAATTCATATAATATATCTCGATTTATGGATAGCTTAACCCTTCCCACCAAATTCTCAAAGAAATATATTTGATGTAGTAGAGAGCTTTACCTCGAAATTCCTACATATAAATGCTAATATCAATCGAAAAAAATATGATTCACAATTCTGTCGGAAAGAAAATTTAAGGTGTATAGAATCGGTGTACATAACTTATCTACTATACTATGTATATACATCTATATATATATATAGGAAAAGTTCAAAACTCCCGACGAGAGCGTCTTTTTTATTTTCTCTCAAGTTTCTAATAGAAAAACTGTAAAAGAAAACTTGAAATAATTTTGCTCAATATCTCCATGCCACATGTACAATTTCAATATGTACTTTAGCTTTGGTTAAATTTTATTTTGTTGACAAACCATTATTCGATAATCCATTGTTATCAGGCGCTTATCGCGGTTTGTTCAGCTGTTGGGAACCAAAATTTCTTTGATAAGCATATAGAATCGCAAATCGATTTCAAATTATAGAAAATAAATATTGCTTCCACGGAACTCTTTTACAGGATTCGATAGTGAAGCACCCATAATATAGTTGAAGGGGGTTTCATCTATTTACAATACGCTGACTTATTACCCTCAAATTATTTTATGAATTGATTTAACAACGGTCATAAATTAACAATGATCGAAGTTTTGAGGGGATTTTTTATTTGAGTGGGAACTCTCGCATATAGATTTTTACGTGAGCACTTATCTATTTATTTTTTGTTTTCTATTCACCTCTATTGAAATTAAACTTGAAATTTTGAATATATATTAGATAAATATTATATTCTGTATTTCAGAATAGGCAAAATTATTTTACACTTTTACAGTGAAGTTAAGTTACTGTTGGTCTTTTCATTTAATTTACCAAAATATATAGGTATATGTATATATTACTCTTGGGGGCGTGACATATTGAAAAAACATTATACTACCATATTTTCGAGAGCAACATAGTTACGTTAGTTAAGTGCTAACCTCTTCCTGCCTCCTTTACCTATTCAAATATAAAGCAATTTTAATAATAATGAGTATTGCATTCCGAGAAAACTTTCATTTGAATTCATTCCACAGTTCCATGTGCACAGGAATATGGAGGAACTCTCTCAGATAATACCACGCGAATTTATGCCAGAGGAGTATGGAGGCAGCAATGGGCGTATTGCTGACATCGTGGCACAGACGGAGCAGGATATGCTTAGCTATAGCAATTACTTAAAGGAGGAGAGCAACTATGGCGTTGACGAACAGCTGCGACCGGGCAAACGTCTAACAGCCGACTCACTATTTGGGATCGAGGGCTCCTTCCGGAAACTGGACATCGATTAGATTAGCTCATATTGAACTGAAATTGAAATTAGAGGGAAACCCCTGAAATTGTCATAATTTTTAATGTAATTAAATGCCAAACGGAAACAACATCTAAAAGCTGTGCTTGAAGCAGTAGCTACTGGAGGGTAGAAAACGAATTGGATTTGCTCGGGGTCGTAATTCGTGCTATATAAATATGAAAACTGTCAGATCATGTTAAGAATGGTGAACCAGGAAAAGGCGGTGCTTTCAGTATAAGGCCGAACAGAAATACTATTCTGGGAAGCAAATTGTTAGAATAATTCTAAATATAATATATCAAAAAGATTACCACAAATAACTTCAAAAATAAAAGTATTCCCAGATTCAAACCCAATCTATATAGATAAAGTCCTAAAATATTGTTTGCCCTTGACTGAGGTCACATATCAGATAAACTTCATCCGATTTTGAATGTAGGCCTGTTTTAAAATAGTCATTTATATTAGTATTTGTCAGAGAATCGCATAGAGGTGGGCAGTCACCCAGCAAACAGGTTTTTGGTGAGAAGCGCAAAGAGCGGTAGTGTCACATTGACAGCTGTTCAGAATTGAATAAGAGCTTTGTTAGAGGTAAACAACGCCCTCACCCACAGAGTCAAACCATCAAATTCGGATGCTTTTAGTGCGCGGTATCAGTGACAAGTCTTAATAGCCTTATCTATCAGTTAAGTGAATTAGACAGGATCAATAAAAGTTCATGTTAATTTGCATGTACAGCCAGCTGTACAAGTCAGTTGCCCGGCAGGAGTCGACTGGCGAAGAACGAAAATGGATGCTTATAACGACAGTAGTGAAGTGAGTTTTGTATCAATGCATAGGAAATTATCACACTCATGCTGCATAATCCATTCAAACAGTTCGACTTTAGTCAATGGGACTTTCCAGCGGAGCGTATCTGGCGGCACAAGGCGATAGAGGAAATCGCTTGGAAAGTTTGCTCCTTCTTGCCACTGATTATATTTGGCTTGTATGCCAACTACATCTTGATCTATCTGATAGCGACGAACCGTGCGCTCAGATCGCCAACGAATTTGATTATAGCCAATATGGCAATGGCGGACCTACTGACCCTGCTGATATGCCCCGTTATGTTCCTGATCAACGACTTCTATCAGAACTTTCAGCTGGGCTGGGTGGGCTGCAAGCTGGAGGGGTTCCTCGTCGTTGTCTTTCTGATCACAGCCGTGCTGAACCTCTCAGTGGTCAGCTACGATCGCCTCACAGCCATTGTGCTGCCACAGGAGACACGACTGACGCAGCACGGCGCCAAGATCGTGATCGCCTGCACCTGGCTGACGGGTCTCCTGCTGGCACTACCCCTCGCCATCTACCGGGAGTATCGGGTGCGCATCTGGCGCAACTTCACCGAACGCTACTGCAAGGAGAACACCAATGTGCTGCCCAAGTACTGGTATGTGCTGATCACGGTGCTGGTCTGGCTGCCGCTGAGCATCATGCTCATCTGCTACACGGCCATATTTATTAAGGTAAGAGCCACAGGAACGAGTCTAGTTGACTAGAATACAATCCACCTACATATGTATATATGGATAATCGATTCAATGAGGCTTATATGAGCTTATATCTATAAAATAATATATCTTCCATATAATTTCCATCTTCAATAGTTTTTGAGTCTAACCTCTAAACACATTTATATGTAGATCTGCCCCAGGCATACTTATGGCCTCAAATAGCAAATTATTTCAAGCATTAGCTATCATATTATCACAAAACAAACAGTCTTTATAAGTAGGATTCCTTTATAGTCAAGCTAAACTTTCCAGGAATTATAATAGATCAGATAGACTTTACCCATTGTAAACTAACTCAAGAGACCTTACCTACTCCACAGCTGGATCGCTATGAGAAGCGCGTTTTGAGTCGCGAAAATCCACTGACTGTCAGCTATAAGCGGAGCGTGGCAAAGACGCTCTTCATAGTGGTTGTTGTGTTTGTGGTGCTGCGCTTGCCGTTCACCATTTTTGTGGTGCAGCGCGACAGGTACTACAAGACGGCGGCGAGCGTGGGCTGCGGCACCCAATACTTCTCGTACTTCTCGCAATACCTGATGTTTGTCAACGCCGCCGTCAACCCGATCGTCTACGGCTTCAACAATGAGAACTTCAGGCGAGCCTATGCGCAAATTGGCTGGGTGAAGCGACGACGAGCAGCCTCGGCGAACCGCGCTCATAATTGTTGTTATTGCGACTTTGTGAAAAACAGAAAGGGTGCGGTAGTTAAGGCAGCGCAGAACTTGAATCAGGTGATATCACAATCGGCTGCCGAGGAAACCAAAAATCTGGAGGAAACTACGGACAATCTTTCCATTGCCAAAGAGTCTATAGTGACAAGCCTTAATAGCGAAGGATTTATTTGAAATATGCTAGCCTTGCTCACAAGTAATACTAATTACTTAAGTATTAAATATTTAAATGTTTTTCTATGAACTATTTAATAAATACCCCTAATAGACTATGTTTCCTTTACGCAGTCTAACTTGGAGCAATTTTTGTTTTGAATATCTTATAATCGATATTATGTTTAACCACGAGCTTGGCTAATCAACCGCAACAGACTCCATCGAACTCTTTGATGGTCCCACAAGCAGTTCAACTATTTCAATAATTTTCAAGTTCCACATGGGCGTAGATATATTTACTATAAATTTTGAATGATTTTCGACTAGATATTTAAAATTTCAACTCTTTAACTTAAATTTGAATAGTACACAAAGATATATGTGGTATTCGTCGGCATTTCGGTGTCTTAAAACTTTGAAAACTGACACTGGCAATGAGCATATACATACATATGTATGTATGTTTCTTAAATGCCTAATTTTTGTGGCTTGCGTTCATTGCATAAAACAATTTACCACTCTCACTTGTATTCACCTTTCACTTCTTTATGCAATGTGTATTTAAATTTTCTTTTAAGAATTTGTTTCTATTATTTTGTAACTTTCATGAAATGTTTCAATGCGTCAAAGTTTACACGAATTCTGCCGCTTATTCACTCTTTTATCTCTGTCTCTTCGCAATCCCATTTATTTCTCTGCTCCTCGCTTCTCCTATCCTAGGCTTTGCTCTATGTGTCCTATGCACCTATGCATCGTAATGCAGCGCTCCCACACTCTTCCTCTTTCGCCTCGTCTTCATTGCGCTCATTCAGTGCTTCTCACACTCATTGAGCATCAGCGAAAGCTTTGCCAACGGTTCTAAAAGCTCAAGGTCTTCAGTTGAGCATAAGTTTCGCTTGGCGAAGCACGTGTTAAGTGTTGTCTAATTAAATGTGCCGTTTAGTTTGTGTATTAATACTCCACTATTGGCTATTGTGGAGGCATGGGCACGCCTTCGAGGTGCTCTTCGCGGAGAGCTATCCTGGATATCGCATCGGCTCAGACCTGGACGCGGAGTCGCAGCGCCTGCACAAACGCGACATGCAACAGTTTTATGACAAAGGTTTACTCTCTTTAGAAAATATAAACAACAGAATTTATTTACAGTGATTGAAGTTGAATTTTGATTCATTCGAAAAGCTTAGGCTAAACCAAACAACTCAGATTTCATGTAGCCCGTGCCATGATCCTCGAGAAACCTGATGAACTGGCCCATGTTAATGACGCCCTCCTCGCCTTCGGCAGCTGATGAGTTGAAGAGTTGCTCGGTGAATTGCTCGAAGCGGCGCTTGCGGCAAGGCTCGGTGCGCACCAGGCTAATCTTCTGCCAGCGCAGGGCCTTGATGCTGCGCCAATACTCCTGCACGTTCTCCGGCTCGCCCTCCACGCAGATGATGCCCGGCTTGCCGGGTCTGCTGAATCCGGTGAGCTGCAGCTGCCGCGCCTGGCGCACAAGCTCCTGCCGCTTGGCGCTCGACTTGATATGATGCGAGTATATCCAAAGCCGTTCTAGCTGCATGCCTTTTGGCTCCTTTGGCTCCTCCGATGGCGGGGACGCTAGTTCGCTGGACGTGCAGCTCACCAAGGCTTCAATCTGTTCTTGCAACCAGCTGAGCAGCTGAAATATGTAGGGTTCCTCTGCCTGGCGCTGTTCCAGCAAATAATTGTCGATCTGCAGTTTCAAGTGCTGCTCCTTGATCTTGTCCAGCAGTGGCGTGTGCACACTAATCCTGGCCAGCTCCAGCTGCGGGTACAAATGCGGCAACTCGATGCGCACATCCACGCACTGCTTGGCAACCACAGTCAACCGGATGATGTACTCCAAGTGGGAGCGCAACGACGTCTCTGACCCCGACTGCAGAAACTCGCTGAAGTCAGCAACGACCCCAGCATCGAGCAACTGCAGCTCACCCGCCGCGCAGTAAATGGAACTCAGCAGATCTAACTCCTCCAGCTGCTGGCCAATGCAGCATCGATAGGCCTGCAAATCCATGGCCAATGGCTAACGGAAATTGAGAGAGAGTTGTTTGATTTAGTCTCGGCCTCAGCTTAGCTCTTGCTGCAAACTTTATCAAAGCTGTCTGGGAAATCCTCCGTATCATCAAATAGAAATTCTAGAATATTGCTATAAATAATAAGCTTGACTACTATAGAAAAGCGTTGAACCAATCTAAGATCGAAAAGCCTAAAATGCTAAAGCTCGATTCAATTCAATAATGCGATTTCATATATGTATAATTAACTAATTACATATTTAATTTTAGATACATATATACGTAAATGCAACTTTAGACAGCTTAAAACTTTAAAACTACATCTAACTACAACTATATACATAATATAAAATATGTAATACTTGCATATTATTTTATAGGTGAGACAATGAATTTGTCAAAGGGTCATGAAGTGTATTTCAATTCCAGTTAAGAAAGAGTCAATTAAAAGAATGTAAGACCAGTACAGCCCTACGGACAGCAAAATACTCATTCATGGCCAAAACTCAGGCAGCACCAGAACACTGCAAAATGTAGATTATTCTGATTTGCCACGCCCCCAAGTTGTACGTGTTATTATTTTCTTTTTTTCTTTTTCGAATTAATTAGAATATTTAACCGTAAATCTCTAGATCATTTTCAATGTAGCACGCTCCTGATATATAGGTGACCTCTATATCTTGTTGATTTTAGGTTGTCAACGAAAGCCTCTAGTTTCAATAGTGCTCAATATACACATGTATATCAGAATTTATGCGTAACATTTTAAATCTGATTTGCCATTTTCGATTAACTTTATAGAACCTTAAGACAAACCTTTTTATTGATCTATAACTATAGAAGCTATCTATGTAAGCGAATCGCCAAGTATCTAAAGGAAATAGATATATACACTATATCTATTAGTTCTTTCCATTCCAATCAACTTTCTTAGATGCATTTTCCTGTCTGTACATCCTGTCGCTAGATACCATTTTCTTTCTATTTTCCTTACTCCACTATACATTTACCTGTCAATCTCTCTGTTTATATTATATATATATCCTTCATTCTCCTTTCACATATCTTACTTCACCCATGTAACTATCAATCATTTTCCATCTATCTATCTAATCATATATTCATTATCAATTTACTGTTTTCCATCTATTAACTATTTGTTATCTATCTACCAATCTGCCCATATGCTCATACATGTTTTCATGTCCTGCTATCATCTATCTCTCCTTTTTTTCTGTCAATACAATTTTCAACTCTTATCTATTTCGCTATGCTCAAGTCTCTCTCTCTCTCTCGCTCTCTCTATCGCTCTGTCAGCTGCCTATAGTTTCAACGGCTTGGAGCGAGTCGCCTCTGTGCCCGTGCCGTTTCCCCTGGACATTTGCATGTTGCAGCTGCCCAACGTGAAGTATGCCACAGCGCTGCACAAGGATGCGGCAGGTGTGCGCCAGTTCGCAGTGTACGTGTGGCGGGCGGCGGAGCAGGACTATGAGCTGCTGCTGCAGCAGCCGGCGCCCAAAGCCGTGGCACTGGACTGCCTGGCATATGCGGGTCTGGGCTATGTGGCCCTCAGCTATAACCACAGTGAGCCCGTGCTGCAGGCGCGCGACGGTTCGCCCATCTACGAGCTGTCGCCGGAGCGAGTCATGCGCACGGTGCAGTACTTTGCCGGCCTGCACTTGCGTGGCATGTATCTGAGGATTAGCAGCCAGGAGCTGACCCTTCTGCAGGCGTACGAGGGGGGCGGCACGAAGAGGCAACCGAGCTGTCCCTACTTCAAGTGGACTAGCGGCACATTCCAGCGCCTGGGCGCCATCCCCTGCAGCAACGCGCGTCGTCTGGAGGCCTTCGGCATTGACTACGCGGACTATGTGGCGGTGGCCAACTATGCCAGTCCAGATGGCCGCACCTCCACCCACTCGGAGATCTACAAATATGAGCCAACAACGCGTCGCTTTCAGCTCTTCCAACGCCTGCGCACCAATGGAGCAGTCGATGTAAAGTATTTCAGTCTGCCCGTGAATGAAGTCAGCCGCCGACACTTCCTTATAATGGGCAATACGGTGGGTACCGCAGGAGGCGCAGCAGAAGCAGCGGGATCAGCCGGCAGCGCTGGCGAAGCAGATACGGTGATCTATGTCTTTGATAAAGGAGAATTCGTGCCCTATCAGCGCCTGAGTTTCTATGGGCTCGAACGATTTTTGCCCGTGACGGTGAGTGAACTGACATAGCCAGGCCAAAGGCATCAACTCGGGGTCACTAGTATACATCATAGTAAATGTAATAATATATAGTTTCAGAGTAAAGTAATAAGAGAACAATATAACTCTATAGAATATACTATACATAGTCGAAGAGTCGAGTGAGAGCCAAATGCATAAAATCTTGGTTAATAATATATGTATATATGTATATCATATTAAATAGAATATTACTATTAACACTTATTTATTGTATATAATATCGTCCCGTACAGCACTCAGTTTCAGAGAAGTTTCTGTTATTTGTGGCCTGCAACAAGCAGGATGTGAAAATTTACAATCTCAACGACTGGAAATTCGAGGAATCAACTGTGCAGTTCACCGAAGGCGCCTTCAGCAGGGGCGTGGCACGCATGCGCAGCTACGAGGAGAACGAGCAGAGCTACTTGGGTGGGTTCTGGCCAAGTTTCTTTTAAATACAGTTTGTGTTATGTGATGCGCTTCTACGTTCAACAGTTATTGCCAACGAGAATATGGCCGCCAATGAGACAAACATATTTCAGCCGCTCTATAAACAGGACGAACACGCCAATGTCCTGCGGCAGCAAATCATCGAATGGGCGCGCGAGCAAACAAAGAGAATGGATGCAGTCAATCTGGAGCAATTGTTACTGGCTTTAAAGGTGAGAGGGAGCACCCGATTCTGCGTTCATTGGAGCACCTTAATCAACTTAACTGAACTTGCAGAATAAACTCAGCGAGCGGGAAAAGCAGCTGCGGAAAATGCACATTAAACGTGTGAACACCAAGTCGGTGAGTAATACAATATGCACATGTTCATAAATATATCCAGAAGTATATGGACTTCTACTGAGACGAATTACACAAGTGTTTTATGAAAACAATTAAAAGAGTTGCAGTCGGGTGCTACCAACTGCACAATACTCATTCAAGGTACTTGAGTAAAGCACCAAAGGCATACGCAAATGATGAGCCAGTAAGACATAATTGTATAAAACATATTCTATATTATTATTAATATTATATATGTATATATAGTTATTACCTTTGGTAGTGCAGTTTAGTTTTACAAGTATCTCTATATGTAGACCTACGGACAGCAAACAGAACCTTAACAATTTCGAAATGTACAAATTGGATGGTCTATAATGGATAAAATGAAATGAATCCGGTTCGATCATCATATCTTCTATTACACTTATATCGAATTATATTATATATCTCTCCCTATTGGCTTCACAGTTTGTCGACGTGCAACAGAAACTGACTGCAAACTATTGGGATGCTCTGCGCTATGCAAATCGTGCGTTGGACGTCATCGAATCGGATGCAGCTCGGGCTCAGCATCATCCCGTCAAGCGGGATGGAGTGCAGCAGCCGAAGGAGCAGCACGAGTTCGATGAGATAACAGTGGGTACGTTGGTGGTGCACGAGGCATTGCAGGCGGAGCGAATTAATGGGGTGGACAGACTGAAGCCCATCTACGAGTCGGTCAGTGCCGGCAAAGTGTATGTGAGTGAGGAGTACAAGGAGGCGGCATTGGATCTGCCAGCGCCTGCATTGGAGCAACTGACGTTGCAGGAGCTGCAGCTGTCGGGTAAACTGAATGGCCACGACTGGAGCCAGCTGCTGGAGCAGACGCTGAAACGACGCGGCAACGAGGTCCAATTCATCAAGGCAGCCGCCGACATCAGCAACCTGAAGGCCGAGGCAGTGAGAGTCAACAGCAATGAGATCAACGAGCGACCACTCGGTCAGCTGGTGACCATCGATGCTGGGGACTACGTCGTGCAGCAGGACGTACAATTCGCACAGCCCATCGAGGTGAACCGGCTCAACATCAACCAGCGGCTCAATCACATTCACGTGGATCGGCAGCGCTTCGACGTGCTGCTCCACGAGGCGAACCACACCCAGGTGATTGAAGGCGCCAAGCGATTCGAGAATATTCGTGTGCTGGAGCCGATTACCATTTCGGTGAGTGTCCCTGACCGTCGATATAGGCAAATTGATCTTTGCAGCCCTCTGTCTCTTCTATAGGGTCAACTACTGGGCGCCGAGCTGAGTGCCATGTCGCCAATGAAGGTATCGGATCAGCCGCTCGAGCTGCAGGGCGACTATGTGATAGATGGCGATGTCACAATCGGACAACTTCTGCAAATGCAGGAGCTGCGCGATGCATCCTCACAGAGATCGGCAGCTGGAATACTGCAACAGGCACTGCACGTGGATCAACCCTTAGAGAATGTGAACCTGCGCTTTGAGCAGCCACTGAACGCCAACGATACGCAGGTGAGCTTCATCAATGCCCAGGACGTGCAGGAGCTGGTGCAGCTGAACGTGGACCAGGTGCAGGTGATTGAGGGCGCCAAGCGGCTGCCCCAGAGCCTTACCATACGCGACGGCTTTGGCGAGGTCAATGTGGTCAACGGCGTCAATGTGGAGCAGCTGCCGCAGCAGCTGCTGTTGAAGAGCAGCAACCAAAGCTTCAAGCATCCAATGCAGCTGGCGGGCCTGGATGCGCCCCACTTAAATGCCACCAAGCTGCTGCTGAATGGAATGGAATTGCATTCATATATGCAACACGGCGGGGAGCAGCGCTCCAATAGCAGCTTGTACGTGGATCGGCTGCAGGTGGAGCATCTGAGCGTCGAGCAGCTGCACATGCATGGCCAGATCTTTGGCCACGCTCTCGAGGAGCTCTACAAGCAGGGCGCCCAGCGCCCGCACAGCTGGCAGCTGCCGGAGCACTTCAATGGTACGATCGAGGCGCGCAACGTGTGGCTCAAGGGGCGCATTAACAATGCCAGCGTGGCAGAGGTGGAACAGCAGCTCCAGCAGCTGGCGGGCAACATCAAATACGTGGGCGATTTCACCTTTCGCCATGCGGTCAATGTGAGCGGTCTCACCTTTGGAGACACTCTAAACGGCATCTCAGCCCAAAGGTTCGGCCACTGCTGGCTAGAGAGCAGCGGCACGCAGCTGTTCACAGCCCCGCAAGCATTTGCATCTCTGGCCAGCGATAAGGATGTACAGTTGAAAGGGCGCCTCAACAACTACACGCTGGAGCAACTGGTCAAAGAGAGCTACAGGTTGAATGGCACGGAGCACTTGCCGGCAGTTAAATTTGGTAAGTAGACAAGTAAGTATTATTAAAATAATTATCTTATTCAGAAGGTAGAGCAAAGTACAACTGTACTATACTATACTCATTTATAATTGGCTTCTTAAAAGCAAACTGACAATTCACAATTTTTTGGCACCAGAATTTAAAGTAATGTAAAAGTTGTCAACGTACTTAGCTTGACCAATAACAATTTAGCTCGTGTGCCTTAAATGACAGGTAAAGTAATCTAAACGAGTTATTTTCGTTGAACTAAACTTAGCTTATAAACATGACGTCGAATTTTAGAGCACAGTTAATAGCCAAAATGTCAATTAATTTAACCAAAGCGATAAACTTAATTAGTTAATTACGAAAGTGGATACTATTTTCCTCTTAGCCAGAAAGTTGTACTCCTCCTATTGTAATATGTCTGCATTGATTCATACAATATTTACATAGTCAAGTAAATTATTTAAACTCTCATCTGTCTTATGACTCAAGCTTAAGGCTTTATCTGGTGTCTTTTATTTTTGCAATGAATACTATCCGCTAATATTACAGTCTGCAATCAACACGAGTCTAATAAGAAAGCAAACAGTGCAAAGCTATTCTTACTTATTCCGTGTAAAGCTTTAAGCTTTAGGAGCAATTCAGCACTCAATACAATTTAATTCTGCAGCAGTTATTAGTCTAATTGGAAATCAAATAGCTGTATTGATCATAAATCCAATAAGGAAATGCAATTTCAATGTAATGCAATTTTGCAGTGAATCCGATTGTGCTGCAGCAATCGCTGAGTGTGGGGCGTGTGAATGGATTGCGCGTGCCAGAGGATATGCTGTATGCGCAAGGTGGTGGCATACTGCAGGCGCCATTCAAGGTCAAAGGTCACGTGGTGATGCTATCCCCGCAGCATGTCTGCAACGTGAGCAGCCTGAATGACTACCAGCTAGATGCACTCAAGCATTACCTGGGAGGCGGGACAACAGCCGAACTGGACGCGTTGCACGTGGAGCAGGCAGAGTTTGCAGTGCCCCCGATCTATGAGAAGCTGAACGGACATCAGTTGCAGCAACTGCTCGACGAGCTCTGGCTGGACAACGAGTTTGTGGAGCTGCAAGCTGTGAAGCTGGCGAATGCCAGCTTTAACGGGCTGCTGGAGTTTGAGGTGAGTCGCTGTACAAATTTTACATACATAAATGGTTGTGAAACACTAACTGTATTGCAACAGGGCACACTAAACGGTTTGGATGTGAAGCATATCGAACGCAATTACTTTAGCCGTACGCGCAGTCAGCGCCTAAATGTGCCGTTTAATTTCGAGCATGACGTCACTTTTGCAGAGACGCTGGCCGCCAAGCAAGTACAGCTACGTGTCAAAGATGGCGCACTTGTTGAGGGCATTGGGTAAGTGATTGCTAAAGCCTTTAACTGTATTTGGCATCGAATTTCACTTGCATTTGTTTACGCGCTTAACGCGGTTTGACATGCACTCCGCACATATACAAACGTACAAATGTTCCCTCCCCGTCAACTATCACACACACACACAAGGTACAATCAGCTGTGCGCGCTTCTGTTTGCAGGTGAAATTTCTGTACACGTTGCAATTGCCCACAAAGTACAGATACGATGATTACCTTAGGTACAAGCTAGGTTTTACCTTGTGCTTTGTTGGCGTTAATGTTAAATTAAATGCACTTTCTACGGGCAGGCAGCAGTTTTCAATCTCTCAACACTTCACACCAAGAAAAACAATAAACTGATACTTCCAGGGATGCGACACAAATGATGGCACTTACAAGAAATATCGAGCTATCGATAATCACAGTGATTGTGAATGAACAGTGTGAACGTATTTTAAAATATGCCTCTCATTATTTTCGGTTATATTTTCAAAAATTATTGTATTTAACATAATAGAGCAATTGTTAAATATTATTTTTTAAAACTGTTTTTTATTGTAGCAACTTCCCATTAAATTTCGAGGATTTCGTGGAAAATTCATTAAAAATCGCTGGTCCACACACCATAACAGGACAATGGCGTCTACCTGCAGCTCTAGTTGAGGGAGATCTAAAGAATGTGCTTGTTAATCAATTAAATTTAGTCGATGACGTTCTGCGCAAGGATAATCCGGGCGTCACTTTAATAGATGCACCCAAGACAACACAGACTGCAACAATTAAACGCCTCTTTGCCACGCCTAACAGCACAGTAGCTAACGTTCCGGTTGCACAATGGATCAACAATACGGTTTACACCTATGGTAATCACACCATTGCCGGCACCACGATCGTGGAAACCCTGAATCTCTACAACGACCTGCGCGTTGTGGGTCCAGTGAATGGCGTTCATTGGCAAGCGGATCAATTGCTCCTGTGTGATCGGGAGCAGTATATACGCGGCTCGCTGCTGGTGAAGAATGCGTTGCCGGAGCAACAGCGCATTCTGAGTAGCAACATCGAAGAGCTCTGGGTGGATAACATCAATGGACTGAATGTGAATGAGCTGCTGGTCAACAAGGCGCACAATCGTCCCAATTTGCATGTGGCCAGCCAGCTGATATTCACTCAGCCGCTGAGCGTGGCCAACTATGAGCTGGGGGATGTGCCAGCTGGCAGCAACAAATGGAAGCGTGGAGTAGATGCTGTGGACAATTGGCAGCAGTTAAATGAGCAAGTGGCTGCAGTGCAGCAACGCCTCACAGGTAAGCTATATATACTTGTATATCGGTGAATCATATATTCCACCCCACAGCACCTTCTTTTGTGCTGGAGAGCTTTGCCCTGCTGCAACAGTTGCCGCTAAATGCAAGCCGTCTGGAGCTGCTGCAGGAGCCGAGCAGCAAGGCGGAAGTGCTGGCCATTTGGCATAAGCACCAAGACCTGGAGCAAGTGAATGCCTATGCGTGGCAGTCGGAGGAGCAGCAATTCATATACAATGCAAGTAAGTCGGCTATATAATGCGTCTTTATTTATCATATAATTTAATTTATGAAATGGTTTTCGAACTTATCAACTAAATTTATGAATGAATTTTGACTGGATGGTGGGCATGGAGGATGGGGGAATAATGGATGGCTGACATTATCTAGGTCTATGCAAAGCGAAATACAATTCATAAAATCACTAAAATGTATACATATACATATATAAATACAAATACCATACCAGAGTCAAAATATAGTATAAACTATATATTTATACTAATGAAAATCTTTAAATACTTTGCATAAACTTAGCACAATTTACACGAGTTCAGAGTTGAATATTATTAACATTAATATGATGCAGTGTGTCCAATAGCTGATATTTGTTGCGTTAGCCATAGAGTACACAGAGATATATTCTATACCATGTTTTATGCTTACACGAGTCATAGAGCACTGGCATAGTATATAATTTCAAAAATACAATAGAATACAATGCATTTTCAAATAATGTATAAATAAATAAAATATCAGAGCATTCGACAACATGGAAACTATAAAATGTTCCTCTTCGATTTGGGTATTTGTTAAATTATCGAATATCCAAACAAATTAAATATCATCTGCTGGTTCGATATAACAGAAATCATGAAATATATTCCTGTTCTGAGCTGTTGTATAGTTATTAAATTTGAGTAGCTGCCCAAATGGAAAATAAGTTATAAATTATTATGTGTATATCTAATGGCTCAGACAAGTGTAAACGAGAACTCGTGTAGACGCCACTAATAAAATCGTAAATCGAATTAACTGTTGCGCGGACAGTTCTCTACTTGACTACTTCTAAGAGGGGGAGGGGATTGCTCCTTCTGCGAATCTCGTCTGTGGCCGGTTACTGCTCCAGCTCGTCGCTTTGCACGTCCACGATGGCTCGGAGTATGCCCAGCTCTAGCTTGGCAGCGCCACGCTGTGAGATTCGATTCATCACATTTGCCACGTAGAGCCCAAGGGCTTCGTGGCGCGTCGAGTTGCACAGATTCTTGAAGAATGTCGGCGGCAGCGAATTGTCGAAATTTCCTAAATTAATAATCTCAGCAGTATTGTTGGAGCTGGCATTCACTTTGCCCGAATCAAAGATGATTTCATTGAGCTCCTCCAGATGCGGCGAATAGCCGTTGGTGCTGGCCACCGATGTGGAGGCCATGGTAGCCGCTGTCGAGGAGTTGGCTGTGCCGCCACTAACAAGATTCCCATTGATCTGCTGCGAGGCAGGTATGGTTATAATGTTAATGCCTGGTGGTGGTGACTGATTGCTCTCGCGATCCTTCTTTACCTGCAGCAGTTGAGCGGTAGTCGTGTGAACCACATTCGATGCGACACTCGTCGGAGTTGTGGGTTCGGCAGTAGCTGTAGCTGTTGCTGCCGCTATTCCTCCCCCTCCACCACCTGATGTATGGGTGCTCTTGGGGCTAGTCTGATTCCTTTGTAGCTTCTTGTGTACCGGCGTATTGGAGCATTCGTCCGAGAGCTTGCGTTTCATTGAATCGGGCAGTTGAATTGTGGTGCGTACGGAGGACATAGCTCTATTGCTGCTCAGCTGCGACTGCTGTGTGCTTGCTCCGGACGCCGACTTGTGTCCAGCTACGGCGGCGCTGCTAGGCGTCTTTTTCAAAGTTATGCCCTTCTTCTGAAGTGCGGCGGCTGCCACGGAAACCGCATTGGATTGTGAGTTGGAGCGCTGCGGATTGTTGGCCATAGTATTGAGCAGCTTCTTCTCCTCAAATGCTGGACGCGGCGTATCTACGTTGGGTTTTGCATACGGCTTAACGTCCTTTTCCGGAGTGCCGCCGCCAGTGCTGCTCGATTTCGTCGGACTATCGCCATCCAAGCTGGCCGAGCCTGTGGAATTGGTGGCCTGACCAAATTGTCGTGGATTCGCATTCGCTGAACCTTCATCATCTTCATCCTGCTCCTGCACCTCCAACATTTCATATTCCTCCACTTCCTCCATGGGCAGTTGTTCACTACGCAATGTTAAGCAAATAGTTAGTTTATGTTTATTTGAATTCAATTATTTTGCCCACTCACTCTTCCGCCTTGATCTTCGGCTCCTGATGGATCTTCTGCATTAGTCCATACAATTTCCATCCAGAGTTACCTTTTAGTTTCTCCTGTTCGTATTTCTTTTGTAGAACTATGAAAATAGAGCGCGACTCGTGCACAGTGAGCTTGTTAAGGCGTCCAATTCGCGCCCAGGCATCATCCTGCTCCTGTTTGGTGGCACTCGTATTATTCGGATGTAGCGCCTTTTCCTTGGCAATGTCGGCCAGAATTTTGTCCAGCTGTATAGCCATTTTAGTCAACGACTTGCGGCCTGTGCTTTGCGCGTTTTTATTAATTTTGACGGCGTTCTTTAAGACCACTTTTTCACTTAATGTTTGGCCCTGCCGCTCTTTTCTAGAGTTTGCGCTCTTTTCGCTTCGTTTTGCAACTTCGCTTTTTCACCTATGCGGCGCGGCGTCTGCTGTGACGCTGATTTGGCGGAAAAATAATCGAATGAGTCTAGCCACGTTCAGACGGTGTGTACAAGATGGCTAACCAGACATAACATCTGTCACACCTTAAGGTGTACAGCGTTCCAAATGAGATATATAAATTTCAGTTTTATTTATATTTTATCATTTTATTATAATTACTGTAAATTTAAATATTTTCCCCCATGCAGTATTTTGAAAATACTATTGTTAGCCACATATCATACCATCTGAACGTGTGTGTTCAAAACACATTGAAAGTGAATGCACAAATAGAGTCACGTTTTGCAACACTCGCAAACTATCAAAACGATTAAAATAAAACAATGAATGATTGATTGGTTTCAATAAATGAAACAAAAAAACGAATTCTATGTTGTACCATTATATGAGTAGTCCTTATTTATTCATAAAATTGCTATTTAATGTTGACTATGTTGGCGATTACTTGTACAGTTTAACAATATACTAGCTGAACGCTATACGTAAAATAATAATAACTTTAAATGTATTATAACAAATATTTAATCATATACCATTTGTTGTTATCCTTCCGTATTTTAAACAAATTGCTGTCAAATTCAATCTGAAACGTTGCGCGGGTGTGATTAGCATAATTTAGAAAGGCGATTTAAAAGATTCTGCATCGCTTTGCAACTAGTGATGGCAAAAAAAAATCATTGTTCGATTATTTAATCATATGATTTATTTTAGGTGCTTTAACGATTAATTGCAATTAACCGCTGAAAAATGAAAAAATCGATTAATCAAATGATTTTTTTTTAATGCGCTTATTATTTTTTTTATTTTTTTTTTATGAACTCCTTTTAGAAGCAATAATAGCAACAAGAACAGTAAAGAATATACATAAATGTTTATTTATTTAAAATTGAGTTAAGAAATAGTAGTTGTGAAAGGTGCTCTGTTGTTAACCTGTTCCTTTTTTCGGTTAATGTGGCACCCGCCTTGGAAAAAAGACGTTCCGCTGGTACCGAAGTGCCTATTAAGAAACAATACCGACAAGCTATAACATATAGCTTAGGGTATGCAGTACGCATCTCCTCCCAGGCGTTGGCGACATTACGCTTCAAATCAAAAACAGGAGCATTTAAAAAAAGACTGAGCTCGTCTTGAATTTGAAAATGGTTACCGTCTTTCTTACTGGTTTTGTGGGCCAGTGTCTTGTGGTGGGTCCATAAATCGAACTCAACTTCGCTAATAGATGAGCCGTCACTAGTGCTTCCTAAACTTTCATTTATATCTGGTTGTATTTTTACAATACTTCAATTGTTTTTGGCACAATTGGCAATTCACATCCGTGTCATTTAATTTTGAATAAAATCTCCACACTTTACTTAGTTTTGGTGCCATAATGACGCTTCGCCACTAACTTTTGCGCGCCAATGTTGCTTACAGCGATGCGATTTTTTGAGCAAATCATCGATTATCTCGATTATTCAAAACCCATTTTGCGATACAATTAAATCGTGAATTGAAACAAAATAATCGATTATTGCGTATCATATGATTAATCGTGCCATCACTATTTGCAACACTTAAAAAAAAAAAACAAAAACATGATGTTGAAAATTAATGCATTTATTTTCATTTTGTATATTTTTTATTTGATTAGTAGAAAATCTGCTTTACAATGTTTTTTTCAGTGTCACAACTTCAATATCCGGGATAGCCGGCATGCACTTGACTGTCTTCACTGTCGTTGCTTCAGCCGGGCTGCTGACGACAAAGGGAAACTCGGGCATGCCGTAGCAGGCGGCTGCGTAGTGTCCCAGTCGGTTCACCGCAATGACTGCGCCAGCAAAGTCCTTGTAATGCTTTACGATTCGCTTGACAGCCTCGGTAGCTGCTTCGCCGGGTGTCTTGCCAGCCCGCATTGCCTCCACGGCCACGAATGTGGGCAGAAAGCGCATCATGATGTCGCCATCGCCCGTCGCCACAGCTGCACCCACTTCATTGTCCGCATAGCTGCCGGCACCGGCAATGGGTGAATCGCCAACTCGACCGGGAATTTTGTTGCGGGCCCCGTTGGTGGAGGTGCCTGTGTGTATTTGGTTATTGGCATCTATGGCCACCATGCCGATGGTATCGTGATGCTGCTGGCCAATCTTGTACTCGGTTCGAGCACGATCCTCCTTCCAGCGAGTCAGGGGCGTTGCCTTGGGCGCGTAAGGACCACATGAGATCTTCGGATCCGGATTGACCCGCTGCCAGAAATTCGGTTGGCAGTTCTCTGCTTTCCATTGCTGCCACATGGCTCGCGACTCGGGCGTTACCAACGAATCAGTGCGGAATCCCATGGCCACGGCAAAGTTCGTTGCTCCTTGTCCCACCAGCATGGTGTGTGTTGTGCGCTCCAGCACGTATCTCGCCACACGTATGGCATCCCTGACGCCTATCAAACCGGCCACAGCTCCCACGTCCATGGTCGCTCCATCCATGACCATGGCGTCTAGGGTGGTTTCGCCCAGCTCATCCGGCGACCCACCGTAGCCGACTGTTCCGTCACACTGGATCTGCTCGCACTTGGTGCAGCCCTCGACGACGGCGTTCCGTGTCTGTCGCAGCCCTCCCTCCGACTGCTTGAGTATGCGCCACGCCAACGCATTGGCCTCTGGGAATTTCCATGTATTGATGACCATGGGCAGCGTTAGATTCGATCCATTCGCAGCGTTGCTCTCAGATCGTTCTGTAGTTGTACTAGTTGCTGCAGTAGTACTAGCAGCCTCCGTGCTAACATCTTGAAATGATGTCGGCTTGGGGATGGGGCTCTCTGTGGCGGTGCTAGTCTCGGTGTTCTCCGCCCTTGTGGACTGGCTTAGCGTGGCCAGCGCCGCACAGCAAAGCAGCCAACAATAGATTCTCAACATTTTCTTAATGCGTATTTTGTTTCTATTTTATAAGAATTCTCAGCTGGCTGTTCGATGAATGTAAGTCCAGTTGCGATTCCGCTGCTTTTAAAGAGCCCCAGAAAAAATGTAAACCACTTTTTTGCCCCTTATCAGTTTCGTTGTACTTTTGCGATTTAGCTAAATGCCGAATAGGGTATGGTCGACTAGAGGAAAAGTGAAACCTTTCGAAAACTTCTTTTACAAATCAATGTATTCAATTTGCATTTAACTGTATTGATTATTAGCACATCCCTAAATCCATTTAATTTTCAATTAGCATTTATTTAAATCTAATTTTATTTGATTTCACTTGTGTTTTTTAATAATGTTCATTATATTTTTAATTTTTCCCCAGTTTCTATATAAACATCTTATACATTATTGATCTAAATTTGCAGGGTATTCTTTCGTCAAACTTATTGCTTACACTCATCTCATATGTTTACGCGTCTGTTTTGTGTTCTGTTTTTACAGGCCTAGTGAAACTATTGCAACCCGATGGGAAATTTGCCAATCCACACAACGATCGCTTTTCAGCTGTCAAGAGCAACGCCTTGTTCCTAAGCCCCTTGCGTCTGCAGTTCCAAGACTGTGTAGCAGTGCAGAAGCAGCTCTCAGCAGTCGACATCTATTGTGCGGCCAAGGATAGCATCGATGGCACTATCACCCGACAAGCCACGATTCCAACTGGGCAGGTGAAACAGCTGATAGATCCAACTGCGGACAAGAATGCCTCTGTACTTGCCCTGCTTGTCGCCAACTCTGTGGAGCTTTGGCAGTGGTCCTCGGATGGCAGCTACATGCTGCAGCAGCGACTGCCATTGATGCAGGCTGAGCAAATGGCGCTGGCGGAGCATGAGAATCGTAGCTTCCTGGCCGTCTTGACTGCAGCCCCAGCAGCCGCTATTTACATATACAGGCGAGTAGTTTACAAGTTTATGTGATGCAACTCATACTAATTAACGTTTCCATTTATATAGTAAGGACGGTGATGCGCTGGACTATGAGCTGGCGCAAATCTTTGACTTGGAGGAGTCTGTGCCACCGCGTCAGCTACTTCTCATGCAACTGCACAAATCCAAGGATCTGTTGCTCTGTTTAAGCAATGCTTCGCCCACACAAACGCTGCGAATTTACCAGCATCAAGGTGTGGCAGGATTTCAGCAGCTCCTAGGCGAGAGCACTCTGCCTGCAGCGCACTCATTGCAAAGTTTGGAATTGGCGGAAAAACAGCTTTTGGCTTTATCCAATAGCGAGGGCATCTATTTCGTTGGGCCACAATTTATAAGGCTCTAGTCTTATGCTAAACGAAATTAATTATTTTTTATGTATTATTGTTATTATATATAAGTGTACTGTTTACCGTGTGTTTCCTATGTATATGAATTTATATGTGATATGAATTTGAAATTGTTAATATATTTTGAAATACAATATTCCTCGCGCACATATACAGTTATTGTAGTACTTCTACTCTCCTCTGTCATCCATCATACAGATTGAACGTGTCTGCTGCACATAACGTATTGCAATTCAAACCAAAGCAGAGACAGGTTTGCCTGCAAATTGAACTGCATTAGCCAATTATTATTTGCAGAGTGGGCGTAATCATACAATAAACCTCAAGAATGAGCTAAAATTGTGTTTTTCGATATATTATATTATTTTCAATTTATTTGCCATTTTTGCGTTTTTCAGTGGTGAGAAGAAATGTTCTGTTGGCGAAACCCGCTGCTAATTCGTTTGCTTCTAGCTTGGAGCTCTGAAATTAGTACCCTTTATCAGATGTACTAAAATTATCAGTAGAGAGCACAAAGCACTTCATATAAGAACCAACTATGTAGCTTGTGCTTGAAGCCAATATACTCTATTTGTATTTAGCGAACAACTAAATGATTATCTAAACTACCATCCAATCAAACAATATTTACAAATCCCTGCCAGCCGCGCAGACGCTTCAACATGCTGAATTTTATACATCGACGAAATATCACCATGTCCATGTATCCGAATACCTTAATCCTAAATGGCGTTATATTAGATCCTGCTGTCAATCTGTTGGCGTCTCAGTGCACATGACTTTAAGACACAAATGTGAAGCTCAGTTATTTCTAAATAAAAATTACTTTTTATTAACGTATTTTTGATAGCGGCGTAAACTGTATTCTGTGTGTGTTTTGTTATCGTTTAGCTTAATCGTCGCTGGACTCAACGTTCTCCGTTTGCAGGTTCTTGAATGTGGGCACGGGCACATATGTGACCAGTGTGTACAATTTGTTGGGCGAATCCTCGTCGTCGTTGCGGCGACGTGCCAGACGCACACGCACGCGGAATGGCGTCGATCTGTGGAGCAATGAAAGAGTATTAGTGGTATTGAAGGGTGGGAGTGTGTGTGAGGACTTACCTGATACCCTTGGACCAGATGTGCTTGTTGAGGCGAGTGTCAATGCGAACATCATTGGTGCCCATCTCGCGCGTGGCAAACTTGCGGATCTCCTTGATGGCGCGCGGCGCACGCTTCTTGAAGCCAATGTTGTGCACACGCTTGGCCAAGTGAATGGTGCACTCACGGGTGACAACTTCGGTGATCGCCGACTTCTTGCGTTTCTCGCCCTTGGTCTTTGCCATTGCTATTGCTGTTCAGTATCCTGTTTAAGCAGAAGCAATTAGTCAGTTATTGATTAAATATTAAAATTTGAATGGTTTGTATTCCAATCAAAACAAGAGCAATTTACAACCGGCCTTAAAACGCACACAGCATTTTGAGCACCACAACATTTTGGTAGTCACGTAAAGCAATTTATGTGCAGTTTGCGTTTTCATACATTTCATTGCATTATGATTTGTGTAAATTGCGATGTTTTATGATTATATTTCGGGTAATATGAAAAAACCCACCTATAGGAAATGAAAGCTTGACGTAAAAGAATCTGACAGCCGTCCAGTGCTGAGAACGTCTCAGTGCAAATAGTGTTGTTAAATTTTACAAGCAACCCTGGGAATATGACAGCCGGCGGCACAGCTGATGTACATAAACAATGCTGTCAACTGCGAGTAAATATTGATAGATTTTTGTTTTGTTTGTTATTTGTAATGTAGTACTAACTTTAGTGGAACTACTGACTGTTGGACTGCTGCGGGGTGTGACGAATCATTTTACGGTTGGTCAGTCAAGACATTGAGAGCATAAAGGACACACTCTCCAGATATCGAAATCGTCTTGCCGAGCTTCGAATGGTCGTTTTACATCTGCATTATTGGATACCGTTGGGACTTAATCAGTGCGGAAGCCTGCTCTATATGTGGACATTGCGTAGTGCTAATATTACTATAGCTGTACCGCTGGCGAATTCACCAAGTTTCGCCTTCACAACTATAACTGGATATCTGCTCGGCGAGCAGCTGCCTTGCAAAAGCATGACGTATTGCAATTCAATCCAAAGCAGACAGGTTTGCCTGCAAATTGAACTGCTTTAGCCAATTATTATTCGCAGAGCGGGCGTTATCATACACTAAACCTGAAGAATGAGCTAAAATTGTGTTTATCGATATATTATGGGATGGAAATGTGACAGCCGCCGGCACAGCTGATGTATGTTTGTCATAAACAATGCTGTCAACTGCGTGTAAATATTATTAAATAGATTTTTGTTTTGTTTGTCATTTGTAATGTAATACTAATTTTAGTGCAACTACTGACTGTTGGATTGCTGTGGGGTGTGACGAATCCTTTTATACGGCTAGGCAGTCAAGGCATTGAGAACATAAAGGACACGGGCTCCACATATCGAAGTTTTCTTGCCGAGCTTCGAATGGTCGGTTCACGTCTCCATTATTGGATACCGTTTGGACTTAATCAGTGCGGTAGCCTACTCTATATTTGGACATTGCGCAGTGCTAACATTACTATAGCTGTACCGCTGGCGAATTCACTAAGTTTCGCCTTCACAGCTATAACTGGATATTTGCTCGGCGAGCAGCTGCCTGGCAAAAGTATGGACTGCTAATTTATATAAATATTTTATTTTATTTATTTTGATATCTTACCAATTCAGAAATCATCATGGGAACTTTGCTAATATGCTGCGGCAGTATACTTATGATATATGATAAGTTGATTCAAGAACAGCAGATGCAAAGCATAGAATTCAATTAGCAATTCGAGTCGATTGTACAGCAATGCATTATAGAATAACAAATTTTAATAAAACAAGTAAGAGTGATCTATTCGAGACTACTCGACTAGGAGATACCCTGAACCCTGCCTGATGACACTCTAAGCATTCTGCACTTCCTTTGCACACATACACATGTACATACATACACATGCATTCACACGCACGTAGTTAACTGCGCAGCTAGCAGCGACTGCACTTGGGCTGCACTGCAGTGTAGGCAATATTATGAGAATTTATTTGTTTAATAATTTTTCTTATAGACAGACTCTTAATGAAACTTTCAGAACGTAATCCTAATATTTAAATGTGTGTACATTCCAAAGCTCAAGTCTCTAGTAGGTGATTACGGTTTTTACAAATAAGGGGCGAAGTTTGCGTGGTATTCAAAATCTGTAAATTACAAAATTTTCGTATTCATAATATGTACATACATACATATATACACATACAGTAAATCTGAAGTCTCCCGGTCTAATTAGGCTGAAAAAAACAATATAAATTGATCGATTATCCTCGATAAAAATATATCGAATGAGTTATCGAAAAAATAAGATAACCTTGTGTTGCGTATGATTAGTCTGGTCTGGTTAGTGGTATGGTCTACTAAAGTATGAATGCAAAATTTAAGTCTCTAACTCTTATATCTTCTGAGATCGATTTGCTCATATGGACGAACGGACGGGCGGGCGGGCGTACAGACGGACAGGACTATATCGACACGGCTCGTCGTCCTGATCAAGAATATACATATGTATATGCATACTTTGTGGGGTCTGCCACACCTCCTTCTGCTTGTAAATACTTTTAACAAACCCAATGTACCATAATTTCCCATTGAAAATGGGTTCAAGATATAAAAATGCAGTGCAGATCAAGATTGTATAAATAAAAACTTCGTGATGTTAGTGGCCGCACACAATTTATAATTTCTTAAAAGCCATTGATAACGAGCAAGAGCATTAGTACGATTTCGTAGAATAGCCAGAATTTAAAACTTTTTAAATTTTTATAACTAACATTTATTTCCCTACCCCAAGACAAAATTGTATTTAATAAGTAAATACAACAATGCGGATATTGCAAACCAATCGTAATTCTATTCTACAACGCTTTATGCACCGCATCGACGAGTACCTCCATGCTAGCTATGGGTGTCTGTGGCGTTATTCCATGACCTAAATTTGCAATGTAGCGTGATTTGCCAAATTTGTGAACCATATCGGTGGTAAGCGTATGTAATTCACTGGGATCACGGTACATATCCTGCGGATCGAGATTGCCCTGTAGTGTTATATTAGGTCCAACTGCTGCACGCGCCTCAACCGGATCCACCGTCCAGTCCAATCCAATGACATCGTAGCCAAGCTCGCTTTGCTCTTTAAGCGAATGTCCAGCGCCCTTGGCAAAGATCGTCTGGAAATACATTCAATTAAGTTAGCCGAGAAGAAAGCAGTCATGGAGAGGTACTCACTAATGGCACGGTAGACACAGCTTTCTTGGTTAAGCGATCTACGAGATCATCGCGTATGCGACGTAGAAAGGGCACCGACCAGACCAAAAATTCGTCCTTGGTCAGATGCTCTGCAGATGACTCAAAGATCTGCAACATTTGAGCGCCCGCTGCCACCTGCATTTCCAGATAGTCCACTATGACATCTGTGAGCAGATTTAACAAGAGTTTCGAGTCCTCCGGGTAGTCATACAGCCATGCCTTTGCCTTAGACATGGTCTTGCTGCCGCCACCTTCGATCATATAGCCCATGAGAGTCCATGGTGCGCCTGTGAAGCCTATTAAAGGCACACGCCCATCCAACTTGTGGCGCATCATCGTAATAGCATCGCCAACATAGCTTAGCCGGGACAGAGCACCGTCTGGAGTCAATCGCTTCAGATCCTCAGGTGTGCGGATGGGCTGGGGCAACACAGGACCTACACCGGCATGCATTTCCACTGTCAATCCTAATGCTTGAGGAATAACCAAGATGTCCGAGAAGATTATGGAGGCGTCCAAATCAAACCGTCGCAGCGGCTGCATTGTCACCTCGCAGGCCAGCTCTGGAGTACGGCAAACCGTGAAAAAGTCATGTCGCTTGCGGAGTTCCTGAAATTCAGGTAAATAACGCCCTGCTTGGCGCATCACCCAAACTGGAACACGATCCACGACTTCACCACGTGCGGCACGCAGCAAATTGTCATTTTTCAATGGAGGGAATGGCTGTAATTTTATTGGTGCGTTGTTGTAATTATTTGTAGTAGTCATTGGCAGCAGCAACAGAAAAAACATGAAACGAAGTTCAATTGTCTTCATGGTTGACAAAGGTCAAACTGCTTTTTGTGGTGATGTAACTGTAAGAACTTGATTTACCACTACCTACCCTAGTATCTTTCATTTTAAATTCGTATAATTTTTGTTTTTTAAATTATGTGAGAACTGGCTCTATTCTTACTTAATACGGCAAATTTTGATGAAATCTTTTACGAATTCGGCAAGTAACTGCATGCGATGAATGTTTTGTCATCGATATTTTGTGATATTCTGGCATCACCTATGTTTTGTTTATGTTTTGGGTCGTTGCCAGACGGCGTAAGTGCGTCGCCGTGATTTGCTCATCGCTAACTAAACTGCATTCGTGTCACCACTGACTCACCAGCTAAAACGCAGAAACTGGCAAACACCTATTTTCCTTATTAGAGGTTATTGGTAAAGTATGTTTTTTAAAGCCGATTTTTATTTTGTCTACTTTTTTAGATTGTAATTTACTCAAAACATGGCTGACGAACAACCAAACCTAGTAGCTGGACACCCACCTGCATGTAAGTGCATTTACAGTTTCTCTTCCACTGTGGGTGTATGGGTATTCGCGTGTCGTGGGTGTGATTCTGAAGCTTTTACTGAAATTTTGCTGGATTTTTATAAATTTGATGGATGATTTTATTAGCCAATTGCGCATTTGGAGTCATTAAATTGATCAGTTTCACCTGAATATTATTGTTCTTATCAAAGCTCGCCTCTTAAAGAGGCGATTACTGATAAAGCGCCCCCAATGTACACACACACACATGCATGCATACATATGTTGGCTTGTCTTTCGGTCGTTGATCAAAATCTAAAAACTTCTGATGACGTAGTAATATGTATTTCTAGTGAAGGCTGGTGGGATGCGCATTGTGCAGCATAAGGCGCCTACTTCTGAGCGACCAGCTAAGGATGCCGAGGATTGCACAGGTCTAACGGTAAATATGGATATTCTTTCATTTTATTTAATGTATTTAGAATTTTTTTCTTTTTACAGCAACCAGTCAATGTTAATTCGGCTTCAGTGAGCGGTGCGCCTGTTAAAGGTAACACTGATTTTACGCCTGCTGGAGCACAGGTGGCTCATTCGCACAAGCCACCGGTGGCGGTGCAGCAGAAGCCCCAGATACACATACAGCAGCCACGCAAATGAATAATTCATAATGATTCTAAGCTGTATTTGATTGCTTTGAGAGCGACCTTAATTTAAATATGCCTTGTATTTTTGCACTACTAATATGTTTGATAACTTTTCATTAATATTAATCATTCCAAATGGAGTTTTGCGCCATGTTCTTCATTTAAATAAAAAGTTTTATGGGTTCTTTTGTAGATAAAATCTGTGATATTCTGTGCCGATAAAAAGTAGCATGGCGCTTAGAATTCCCAAGTGCTTTTTGTAACAGTTGTTGGTATAAATACAATTATTTGTAGCAAAAAGCTGCCCTACTGAGCTTCGGTGGTCCGGGGTGCGGACTTCAAATCCGTAGTCGATTAACGTCGAAGTGGTTCGATTCCACCTGGGGGGCGAAAATTTCAATTTATCATGGTTTCCCTTTTTCATTATTTAATTATATTATTCATATTATTTTTATATACATATGCACTCTTATATCACTCTATTGTGAAAATGTCAATTAATTTTTATTGGCGGCACACTTGATAAAAATGCACTAAAAAATACCAAATACATACATACCAAATATTTTTCTTTATGGCAAAGAATTTGTGGCGAATTTGTTAAACTGCGCGAATGCCTTTTAAATTTAAATGAGTGTTAATTGATATCTCTTGGAATTGCTTTTAATTGAGTGACTTTTATTTATTAATTTCATATATCATTTGCGGTCTTAACTATCCAGTGCCTCAACACAGCCACATCAACGTAAACGCCCGGATAATTCGTCTGCGCACAGCCGTAGCCCCAGCTCACGATGCCTGCCAGCAATCCTTGGGACACCATGGGACCGCCTGAGTCACCAGTGCAAGCATCTTTATCGGCAGCGGCTGCACAAATCATTTCAACGCCCACAAAATCCCAGCCATAGCCGTATTTAGGGGATGCGCATTCGGTTCGATCAATGACCTGAAGCTGCACCAACTGTAGGCTGCTGGCGAAATTAGTTGATCCATTCAGTCCGGTGTAGCCCCAGCCACTGACGGAGACGCTGCTGCCCGCTGCGGGACTCGAGCTGGCCAGGGCAATCGCCTTGACGGACAGACTGTAGCTGAGCTGCGTGTCCAGCCGCAGCAGCGCAATGTCGTAGTGCAGCAGCTGGTCATCGTATGATTCGTGGATCTTGTAGCTGGCGATTGGGTAAAGGGAGCCGCCCGAATTGTGTTTATTGGCGCCCACGCGCACCTGCAGCAGCGTTACGGATTTGTGCTGCACACAGTGGGCCGCTGTAACGATGATGTCCTTGCTGTAGATGACGCCGCCGCAAATGTGTCGTGCGCTCAGCTGTATGGAGACCTGCCAGGGTGCATTGTGTATAGCCAGGCTATCGCCGCCAACAATGCGACCGAGGACCTGGTCCGGGCTCGTCGGCAATGCGAGTCCGCCAAGGAAGCAGCCGATCAGCGGCAAAAGTGTGAGAACGGTGCTGGAGACCATGTCGGAGAGCACACACGGAAGTCAAGTGGTAACTGAATGCACCTTGGCCTAACGTATTATCACAAGCTGTAAACGTTAATCGCCTGTTAATGGCTTATCAAGAGCGAGCTCTTCGAACTGGTCGCCCGGGCAACCGTTGTCAAACAAACAACCTCGCTTCGATTAGCTATCACATTTTGTATTTGTAAATATTTTGACATTTACTCAGCTCAGATGTCTGATTCCCTAGACATAACACCCGAGGAGCTGCACCGGCTGGCGGACGACTGTCTGGAGCTGTTGCGCAAGGAGGAGCTCCACAATTTGCGCAACGATGCTAAGCTGAGGGCGGTGACAAACACCGAAACCTACGAAGAGTTCAAGTGAGTACTCCTCGAAGTTGAATTACACCTCCAGGGAATACAACTAAAATTTGACTCCCGCAGAGATATTGTTGATGCAGCGCATCTGCGCCCCATCAGCAAGCAGGATAAGGCTAATGTCAAGACCAAGAGCCGACTCTGGAACTCGGCGGCTCGTGAGCAGTAGGCATAAAATGTTGCTAATAAAGCATTAATGCGCTAACGATTCGAACATTCTTTTATTTCATTCACGTTCATTGAGAAAGACACCGTAGCCAATGTGCCAGCAGAGTAACTGTGACACCCGTGTATAAATAGCTGACAGGGAGTGAATATGAAGCATGAGCCAGAGACGGAAAAAGCAGCATTGCTACCAGGAGTAAAGCGGGCTAGACGCATAGCCTTAATCTTGAAATTTGGAGAGACGGAGGCGAAGACTATAGCATGATGGATTCTGTAGACTGCAGAACTCTGTGCGCGGAAGGAGCAGCAGCTAATTGATGGTGGAGCTGTAAACAGAATTATTGCTAGAGTTGCTGCCACTCAGCGGCTAAAATAGTCTAGGGTCTGTTGTCTTTACATTCTCATGTAATTGTCTGGTACTCAAGTGAAAATGAAATCAGGGTATTATGGTTTTATTGAAATGTATGTAACAGACGCACGGAAGCGTGGCAGGCCCCACAAAGTATCAGTTCGACAGATGAGTACTTAGCCCTGTCCATATGTTCGTCAGGAAAATTATGAAAACAAACAAAAGTTTATGTGTTTAGACGGGTTTTATTGAGCAAAGTTCTTAGACAGAGTTGGCAGCGTTGACCACCCAGGAGCGGAGAACAGCGACATCGGCGTAGACACCGGGATAGTTGCTGTAAGCACAGCCAACACCCCAGGAGACAACACCGACGAGGACACCACCAGAAACCAATGGGCCGCCAGAGTCACCCTGGCACGCATCCTTGCCGGAGGCAGCGGCGCAGATCATGGTGTTCTTGATCTGGCTGCCATAGCTGTAGGCACTGGAGGCGCAACGGGACTGGCTGACAATGTTCACATTGACGTACTGCAGCTGGGAGGGGATGGAGCTGGATCCAGATGACTGGGTGCCCCAGCCAGAGACGGAAGCAGAAGCGCCGTTGGCAGGATTATTAGAAGCCAGACCGATAGACTTGATGTTAGAGCTGAAGGACAGGGCAGAGCTCAGGCGGATGACAGCGATGTCGTTGACCATGGTGTTGGGGTTGTAGCCCTCGTGGTTCCTGAAGGCAGCGACCTGGATGAGGGAGCCACCAGAGTTCCAGTAGGTGGAACCGGCGCGCACCTTCAAGCTGGAGGCGGACACGCCCTGCAGACAGTGAGCGGCAGTCACGATGATCCTGGAGTTGTAGATGGAACCACCGCAGGAGTGGCCGCCATTGCGCTGCAGGGAGATCTGCCAGGGGAAGCTGCCGATGGTGGTGGGAGTGCCGCCGACAATGCGACCATCCAACTGGGGCAGGAGACCCTCAGGGATAGCAGCACCAAAGGCGCAGGCAACCACAGACAACAGAATCACGAACTTGAACATATTGCTCGAACAATGTCATAATGGAAATTCGCTGGCGCTTATATAGGCTGGTTGGAGGCGGTTTCTATCTTCGGTTATCTCTTCAGACAAAAATAAGTCGAAACCATTTTATCAATATGAATTCTAATCCAACGCCGATACTTGTTTACGTTGTCAGTAGCTATGTATGTATGTATGCATGTGGTTGTACATATGTACAGCTTTGAGTGGTGCACACTTGCTTTCGGCTAAGGCATAGGAACCACTCGAAAATGTGGCAACGTGTCTGCGATATGAGTTTCCGGTGAAAACACTTCTTATTTACTTACTAAACTTATACTTACTAAAAATATAGAATGTGTTGGGCAATTCTGCTATTTATCGGACCCAATTAGGCGAATCCCTCGTGTTATTTGGGTGCTTCTCTTTATACGTTAATTTTATACGCCTGCTAGTTCTTTGGCTTTTTACAATGCCAATCTTGCTGTTTGTCGACGTGTCCGTCAATCCGTCTGTCCCTCTGTCGCCTCTATATTTATATCTTCCATCAAGAATTATATAGAAGTTATGAAAACAAACAATCTATTATAATATATATATATATATATATATATATATATATATATATATATATGTATTATATTCTTATATTCATTCACTTTCAAAACATTAAAAAAAAAAAAAAAACGCTTTGTCACGAAGATAACGTCTGGTGGGTTTCTTGATCAATTGAAAGTCTCTATTTCAGTAGTCGTTATCTTAGTGATGAAGTCTGGAACAGACGAGTGCCTTTTCAAGATACTGTCTGTTATTTTGTAAATAATGTCTAAATCTTACTAGTTGTATTTAAAGTTTTTGCAATTCTTATTTATTTCAATTTGTATGTATACCCTGAACCCATTGAAAATGGAAAATTCGGGTATAATGGATTTGCGGAAAAAGGCGAAACTATAAAAATCTTATATTTCTTGGTGGGCACGACGAGCACAATCGATCTGGAAATGCTCGTCTGTGTGGACGCAACCCTTTTATAGTCCTCACAGCTGGATACTTGAGCATATATGTATGTATATATACTACACACGGTACGAATGAACTGTGTGTATTTCTGAGTTTTGTAACCGTCTTCTCCCAAGAGTATGTTAAACATTCTGCTCATACTTTTATACGCGATTTTTATGGTCAGTGTAAAATCTAGAAGATAATGTTAAGTTTGTCATGAATTCTTTTATATAAAGGTCCCAAATGTACCAGAATTTAAAATTTAGGTAGCAAATCCGTTTGCTTTGATGCAACAGCTGCTCAAAAACGAAACGACTTTCCACACTATAACATAGTATGCATAGCTGTGATGCTAATTTACACTTTTAGTATGTCATGGAAATAATAATTGTAGCCATCCAGACCATCGGAGAAGAGCACACTGCTCCTCTTTTTCAATTCATATTCTCTTGGACAAAAATGAGTCGTGGTTTTAATCTCACCTTGAATAATTCCAATTACAGTTAGCATACCCTGCCGACGGCAAGATTTAGAGATGGTTGAAAAAGTCGCTTCTCTGATGACGTTTTGCATATTTTGTTTCTTCTTTCATATGATCTCCGTAATACGCTTCATTACGTGTGAAATTTCTTACACAGTTTAGACTGTGGGTTAATCATGTAGCTAACTCACTATTTGAAACTTATTTCATGTTCATTTAAAAGTACAGATCCCAATCCATTACTTAAACTTGGTAAGCCCCTCAGATGAGTTTAAATTTTCTACAAATATAGTGACAATTTGATTGGGGTTTTGAAATGTCTGTACTATTATCTATATAGACGCAAAGTATTTCATCGTTATTAAAGCCAGAGATTTAAGATTGGGAACAAATTCTTTGTATCACCCCGAAAATATATGTATTTGTAAAAAGTATTATTATTGAATAGCGAGGAATGAGAGCATTGTCAACCATACGAAAGCAAAGATCAAATTATGTTAATTCTATAAAGTTATTTTTTTTTTTAAATAAATATTTACACATTTCATGCAATATTACTCAAGAAATTCTGTTATATTAATAACTAGCTGCCCCCGCAAACGTTGCTTTGCCCTATTCATTAATTTCTCTACGTCTGTTGACTACAAGTCTGCGCGCTTCTCTTCGTTCTTTGCTGGTTTCGCTTATCTCGTGCCTCTTGCAATTTCGATGCACCTAACTGGATGCAGAAGAACTCCAGGAGATCATTTAGAAAATGCCTACAGCAGCAGAGAATGTTCCCATTGGATCGACTGCAACGATCTCTACCTGGCGCCCAGCTCAAAATTTGAGTGCCCCTCAGGCTTTGAGTAGAAGTCGCCCTATATAAGGGGCAGCAGCTGTGGAATTTATTAAGTCGTCCAGACTCGAAGGGGTCAGTCGTACGTGTAGGGTTGTTTGTTAAAAAAAAAAAAAATTAAGAATAAACAAACAAGAAAGGTTTAGTCGAGACTGCTCGACTACGTGATCCCCTGAACCCTTCGGGCAACAGTCATTTCAATCATTTTTAGCGTCTTTCTGCTTATACAAACACACACATACATAGACACACGTAGGCGCGCACGCACAAACACGCATGGGCTGCAGTGTGGGCTTACTATGGGAACTTAATTGTTTAATAACTTTTTTAGTGGACGTACGTTCTTCATGAAACTTTAGATTGTGTTTATATCATTAATATGCGTGTATGTGCCGAAGCTCAAGTTTCTAGTATTTGAAATACGCCTTTTACAAAGGTGAGGGTGACGGGGTGGATATAGGGGTGGCGGGTGAAATTGAATAAAAATCGAAATTCTATAACGTACATATCAATCTACATTTAAAATTTGGATAGTCTAGCTCTAAAGATGTAGGAGATATAATTTTATAACTGATGCTCGATATGGTTTTTATCGATAAAAAATAACGAGATGAGTTATCGATTTTTGGTGATAAGCTCGATATCTATATACGGACATTTATAAAAAAAAGTTGAAGTCTCCAGCTATTATATCTTCTGAAATCGACGCGTTCAAACATGCGGCACGGACATGGCTAAATCGACTCATCTTGTCGCCCTGATCAAGAATATATATACTTTGTGGGGTCTGCCACGACTCCTTCTGCCTGTTACATACATTTAACAAAACCATTATACCCTGATTTCCCATTTTCAATGGGTTCAGGGTATAAAAATGTTCAATATTCATTTTTTAATAAAAAAGTTTTTTCAATAAAAACAAGTAAGAAAGCTCTAGTCGAGACTGCTCGACTAGGAGATACCCTGAACCCTCCGTGCTGATGTTCCAATCATTCTGCACACATACATACACATGCATCCACCCCCACGCATAGGCCCGCGCTCTGCTAACTGCGCAGTAAGCAGCGACTGCGCTTGGGCTGCGCTGCAGTGTGGGCAATATTATGAGAATTTATTTGTTGAATAATTTCATTTGTAGACGTACAATCTTAATGAAACTTTCAGAACGTAATCATTATGTGTAAATGTGTGTACATTCCAAAGCACAAGTCTCTAGTACTTGATATAAGTTTTTTACAAATTTGAGGCGAAGGGGGCGTGGTATCCAAAATCTGTAAATTACAAAATGTGTGTGCCCATCAAATGTATATACACAGTAAATCTGAAGTCTCTAGGTCTAATAGTGTTCAAATTAGGCTGAAAAAACAATATAAATTTATCGATTATCCTCGATAAAAAAGATATCGAATGAGTTATCGAAAAAATATGATAAACTCGTACTGCGTATGGTATACACGAGTATGCATACAAAATTTCAGCTCTCTAGCTTCTTTAACTTCTGAGATCGACGCACTCATACGGACGGACGGACAGACGGACGGACGGACGGACGGACGGACGTACAGGGCTATATCGACTCAGCTCATCGTCCTGATCAAGAATATATATACTTTATGGGGTCTGCGATGATTCCTTCTGCCTGTTACATACTTTTGACAAAACCATTATACCCTGATTTCCCATTTTCAATGGGTTCAGGGTATAAAAAGTTGAATAAAAAAATTAAAAAAAAAAAACAAATAAAAATGAAAAAATTAAATAAAAAATATTTTAAATAAAAAAAAAAAAAAAAAAAACAACACTGTTATCAAGCCTACTGGTTATCAATGAAAATTTTAGCCTTAGAGAAAAAACCGCGTTTTTCAAGTATTCGTCAAATTTTTTCAGTATTTTTAAGATCTACTATCTACTATCATGGCGGAGACAAATCCAACAAATCAAAACCCATAAAAATTGGTCCAGCACATATCAAGTTATAAGTGTCGTAACACTTTTACACAACTTTCTTTTATATATATAGATATATACATAGATGTGCTTAGATATATAATTGTCTATGATTCCGTAACTGTTAAATACTCTAAGAATTCGAAAATTATAGGGTACCGATTGGCAACGTACCGAAATAGGCGTTAAAATCATACATAAAACATATACACGAGAATTTCTTATACCCCTGAATCCACTTTCAATGGAATGCTTTTGCTTTTGCGGTGACGTTGCTTCGTATTCGTTACTATTGCTAATCTCAGGGCAGGGGCGCCGCTGGTAGAGCCGGTGCACTACATTTTCTAGATCCCTGGGCTCACATCTGGCTTCAACGGAATAATTAATATTTATTTTTCCCAATAATTTCCTCTTGCACATTTTTAGGCTTTTAATTTTTCGTCATTAATCAACACATAATGCGGGATCTAGTCGGGAGTCTCTCAGCCTATTATTATATTAAAAGAGGTATAGAATTTTCAGATTTTCCAAGCCTAAGTCATACTACCAGCAAAACGGATATTGCACAAAGCCAATATACTCTTTTTGGTTCACGAATGTATTACTGTGCGTGTGTATTAGAAATGTTTGGAAATAAATTAAATGAGCAATATATCCGTTCATTACATAGAGTTTCATGTTTATAATCGGTGTTTATTGAGCAAAGTTCTTAGACAGAGTTGGCTGCGTTGACCACCCAGGAGCGGAGAACAGCGACATCGGCGTAGACACCGGGATAGTTGCTGTAAGCACAGCCAACACCCCAGGAGACAACACCAACGAGGACACCACCAGAAACCAATGGGCCGCCAGAGTCACCCTGGCACGCATCCTTGCCGGAGGCAGCGGCGCAGATCATGGTGTTCTTGATCTGGCTGCCATAGCTGTAGGCACTGGAGGCGCAACGGGACTGGCTGACAATGTTCACATTGACGTACTGCAGCTGGGTGGGGATGGAGCTGGATCCAGATGACTGGGTGCCCCAGCCAGAGACGGAAGCAGAAGCGCCGTTGGCAGGATTATAAGTAGCCAGACCGATAGCCTTGATGTTGGAGCTGAAGGACAGGGCAGAGCTCAGGCGGATGACAGCGATGTCGTTGACCATGGTGTTGGGGTTGTAGCCCTCGTGGTTCCTGAAGGCAGCGACCTGGATGAGGGAGCCACCAGAGTTCCAGTAGGTGGAACCGGCACGCACCTTCAAGCTGGAGGCGGACACGCCCTGCAGACAGTGAGCGGCAGTCACGATGATCCTGGAGTTGTAGATGGAACCACCGCAGGAGTGGCCGCCATTGCGCTGCAGGGAGATCTGCCAGGGGAAGCTGCCGATGGTGGTGGGAGTGCCGCCGACAATGCGACCATCCAACTGGGGCAGGAGACCCTCAGGGATAGCAGCACCAAAGGCGCAGGCAACCACAGACAACAGAATCACGAACTTGAACATATTGCTCGAACAATGTCTTAATGGAAATTCGCTGGCGCTTATATAGGCAGTGGCTTGCTATCTCTAGAGCTTGCAACTTATCTAAAACTATTGATTAATTTTACGCGAATACAACAAAGAATATGAATAGAAATCATCTCGATTGCCGCTGTTGAGTGGTAAATGTCAAGATTGGGCTGATCGGACCGGCTGCGTACGACACTTAGCTAGGGCTGACGTAACATCTACATGTAGTTCGTTACGAGAAATTTTCGCTATATAAATCCCAGATTCTGTACGACTGAATACAATTAAATCGAGATGTTGAAACTTGTAGCACTTCTTTGCTTGGCCGCTTGCGCCTTGGCAGGCACCGTGCCGGAGGGTCTGCTGCCCCAGCTGGATGGCCGTATTGTTGGTGGCTACGAGACCAGCATCGAGGATCACCCCTACCAGGTGTCGCTGCAGCGCAACGGTGCCCACTTCTGCGGTGGCTCCATCTACTCGCACGACATCGTCATCACCGCCGCCCACTGCTTGCAGTCGATCTCAGCCGATCAGCTGAAGGTGCGCGTGGGCAGCACCTACTGGCGGTCCGGCGGCAGCGTGCACTCGGTGCGTGCTTTCAGAAACCACGAAGGCTACAACCCCAGGACAATGGTCAACGATGTGGCTGTCATTCGCATGTCCTCGTCCATCAGCTACCGATCGGGTGTGCGTGCGATTCGCATTGCCGACAGCAATCCTCGTAATGGTGCCGAGGCTGTTGTCTCTGGCTGGGGCACTACCCACTCCGGTGGCTCCATCCCCGACCATCTGCTGGCCGTGAGGCTGAGGATTGTTGATCGCGAGGAGTGTGCCTCCAAGGAGTACAGCTACGGCAGGAAGATTAAGGACACCATGATCTGTGCCTACGCCGAGCACAAGGATGCCTGCCAGGGCGATTCCGGTGGCCCATTGGTCTCTGGCGATCGTCTGGTCGGTGTTGTTTCTTGGGGCCATGGCTGCGCCGATCTTAAGTACCCCGGTGTCTATGCTGATGTCGCCCACTTCCACAGCTGGATCGAGAGGACCGCTGACGAGCTGTAAGCTAGCTCAACTATGCTTAAACTCTTAAAAAATTTCAATAAATTGCGTTACAATCTGACTCTGTCCTTCAATTGTCATTCCCAAGCTCTTGTAATCTCCCACTTACAGCTGATAACGCCTTACTTGAGACCCTATAAAAATGCGCAGAGAAGCGCTGTAACCCAACCACTTTGGATCTGCATTCGACATGTTCAAGTTCGTGATTTTGTTGTCGGTCGTCGCCTGCGCCTTTGGTGCTGCATTGCCCGAGGGACTTCTGCCCCAGTTGGATGGTCGCATCGTTGGCGGCTCTCCTACCACCATCGGCAGCTTCCCCTGGCAGATCTCCCTGCAGCGCAATGGCGGCCACTCCTGCGGTGGTTCCATCTACAACTCCAGGATCATCGTGACTGCCGCTCACTGTCTGCAGGGCGTGTCCGCCTCCAGCTTGAAGGTGCGCGCCGGTTCCACCTACTGGAACTCTGGTGGCTCCCTCATCCAGGTCGCTGCCTTCAGGAACCACGAGGGCTACAACCCCAACACCATGGTCAACGACATCGCTGTCATCCGCCTGAGCTCTGCCCTGTCCTTCAGCTCCAACATCAAGGCTATCGGTCTGGCTACTTATAATCCTGCCAACGGCGCTTCTGCTTCCGTCTCTGGCTGGGGCACCCAGTCATCTGGATCCAGCTCCATCCCCTCCCAGCTGCAGTACGTCAATGTGAACATTGTCAGCCAGTCCCGTTGCGCCTCCAGTGCCTACAGCTATGGCAGCCAGATCAAGAACACCATGATCTGCGCCGCTGCCTCCGGCAAGGATGCGTGCCAGGGTGACTCTGGCGGCCCATTGGTTTCTGGTGGTGTCCTCGTCGGTGTTGTCTCCTGGGGTGTTGGCTGTGCTTACAGCAACTATCCCGGTGTCTACGCCGATGTCGCTGTCCTCCGCTCCTGGGTGGTCAACGCAGCCAACTCGATCTAAATTGATCGTTCATTCATGTGATATATAATATGTGAATGATATTATCTGCAATTAAATTCTGATAAAGAATAGGACTTTTATTTTTGTTCCGGGCTGTTTTTCGGGACAGTGGCTACAGTGACGCAAAAGCCTTATCGCGTAGAGCCATCATTTATTAATGTTTTTTTTTTTTTATCTGGAGTGGGATAGGGCTCGTAGTATTATTTTTTATTCCTAGAGAACAGATAAAGAAACGGTTTGCAAAGTATGTAGCCAAAAACTCTTCAGTTGATGTCCATCATTTCGTACGCCACTATCTAATCTATTTGAGGAGCGACACACGCCTAGAATTTTAGCTAGTTGATATTATTAAAACATGGAAGAGTCGCGCGTGACCATTCTCATAATACTCGATCACGCATAAAAAGTGTTTTAGTTTCTGCACTAATCAATCATTTTTATACCCTGAACCCATTGAAAATGGGAAATCAGAGTATAATGGTTTTGTTGAAATGTATGTAACAGGCAGAAGGAGGCGTGGCAGACCCCACAAAGTATATATATTCTTGATCAGGGTGACGAGTTGAGTCGATTTAGCTCTGTCCGTCTGTCTGTCCGTCTGTTTGTTCTTTTTTGATTTTTGTTCAATATCACCCGCCACCCCTATATCCACCCCCTCACCCTTATCTTTGAAATGGCTGTTGCTCGAGGGGTTCAGGGGATCTCGTAGCCGACCAGTCTCGACTAGAGCTTTCTTGCTTGTTGACCATGTTATGTATAGGTGTAGCGGATGAGGAGTCTGAAACTTGAGGAATTTATAGTTTTTATACATTAACGGGTGTTTAATAGAAATGTGTGGAGCCACGTTTTGCTTTTCTTTTTTTTTTAATCGTATAAGATAGACGCGTATCCTATTCGACTCGCTTTATGTTTGGGCATTCTCTTTTATCCGGGCTGTCTACTCGGTATATATATGATATTTAAGTGAATAGGATAACATATATAATATATTCTTATATGCAAACACCCGTGTCTAAAATGTATAAAACTAATATACCTTTTTCACTTCGTGAAAGGGTATTGAAGAAGTGTTGAGTGCTCAGTTGTACACCCAGCTCAAGTGTGTGGTATGATTTGCTCTGTGTAAAGGTAAAGGAGTTGCATATCACAGATGATGATCTTAAATAAAGACTTACTTCCTGTTTAAAAGAAGTCACAAGAATGTACTTGCTCTGCAGATAATATGAAGCATTTCTTTATTTGAAGTCTGCATTTCTTGTCAAAAAAATGCATGTTATAATTTTGATTTTTATTTTACAATAATTGTCAATGGGAAAGGATTAAGTCTGCCTAATATTGATAAAAAGTAACGCCCGACTGATAAAGTTATTTATTAGACCAAAAATATTGAATTTGATAAGTTTTTTAATCAATATTTTGCGAAAAAATTTCCCCAAATTACGATCCCCAATTACAGATAATATAGCGTCTTGCGCATTAGATTTAAAAGTTTATCAATTTGGAATAAGTTCAGTGTAATGAAAAAAGAGATATGAGACATACATATATACATAAATATATCTATGTATGTGATAATACCTTAGAAACGCATTACACTCTAGATTACTAAACAACGAAAATAGAGGGCAACACTCAGCCCAAATGGGTGTGTTTTCGGGTATTCAACAAATTGGTGCTCGATAGACTATAGTAGATAATGGTAAATATGACAATAAAGCCATAAACAGCTTATTGGAGCTTATGCCCAGTCAGTGCATAGATTTCTCAAATAACAAATAAGACTGCAGTAATCGGGAGTGACCGACTAAGAATACCTTGCACTGTACGGAACATTGAATTTCTATCGTTCCAAATGATTTTCTAGAATTTTGTGAATAAGTGCGTAAGGTAGAAATAGATGGGGCAAGCTTCAGACGTATCCCTATATTAAATTTGGGTACTATAACTATTTATGGGCACTCCCTCCGATTTCTGTCTATACATATTCACATGCATATTCAGAAAGTCGTTTTACCCCGAAATACCATTTTGAGTGCGTTTAGGGTAAAAAGTAACGAATGTTATTAATTTCGATCGGTGTCTTTGACAGATAACGGGCCCAGCCAAGCAAAGATAACCGTGGCCAGAATTGGGCGATATTCGCAAAAACCCATTGATATTTGAATAGTGACTCTTCAAAACGAAGTATTAGTTCCGTCTAAGCAACTGGCTATACAACGCATGGCAATAATTTGGAGTGCAGCTGTTGACGCAATCATTGACTAAGAGATACCTGGGATTTACCGTTCAAATTTCCCCTTTTTTTTTGGTAAATGTTTATATAGGGCGTAGTATTTATCGACTATTATGATTAAGCATATTGATAATATTTAATATAATATTTATAATATTATTTATTATTAAATATATTTCAATTATATTGTGTGCTTTTTTACGAATTCAATATCATTTTAACGTTTGGTCTTTAGGAGTATTTCAAGTTTCTTACGGAAATGATACTCCAAATTATACAGTAAAAGTCTTAAGGTGATCTTTTTTCATTCCTTTTTCCTCTTTTTATTGCTTGATCTCAACATGTTTGCGTTACCCATACCTTATCCTTTCTAATAGGGTATTCCCGCGCTGACGTATGAAAAGATTCGTATCTGATATGTAACCGTTATGCATTATGCATTTTTGCTTATTTATCAACATGCCCCATTAATCCTTTCAATAGGGTATTCCTGCGATGATTTATGCAAAGAATCGTATCTGTCCCTTGCCATGCTCTCGTTTGCCATTTCAAGAAGGGTATTAAAATTCATGATAATGTCAGAAAGTTAAGACTTCCTTGACGAAACCAATCAAAAGGCTGTAAATCAATGAAAAAGATCCGAAAATGCTCTAATATAAATATTAGCTATTGGGCCTATCAGTACTTAGTTTGGAACAGCATGCAGCGCAGTATCGGACTTTTGCTGTGCCTGGTGGTTGGGTCTGCTGTGGCAGGCACCGTTAGCCTCGCTCCCGATCGCTTCGAGCGTGAGGGTCGCATTGTGGGCGGCGAGGACACAACGATTGAGGCGCATCCCTATCAGGTCTCACTGCAAAAGAAGAGCGGCTCCCACTTCTGCGGAGGCAGCATAATCGGCCCCAACCTGGTGGTTACAGCGGCTCACTGCCTGCAGGGTATCAAGGCGTCGAGCATTCGGGTACGTCTCGGCTCAACGCGCTACAACGAAGGCGGGGTGCTCGTTGCCGTCGAGAGTCTGGTATACAATGAGCAGTACGACAGGCAGACCCTGGAAAACGATGTGGGCCTACTGAAGCTAGCAGAGAGCGTGGCCGAATCGGATAGCATTCGCTACATAGAACTGGCCGAGGTCACTCCGCCAACTGGTACTCCGGCCGTGGTCACGGGCTGGGGATCCAAGTGCTACTTCTGGTGCATGTCTCTTCCAAAGATTCTCCAAGCGGTCGTCGTATCCATTGTGGATTGGCAGCTGTGCGGCTCCGATGCGTACAAATACGGCGACATTATTCGGGACACCATGGTTTGCGGCTACGAGAAGAATAAGGATGCCTGCCAGGGCGACTCCGGCGGCCCACTGGTGGCCAACAATCAGCTGGTGGGTATTGTCTCATGGGGCTATGGCTGCGCCTCCAAACTATTGCCCGGCGTCTACGCCGATGTGGCTGCCCTGCGCAGCTGGATACTGGAGAAAGCCCAGACGTTGTAGACCAAAGTCTAAATATTATAATGCATGATATACATATGAATATATTATGTATATACATATATATTCTTTTCTTTTCTAAATTAATTTGTTATATGTAATCTGTTTGTACGTAAGCGATAAGCAATTTTTTAACGTTTAACATTAAAAATAATACTCGACATTGATAAATAAAAGTTGATAGATTATTTAAAGTGAAGACAACAACCTTTATAGCAAGTGCTGTTATAGCAAGTGCTTTTATAGCAAGTCCGGTAAAGAGCAAATGCTCTTTTGAATGAATTGAACATTTTGAAGCTTTTCGCTATTTAAAGCTTTTATTGTTAACTTTTTGATGACTTCGTCGGAGTGGAAAGTACACTCTTGCTCTATTCCGTATTTAAATATCTGACTCTACCTGTCGTGTTTGCACTTACGTTAGGCTTAACGTAACACTAGACCATGCAAACCATATGGGTCTTGGGTTTATTGTAAATTGCTTTTCCCGATGTGCCAGAAATCATATTAGCTGTAGAGCTAGAAAGCTGAACTGCGGAATGTATACTCGCGCTAACTACTCATGGTCAAAATAATATGCCGGGTGTATCTACGCCCACTTGGGGCGTGGCACACTCACTTTGACTATCCATGATCACAAAGCTATGGCAGGTGTAACTATGGCCATTGGGCGCGTGGACTAACGGGGACAACTGCGTTTTCTACAGTTGTCCTATATTCATTTGCACAAAATAATTTTTGTTCTTTGGATTATCTCTGATTATCCTTTAGTGCAAAAGGTTTCAATATCAGGCTATCCTATATAAATGGAAATACATTTCTTAAGTGATAGACCCTCTGTCAATATACACACATATTCTCGTAAAGCAGCAAGCAACCTGCTTAGATAAATAGTAGCGAAGTTAGCGATTGGCAAATACAAACTTAGTCATGACTCAGATTAGACTAATACCCGCTACTGTGAACTTTCCCTGTGTATTATCGAGGGCCTTATCGCGCCCAATACTCTGGACAATTTATTGGTCGGCTAAAGAGCCCCGCTGATAGTGAGTAAGCAGGCTCGGCCAAATGGCGCTGTTAGTCTTTGGCCAAACACTGAAATGAACAACGCATTGCTCGCAATCGCAGCGCTGTCGGTAGTCTGCGGCATTGGTAGCTGCCTCGATTGGCCCCAGGGGCGCATTGTGGGTGGCGAAACCATCTCTGCGCACTTTGTGCCCTACCAGGTGTCGCTGCGCAGACGGAATGGCATTAGGAGCGCCTACGCGCATAGCTGTGGTGGCGCCGTCTTGGACGAGCGCACCATCATCACAGCAGCTCACTGCGTCTACAATCGGCTGGAGCAGAACTTCCTGGTAGTGGCTGGCTCGGACGTGCGCACCGGCATGGACGGGGGCATTGTGACACGCGTGGAGAAGCTGGTGCCGCATGAGCTATACAATGCTTCCATCACGGACAACGACATCGCCCTGGTCTTTGTGTCGCCTCCGCTGCCCGTGGGCCAGCGCAAGATCGCCGCCATCGATCTGGCCGAGGAGGTGCCCGCCGTGGGTACGTTGGGCAGCGTTTCCGGCTGGGGTCTGACCAAAGAGGATGGATTCGGCTCCCCCCAGCTGCAGCAGGTGCAGATACCCCTGGTGGACAGCACCGTCTGCCAAGCTGCCTACGACTGGCGGCCCATTACCGAGGGCATGCTCTGCGCTGCGGCGCCCGGCGTCATGGGGCGAGGGCTGCGCCCGCCCCGAGTACCCCAGCGTGTACGCCTCGGTGCCATATTTCCGCGCATGGATTGCCGAGCAGCGGGCGAAACACGTCTGATTGCCCGCTGATTAGTCGGTGGCTCCATAAAAGAAGCCTTTAGCCTTATCGCACTAGTGTATGACCATTACCAACCATTAAACTTTTATTATTTCCATTTAATCTTTGATGACCAGCGATCGATAAGAGGTTTTACAATCCGTCGGCTTGGGCCCTCTGGGGTTTTTGGTCTTTCAGTCTTTCGGCTATTGTTTAAGATGGCGCACGTGGTACCTTTGCTGTTCGGCCTTTGCCTGGCCCTTGTCTCCTTGGCTGGAGCACTGCCCCTGCAGGACTCCGACTCGAGCTCCCCCAACGGCCGCATTGTGGGCGGCTATGAGACGCACATTGCAGTCTATCCGCATCAGATCTCACTGCGACGCAAAGGAATCACAACTCCCAAGAATGCCTTTTCGCACTCCTGCGGCGGCTCCATCCTCACCAAGGACGTTGTCGTCACGGCCGCGCACTGCGTTATCGCCGCAGTGGCTTCTCAGTTCAAGGTGGTGGCAGGCACCAGTCGCAGGAATGGCAACGATGGCATCATTGTCTCCGTCGACGAAATCATCTTGCACGAGAACTACAATCCGGACACCTACGACAACGACATTGCTCTGCTCAGGCTGAGCTCGTCGCTGCCCTTGAACAACTTTACCATTAGAGCCATCGAGCTGCCCACAGAGCCAGCGGCCGATGGAGCCATTAGCACTGTCAGCGGCTGGGGAACCACACAGTCTGGCGGCTCGCCATCGGACCAGCTGCGCGCTGTCGATGTGCCCATCGTTGACAATAAGGTCTGCGACGATGACTACGGAGGCGGTCGCATCACGGATGTCATGCTGTGCGCAGGCGTGCGCGGCCAGGGCGGCAAGGATGCCTGCCAGGGTGACTCTGGCGGTCCGCTGATCATTAAGAATAAGCTGCAAGGCATCGTCTCCTGGGGCCGATTGTGCGCTCTGGGCACACATCCGGGCGTTTACACCAACGTCATCAAATTTATTGCCTGGATTAACTCTAAGGTGCAGTTGGACTGAAAAAATTCCAGAAGTTGATCGAAGGCCCCCACGATTGCTTCGTTTGTGTCACATGTCTGAATAAATTTGTAGTTGGCGACCAATTGATTTGATTTATACTTCTTATGCCCAATCAGCTCCGATTCGGGCATGAATCCAATCTCGGTAGTTTAGGCTTTAACACCTCGGCAGACGCCTTATCTAGATTATGTGTGCGGCCTCATAAAGTTACTAAACCTTGAAAAACCCAAACTATTCATGCATTAAGTATGTTACCATTTTCACGGAACATGATCATCATTATCATCATAATCGTCATCATCATCATGCGCAACATGCGCCTCAAAGTATGCAATAAGAAAATGGCTTCCATAGGATATTAAAGAAATAATCCAAGTTTAGCTAAATCTAAAGGAGCTTAGATTCAAAATAAATAAAGTAGATATTATATACATATACATATATATATCAAAATGCATATTGCATAGAAAATGGAGATTGCTGCTTATTTATTGCAGCCCTGGGGATTCGTCAAAACTGAACTATACTATTAATGATAATCGAATTGGCAATCAATTAATCAGTTTTGGAAACTTATCGTTGAACATATGTGTGTATAAAGCATATCATATCGCATACCCGCATTAACTTGCAATTGGCATTCCGGAGCTTTGCTATCAGGCCGGACCCTGTACACGACCCTATCAGAATTGGCTCAAATAAAGCTAATCTGCCCGAAAACTCCAAGGCACGTATAACTGTTAATCAGTTCAATATTTGGCAATCGCGCGACAAGATGCAGAAAAGTAGACAGAGTTCACATATTATACGACTTGGCTTGATGCTGCTTTTCACCTGGGCAGGCATCGCTTTGGGCTCTGAGCTGCCACCCCAGGGACGAATCATCAATGGCTCCAAGGTGGACATCGCCCGTCATCCGTATTGCGTTTCGATACGTTATCGGCGCAGCAATGAATCCGCTTACTACCACGAATGTGCGGGTGCCATCTACACGGATCGAGCGATCCTGACTGCGGCTCAGTGCTTGGAGAATGTGGCGATGGGCACTAGAATATGGGTAGTTGCTGGCGCCAATACGCGAAATGGTACCGATGGATTGGTTTATCCCGTCGCCAAATGGGTATACCACCCAGAGTTTAGCCCAATTACAGCGGACTACGACATTGGGTTGATCCTGCTGGAAACCCCGCTCGACCTGAGCAACTATCGCATTAGGAAGATTGCGCTGCGTTCCGAGCGACCAGCAGCTGGACGAACTGCCACTGTCGCTGGCTGGGGCTATCGCGAGGAATGGGGTCCTTCCAGCTATAATCTGGAGCAGGTACACGTGCCCATCGTGGGCTCTGAGCAGTGCAACGATATCTACGGCAAGGGTGAGGTGACCGAGCGCATGATCTGCGCTGGCGATGTGGCTCAAGGTGGACGCGACGCTTGCCAAGGCGATACCGGTGGTCCACTTATTGTGGACGAGCAGCTAGTGGGTCTCGTATCATGGGGTCGTGGCTGTGGGCGTCCTGGCTATCCCTCAGTTTACACCTACGTTCCAAGCCTGAAGACCTGGATCGATGAAATGATCGAGCTCGCCGAAGGGCTATAAATCGATGTACTGATATACGCTATAAAAGAGCTATTCAATACGATAGTTATATGACTTTCCATTGCCGGTTAACTGCTTATTCAATAATAAAACTATTATTTTAGTACATAGTAAATTAATTAGCGACGTGCTGAGCACAAGATTACAACATTTTCTATTGAAAGCATGCTAATCTACTCGGGGCGTGCATGGATATTCGTAGACGAAGGAGAGTATTTTTCTATTAGGCCTGACTGAGCTAAATCAGAGCTCAAAGATAGAAAAAAATGAATATCAAGGGCTGACCGAATGCATCGGCTTTATCGTTCATTAAGATACTGATTAAGTGCTACATGATTTAGTACACAATATAGCCTAAAACGTATAATAACATTTTTGAAAACAATATTTATGAACATATGTATGCAAATATTTTTGACATCTAATGCCTAATATACTAATATTTGCTGACTTTGTTAAATTCTAGCAGTAAACATAGAATTCCGTCGTATATACAATAAACAATTGTTTAGGTACTCTACGGTCTGTCTATATAGTTGAAACAAAGCGAATGTACGTAAATCATTATTTTTATTGCACATCAAAATATGTTTATCAAAGACTAGTAGTTATTTCCTTTTGAAAGAAAGGTATGTTAAAATCATGAAATCATGAATCATGAAAGCTCTTAGGAGTAAAATAATAATAAGTTTTAAATTACTCAACATACAAAAAGATAGTTATCCTGCTTCAAAAAGCTAACTGCTACAAAATTCGGATTATTCGAGCAAATGGAGGCAGTCGATAGTTGCAACGGTTTTTTTGTTACGATTACATATTTTACTTGTTCTTTTTTCTCGATTATCGTTATCAGCTCACATATAGAAAATAAAACTTCAAAATAGAACATGAAGCTGGTTTATTGTATTTATTATCTTACAGATTGTAGCCGATTTTAAAGCTCAAAGAAATTCAATGCGGCCCACATTAGCCTTGGATGCACGAGTATCGATAATCCATTGGTGCAAATCGGGTACGGAAGTATAAACTCCTGGGTATTTTTTGCGTGCGCAGCCCGAGCCCCACGAGACAATGCCCAGCAGCTCATTATTGTATATTAGCGGACCGCCAGAGTCGCCTTGGCAGGCATCTTTGCCGCCACCGTCGACGGCGGCGCAGAGCATACGTTTGGTCAGAGCAATGGAATAGGCGCTCTTACACTTGGCATTCTCCACCACATTCACTTCCACTTGCTGGAGCACGTTGGAGAGTTGACCTCCTTCGGAAGTTGTGCCCCAGCCAGTTACAATGACCGGTGTGCCGTGCTCCGGACGCTCACTGGCCGGTTCAATTGGCTGCACTGCTTTACTGTACTCGAATTCACCATCCAGAACTAGAATGGCAGCATCGTAGTCCTGGTATAGGGACTTGTACTTCTCGTGAATAATGATTTCCCTCACCGGCAACTCCTGACCAGTTGGCCAGAAGATTTCTGTGGTGCCAGCGATAATAGTCAGATTAGCCACACCCGACAGCCCGTACACACAGTGAGCGGCGGAGAGAATAATATTAGGGGCAATAATGGAACCGCCGCATCGGTGATTTCCCCTGTAGCGCATGGAGATCTGATGTGGATAGCTGGTTATGTCCGTGTCGTGACCACCTACAATGCGGCCATCGGGCATGGGTACACCGCTCTGGAACACGGTCCCTGCTACCGATAATCCCGCAATACAGAAGCCGATCAAGATACGAAACATCTTTTCAATAAACTAAGGTGACATTTCTTGTGTTATGTACTTTTATAAGACACTTATCTTTAGAATAATTACTTAATCAGCTAATTTCACAGCCGATAATTCACAGGCGCTATAAATCTATTTTGTAAAGTTAAGGTTAGTTAATTTGCCGCTTATCTTATCCATATCGATGGATCATGACGGTGCTACGGTCACTACTAATGCTGGCAAAGCTGATTGGTATGGAACTTGACGGTCACACTTGAAGCTTTAACAGATTATATCGATAGCGAATAATCGAATTGGTATGAATAATAACTGTCAATATATTTGAATGAAGTAAATTAATATATTTCATGAGTATAATAATTTAAATAATTATAATGACAATAATAATTATTATTATTAATATATCAATCATCATAATAAGCTAACTTAACTTAAGCTAAATAATAATAATAATAATAAATGGTAATACTAAAATAATTTATTTAATATATAATTGCTTAACAGTTTTTTATTTTATATGTAAATTGAAGATGCAACATAAAACAACAAAAATAAAAAAGATTAAATAAGTGCAAATTTCAATTAAATTTATATATTAATATTTTCTTTTCTCGCCATAAAGTTTGCATATTTTTGAACAGTGTTCTAAGATAATAGAGTTAATTTCGCGAAGGTTGTCCATTATGTACATACTTAGCGTGTACTTGGATCATCTAGGGGAACGTCTACCAATTCCAATGATTCATCAATCACACTTATAAAGTAAATAAGTTAGCGTTATCTTTTAAACAGACCTTTTAAGAAACGACAACTGCCTCGAATATTTAATAATAAAGTACAGGAATATATCGCAGCATATATAGTACACAGTAGTGCAATATTTGTTTATATCGAAATATAAACTTTTTTTATGGGAAACATAAAAATCATTCCTAATAGCTGTTATCAAGAGTATTTTGTTCGTTGGTGCGTGGGCACTTTGGTGACTATAAATCTCAGGACTGGACAATGGCGAGACGTTGATTTTAATCTATAGAGTTAAGAGTTTCTCACTGCGATATCAAAGTTCATAAAGTATAAATGACTCAACATAAATCTGAGATAATTATTGCGACCTATGCGAAATAGAGTAAGGTAGTGAACTCTTAGGCTTAAACTTTTTTGTTTTTTTTTTTTTTTTTTTTTTTTTTTTTTACCATATCGTAAAAGACTTATCGAATAGCTTATGGGGTCTATTGCTTAATTATGGTTTGGCATTTCGCTTTTAAAAACCGCCTTGTTTATAATGGATATAAAACAGTTGGTTAACTTTAGCTTTATGATATTATTGAATTCGTTTATTGAAATCCATGGCGTTTCGTGGATTTTGAGCGATTTCGTTTAAAATAACGATAAGCACACGCCGCTCGTATATAAGAGCCGAGTGCGATACTTTTAATAACATTCGAATTTTTAATTTCGTGTAATGTCGTCGTCATCGTGTTTCGGATTACTTGCTTTGGGGTTGCTTTCTCTGGCAGCATTGACCCAAAGCGCCTCAATTAGCACCCATATTGTGGGCGGCACTGAAGCGGATATTGTCAACTATCCGTACCAGGTATCGGTCCGATTGGAGACATACATGTTGCTGCACATTTGTGGTGGCAGCATCTATGCACCGCGTGTGGTGCTGACTGCTGCCCACTGCATTAAGGGACGCTTCGCCTCCTACATACGGATTGTGGCGGGGCAAAATTCAATAGCCGATCTGGATGAGCAGGGAGTTAAGGTCAGCAAGCTGATTTATCACAGTGGCTACAATAAGAAGACGCATGTGAATGATGTGGGTATGATCATAACCACTGTACCACTGGCCTACTCCAAATTGGTTCAGCCTATTCCTTTGGCTGTGGACTCACCAAACCCGGGCACTCATGCCATAGTCAGCGGTTGGGGCAAGCGCACCGAAGGGGATGAAGCACTGCCAGCCATGCTGCGTGCGGTGGAGGTTGAGATTATGGACAGAAACACCTGTGGCTCTCAGTACTCCACCAAGGATTACAAAATAACGGATGAAATGCTGTGCGCAGGTGTTGAGCAGGGAGGCAAAGATGCTTGCAATGGTGATTCCGGAGGGCCATTGACTGTCGATGGAGTCTTGGTGGGCATTGTGTCCTGGGGCGTGGGCTGTGCTCGCGAAGGTTTCCCTGGCGTTTACACTAGCGTGAAACATCACACAGCTTGGATTGAGGAACATGCTGCTCCATACTTGTAAACTGCGAAAACTTTTCGTAATAGATAACTACAAAATGAACAAATTAACCGAACAAATTAATATTTTATATTTACATTTCGTAGCATTTATATTTAAATAAACTGAGCATTAAAAATGTATTTAAATTTTTACTAAACGTTTTCAAATACGCCCTGCATAGAAAAATTGAATTAGGTTGGCAGTCCCTGCATTTTGTTGGCTTTTTCCGCTGCTTAAGAATGTGGTCACACAGTGTTAATATTCCACGACTATTGCCACGCGGTCACATTGTATTCGAGAAAACTCGTGAAGTTATAACAAGTTTGAAAAGGTGACAAAATTTGTGATTTAATTAGTGTTGTACTGTAAACAAGAATTAAAACATAAAACATGTCGCTATTTGGTGCATTAATGGGTGATTTCGATGATGATCTCGGATTTATGAAGTAAGTTTCCCAATAACATAATTTACTGCTGATGCTCAGCTGTGTAGTTGTCGATATTGGGGCGTGGAAAATTTGCATGGAAATTGTGCGAAAAAACTGTGCCTGAATGTGAAAAGCAAATTAAGTAATGAGGTAGAAGTTATTAGCTTGTGTGCTTTTTAATTGAAGCAGATTCACTGATTAGGTGCTCCGCTGGACAACGTGTGTTTCTGTGTGTTTGTCAGTTTTACACAATACACACAGCGCAGTTTTTCGTATGCTGTTGTGTATGTGTGTATGTGCGAACATGTGCGAGTGAGTGTGAGTGCGCAGCATGCCACCGTAAAAGTCGTCGCAGCAGCAGGAGGAAGAATGAAGACAAGAAGGAAGGTCCGCAATTAATCGATAATTCCGATTGCACGTTGACCGACCGCTGTCAATATAAATAAGATTAGTTTAGTCTGACTGCAACAACAAAAACTTAGTTTTATATGCCATTGTATCAAGTTCTGGGATAAGGCATAACGTCATTTTCTTTTATTTTCTGATTGTTGGGTCATTGGATGAGCATTTGAATTTTATGAAATATGAAAATAAGTGGAAAACAACGGTACACATTTGTTTAATATTACATATAAAATTAAATGGAACGTAGTGCTTGTTAACGGCTCATGCACTTCATAGATAATAATTTTACCTATATTTGCATTATACATATATATATTTTTGTATACATACATAAGTGTGCAGAGTATGGGTTGACCATGACCTCAATTCTTGAAATTCTGTTTGTTTTATACATTTTCTTAAAAGTATGATAAAAAAAAAAACGGATACAATACAGCCTACGTAAGTCATTTCACCAACATTATTTATAAGAAACTAACTTTTTCTAAGCAAGAAGAGCGAAAATTAGCTTTATGATATATGTACATACATATGTATGCCTATGCATTAATATCTAATTAGAAATGTTTCAGTAATTAACCTATACACTAATTTTTTGTTATTTTAATTTTTATCGTAATATAAATACATTACTATTATGAAGAGTGAAATATTAACATTATTGATTCATCAAAATATAAGATATTACGTAGAAATTGTATACATTGACAGCTGCTGTAGGTAAACGTCATGAATGTCATAAACGACATTAACGTCATAAACGTCATAAACGTCATTAGCGTTATAAAAGTCAAATGATGAAAAATCAGCAGTTGAAGTGGACGGGATATTCCTTAAACTGAAAATTTTCTAAGCAGGCGTTTGTGTTTTCTGCGATCTCAAGGCATTTTGTTCAGCTCGTTTACTTGAAGTTGTGTTTTCATTTACTTAGCCTTCAGTTCTAAAATTATTAAAACACCGAATTCGATATATTCATATTCATATTTTCGGAAAACTTTATTGGAGTTATGAAACGCAAACGAAATTCAAGTCGTAAGAAAAAAACTGAGACTTCCGAAATGGACACAAAGTTTGTGAATTTTTTTTTCGACTTTTAGTTTTGAAATTTTTATTTAAACTGAATTAAAATAAATGTTTCTCTCTCTTTGCAGCAATCATATGAACCACCACATGAACGCTATGAATATGCAAATGCGCTCGATGAATCGTTTGATGAACTCCTTTATGCCGGATCCTTTCAATATGCTGGGTCCCTCACCATTCGATGCGGGATTCCAACAGGGGTCATTGATGGAGCGCAATCAAAATGCAATGGCGCCAATGGGCGGCGGTTTGTTTGGCTTCCCAGCCATGCCCAATTTCAACCGTTTGCTAAATGCCGGTGCGTATTAATGATAACTTCTATGAGATTTGATTTCTAACTCGTTTTTTCTTCATTACCCTAGACATTGGCGGTAATAGCGGTTCCTCGTTTTGCCAAAGCACAGTGATGACCATGTCCTCTGGTCCAGATGGACGTCCACAGATCTATCAGGCTAGCACCAGCACTAAAACTGGACCTGGTGGCGTGCGCGAAACACGCAAGACCGTTCAAGACTCACGTTCCGGCTTGAAAAAGATGGCCATTGGCCATCACATTGGTGATCGCGCTCACATCATTGAGAAGGAGCAGGATCTGCGCTCTGGCCAGCTGGAAGAGCGCCAGGAGTTCATCAATTTGGACGAAGAGGAGGCCGAACAGTTCGACCGCGAGTTCACATCACGCGCAACACGCGGCATTTTGCCTCACGGAAGTGGTCACAGCGGCTTGCAAGCCATACGCGGCGCTCGCCCAGCTGCTGGTGGCTCAACAGTTACCATTGAGCCGCTCGACGACGACGATGATGATGATTGTGTGATCCAGGAGCCGACACGCACCGGACGTCAATTGCCAGCTCTGCCCGCACCCCCAACGGCCCCGCACAGCAGGTGAGTCGAGGGCAACTAGTTTTAGTTTCTCCTGCCAGTAGTTGGCAGTTTAAATGCGTGCATTTAGTAAGTTGCATTAGATTCGAATTTTCGTTCCACTTGACACACTCGAGCTTTGGCCTTTAACACGCAATTATTACCACTGGATATATCGTGTGTGGATGGATATCTATAGGTTTGAACTGGTTTTAATAGTACACAGCTGCTTGTAACATCAGCGGTTAATCTTTATGTAATATGTACTAATGTTTTTTTTTTTTTGGTTATATCGTAAAGATATTTCAATGATCTCAGCGGGTTTCCCATTTAAGCCTGCTTAACATCATTAGATCTTGACTTATCAAATTTAGTGAACAATATAATTACTTTTATATTTTCTGCATTTTTAGAGCTGTTCGTATCTGTTTTAACAGAATATTATTAGCAGCTGCGTAACATAGCAACTAGTTTCTTATTTTTTTTGAGACTAGCTACACAAGATATATCCAAGACACACAGATCGTAACACTATTCCGATTGTAGCCTTTCTTCTTCACAATGCCCGCTAAACTAAAACGTTTGTATTTACTTGCAGATATAATAATTACTAATTCAAGCAAAGTACATACAGTATATTTTACTAATTATAAATATATATATACATATATATTACTTCAATATATGTGTATACATGTATATCAGAGTCAGAGAAACCCAAAGCAATTGTCTATAATGCAAAAATAAAAAATAAAATTCTGCTTTTACATTCCTACTACGTTCGAATACTAAAACGATAAAATGAGAGTAATTTGAGGTAGGCGGCAAAGCAATTTGTAATTTGTACTATATTAATTTCAATGATTTTCCGATGAAACCAAAAAATCTTTTTATGTATTTTTGATTCACCTATTTTATGTTTGAATTCAAATCATAAGCCATATTCTTTCCATATATGTATACTTGCATTCACGTTACTTAAAGTACCCACAACGCGTTACGTAATGGATTGCTACGTTGTAAACTACTACTACTACAAATACCCCGTAACACAGATTTACTGCCCGAACGACATACGCCAAAATGTGTTTTGTTGTAATCTCTTTTACATTTTCTTCGAATTGATTCCATACTACGATGATAACAACGACGACACCAACAGCGCCGATACAGCAGCAACAACTTCACCACGTCGCGACGTTCCATCAGCAACAGCAGCAGCTGCAGCAACAACAACATCAGCATCTTCGCCGGCGACTTACGATGCAACTAACAACAATTATTTGGGCGGCGGAAATACGTCAGCATCGCGTCGCGCCTATATGCGCAACGGTCAGCACTTGGCCACGCCTCGTCGACCCCTACGTACGCCTTCGTCGTCGCCGCTGGCCACCGTATCGAGCGCTAGTCACAGCATTGCCGGCACGCCAAGGTTTGTTCGCATTAGCAAAGCAAAACTTCAACAACAGCAAACCAAACCAACCAAATGAGAGATATACACATTGCCCAGTTCCCTTTAAACCAAAAACAAAAATAATTATTAAAATCAGATCATTATTTTATTATAAAGCCAAGATTCGCAATTATTATCAGTTACAGAAATACGTAACGTTACGATTTGGCTTTATGCCTGATTTGGTGTTATGAATACGCTAAAATGTCATAAATTTGTCCTTAAACTTCGTTTACCATAAGCTAAGATCATTGGCTGTTCTTTGAGTTTTAGAAATTTGAAATATGATATACAATATATTTGTTTAAATATTTTTTTTTTCTGAAAGTATTCAACCTTACGTAACGTTGCGTTCTGTGTTTTATCCGTCCCCTCTGAAAGACACATACATATATACAATGAAAATAGTTTAAAAGTGCAATATAATTGTTATATTGTTCTTAACTCCTATCCTATCCTAACCTTTTGTAATGTATACGTTACGTTACGGTAATTTTACGTTACGCTTTTTGGCTGTTCAGCAATTTGAGCTTATTTTCCTACTACGAAAAGATTAAACCCAATTGTATAATCAATTTTAATATCTGAAATAACAACTCGCTCTATTTCTCTCTCTTCTCTACCAATATATGTATATATATTTACTTATATATACATATATATTAAAAATATATTTCGATTTTGATACAGAGATTGGCGTTTATATAATTCACGTTTCTACCGCAAATAGAAATATATATACGCATAATGTATGATCCATAAACTATAATCAACTTATACACATATAAATATTTAACATATACACCACAACGTAATTGAATGAGACGCGTTACGTGCAACGTTGCGACGTAATCACAACCACCTACTAACCAGTAACGGCGTTTGGCGACGACGCTCCAACTCGCTATTTATCTAAATCGCTCGCTGTGCTCCGTCATGAAATATCATCGCTGCGACGCTACGCATCATCTACGTTACGCATCTCTGCAACGTCACACCCACGTCGTTACGTGCCACCACATGTTACGTGTAAGGCCGCCCAAAACAAATGAAAACAGCAATTTTTTACAGCTATGTACATTAAATTTTACTACTACTACTACACACATCTATAGAGTTAATTTAAGACAAATAAGGCGACGTACACGTAATCTCAGCATGTTGTGTCACAATTGTCTTATTTGCGTATTACGTAAGCCCAACCACATCAAAAATAAAAACCCAGAAGCATATACATATGTACATATGTATGTATGTATTTCCAGTTGAAGAGACGCGTTGTTGGTCACATTGTTGTTTCGTTGCCTGTTGACAAATTCCATTACGTTTTTCATTTATCTCTTACGCATAAAAAGCTCATCGTTACGTTACGCCACGCTACACAACGCTTAATTGGTCTTCGTTTATACATTATATGTTCTCTACGTACTACGTGACACAACTACGACGTAATCTAAATTCTAACGCTGTTGCTGTTGTTGCTGCGCTGCTGCTGCTGTTGCTACGTTCTGTTGTCTTACGTGGGAGAGACTGCAACAACACACAAACACATCAACTGCGTATCTCTCCTCACATTACGTAACGGTGCGACTAATATTGCCCGCCCACTCATCCAGCTTAAGCTCTCTCTCTTTCTCTCTCTCCATTTCTCATATAAATAACGCACTCATGCCTCGCCTCGCTCTCACCATTTTAAGATTTACGTTAGAATTGGTCTTTGTACGGAATGATATTCTATATAAAACTTTTACGTTATCATATATTTTATTTACGTATTTGCGTCGTTCTTCTCCTCTTCCTCGATTGATACAGTTATTAATGTTCTCTTTCTCTCTGTACAGCATACATCCACATCCCTATGCTGCGAATCCGGCTGCCGCCCGCCGCCAGCAGCGCCTGAAGCATCATCAACAGTCGAACAGCGCCTCGCGTGGATTGGAGGATAGAGCCGAGCCGCGCGTCAAATCGGCAAAGCGGAACAAACCTCAATAATAGAATAAGGGGCAAAAACATTTACACACACACACACCTACACAGTTATAGTATACACAACTACACTCAAGCATAAAAACATTATTACAGAACCAAATTTAGACTCCAATTGCAAAGCGCCAACCCCATAGTCCATGTTATCGATTAACACTAATCTAGGCACACGAACACTACGCCTTCCCCCTCACACATACAATAATATATATATTTCTATATACATATATACAAATGTATATCCATACTTCATATGCATATACATTTTATATATATGTAACAGCAGATTCGCGTCTCTTTCGTACGCTATTTTTATTTTTGTAGACAGGATTTTTGGCTTGGTCGGCCCTAATTATATCCAAAAACACTTTTCGAAAGCTTTGTAGCGACACAGAAGCTGCGCGAATCTGCGATAACTTTTTGATATCGATAGCGAGCTCGTGCATGCCGCAGGGCAACTGTTCACACCCCCACACTTACAAACATACACATAGACCCACACATACACACGCATCCACTAATGCACTAATACACACGCAATGCACTAATGTTAATAAAATTTTTAGTTTAAAAGGTAAAGAAGCATTAAGCTAAAACGTTTTTGAATATTCTCAAGATTTTAGTTTTTCTTAATAGCTTGTAAGATCAACAACTTTGCAGCGACGAAGAAGAAGCCGCCTCCTAACTATATAAAAAGAAAAACCCATATTATTAAGACATAAATAAATGTTTATGTGAATTTAATTAAACGAAAATACATACATACATAGTAAATTTAAAAGCGTAAAGAAAATATATACAAATTTTAAATCAAAGTTTCTAGCCTAGTTTAGTCGATCATCTCCATCTGCGTTTCCTCCGATTCGCGCCAATTGCGCTGAACCATTTCCACGAGCTGCTTCCAAAAGAGCGTGCGTCGCACATAGTTGCCCAAGCAGAGCAGTATGAAGGCCCAGGCCAGGATTAGATAGAAATCTGTTTTCTTTGTCGGCACCGATGACAGTGGTCCCCACTGAATCATCGTGTGGATGAAGGGATGCAAGCTCTTTGGATCCACGGTCCTTATGTTTGTGTGCCGCTTTATAAAGCCGCGCACGCTCACCTTGTCGTGGCTGGGCGGATCGTACTTGATGAGCGGTCTACCCTGATGGAATATCATCAGCGTTGGCAGTGCAACTATGCCGAATTCTGCATTGAAGCGCGTAAACTCATACGCGTCGATATAGGCCACTGGCAGTGTGGGTAACAGATGTGGCAGCAGATTAACCAAAGTCGCCACGCGAGCGCACTCCAGACTAGTGTTCGTGCAGAAGTGCACCAGGACACAGCTGCCCGGTTCGTGACGCTTGGTTGCATTACCAATGGGCTTCAGTAGATTGACAATCTCTTTGACACTCTGCATGATAAGCAGCTTAGGCATAGGTGCGCTCAAATTTCCCGTTTCGGGCAATGGATCTGGCTGCAGGCATTTTATCAAAATTGGAGGTTTTCGTGGTTGCGGCTGCTCTGCCAGATGTATTATATACTCATCGTCCGGCACGCAGATGTGACGCTCCTGCATTAATGCGTACGACTCAAAGCTGTAATGGCACTGCCCAATGGAAACATTCCCTACGGGCATGGATCCTGATCCATTCGAATGGATATTTAGACCCAGATATTTCAGGGCGCCCAACAAACCGGACAGCTCTCCTTGAGCTTGTGCTGCATACAGCCCTGTTAAAACATTAGCAATTGTTAGTGTCAACAGCAATTAACTTGTTTATGAAATCCTTACCCAAAAGAAATAATATTGACAAGATTACATTTGTATGCATTTTTGTCTTTACTTTGTCACAGTGTGGGTGTAGTACTGTAGCAATAAATTGCCAAAAGGGAAATATTAATAAACCTCAAAAACCTACTTAGTTGTTTCAACGAGAAATATACTGAATGTTTCTATTTTATTATCATATCAAAGTTCACTGCTATGTCACGATTTAAGTTAACAGCCTCAATATACTGAAAAATATACTGCACTATGTGAGCCGAAACAATGGGTGAATAAATACCGTAAATTTGGTATTTTCCACTAGCGAAGCGAATACCAAAGCTGAGCAATATGATACTCGCGCGCTTTAATTTAAACAGTGGTTATTGGTCAGCTTCATGAATCAAGTGTAATATTTATGAGACTACAATTTGACGTTCTGTTATTGCATATCCTTGAGTCGACAGTGTGTCAATTGCATGGCCATAAGCACGCACAAACAACGCGTGTCTACCACGTCCACACAACAGACGAACATTTTTCCTATTCAGCATTTTTTTGCGAGATTTGCATACCCTAAAATGTCATCATCATGGGAATTGTTTTAAAGTTAAGTAATATTTAGTGTAAAGTATATGTTCTATAGAGTATAAAATAGCCAAGCGCTTCTATTAAAGAGTCTTTCCTTGTCTTTCATTTTCTTTTGCCTTTTTAAAAACCGGCAACATCAATTTATCATGCTAAAGTGGTGTCCATATAAGCGGAAGTTGCTGTACAAGCTGCCTGCTCAGGCTCAGGCCATGCCAGGCGTATGCACAACGAAAACACCAACAATAGCAACAGCTACAGCAACAGCTACAGCAACAGCTACAGCAACAGCTACAGCAAGACCAAGAGCAACAACAACAGAGATGAGCAACCCTTTGTGGCCCTTTTTTTCTGAGGGGCGTCAGTGCTGAGGGGTGTCACAACTATTTTCAACATTGTGCACACATTTCATTCATTGAGTGCATGTTGAGCATATTTACAACTAGTTACAGAACGATGATGATGCCGCCGACAAGCCAACTGTGCTGTTAAAAGGCACTTTATGCGCATTTATGAGGCCCATCTTAAAATGTCAGTGGGTGGGTGCCTTGTGCCCTGTAACGAGTAAGCAAGGGTAGCCAGTGGTTTAATGAGTGGATACAATTTTATTTTTATTTACATTTTGTTCTGCTTTTCTGTTTAATGTGTAATTATTGATTATATATGTATCTCTCTCAATCTTTTAAATTCCTATTATTATTTGTCTTATATACATATTTGTACATTTATACAAATATTTTTAAACATTCAAGTTTTATTGGGAATAATGCTCGCGTGTCATAGCAACTAGCTGCTGTCAGCAGAGCATCGATCAGTCGTTGCTGCATCATTTTCATTGCATGCTCTAGCGTTGATAATTATCTTCTCAGTGCACTGAGTGCAGCGATGGCAGTGGCATTTGCAATCAAATGAATTCAATTGAAAATATTTCGATTCACTCCACTGCCTAGTTATTTACAAGTTCGCATCGAACAGTGTCTGTAGGCGGTCTGCTGGCGCGGTCGGAAGTATTCGTGGTGGTTGCCCGGAGCGAGTCGCCAAGTCGTCGAACTTTCTGCCCGGCTCCGGGCACTCGATATGTGACGACAACAGCAACAACAATGACAAGGAGCACGAGAACGAACAGAAATGGCTGCTGCGCTTTTCTTCAACTGATAAAGATAAGGCCAAGGAGTTGAGTAAGAGTGCTCGCTGTAAGGCTCTTGAAGCAAACTTTTGCCATCCTTTGCGGTTGCCGCCGCTCAACTTGGCCAGCATTTTGTGACAATTTATTTTCTATGCTTTGGCGTTTGCTTTCAACAAATCGAAAAACTATTAAATTGGGCTCGGAGCCAAAAAGACAACAAAACTAAAAAGAATCCAGCGTGAAAAGTCAAAGCTTACATACTCTAACCATTTGAGGTATTTTGCTTACAGCGATGAGCATTCGCTTCATTAGTGATATTACCCCGGAAGCTCTATATATAAATTATCGATTGCTTCGGAAGAAACTATTTTTTAATGTTATTTGACTTATTGTATCAGTCGAAAAAACAAAAACATTCAGTTATATTTACCATTATAATAATAATATAAAATGCTACTTTAAAAAATTAATTTAAAAGTTAGAGTTAGTTTGCAGCTTTTTCTTATAGTCCACGTTTTCGTCTACAATCTACAATTGCTAGGGTATTTAGACAAAAGTTGTGCACGCCTCTCACAGCTTGAAAATTTCACTGGTTGACAGTCACGCGATTTCGCCATGGTTTGGCACATTTGATATCAAGTGCAACTTTTCACCTTTGCACGCCGTTGACAGGCTTCGACGACATCTGCTTAATTGGATAGGAAATGGCGAGAGCTTGGCCAAGCCACTGGCACGGTCAGCGATAAGATCTCCAAGCGAACCAACCGGATACGTAAAATGCGCAATAAAACATATGTATATAAAAATATATATCAATTTCAAGTTAATACTTTTAACTTTAAATATTGATTGAGCTACTTTCAGTGATTATTGTCAATTTACAAATTTATAAATAATAACAATCAAAGAACGAAATTTTTTAACTTCAATGATTCCATCTACTATGTTTATGTATAGCTGTTTAAGATATGGTCACTCAATCAACTATCTATCGATTCTGGAATGTTACAGACTATTTTCTACTCATTTATTGCCAGCATAACCTCACTTTCCGGCCATAACCTCAATTGCCAGCTTAAACCCGATTATCGCATCATGCATACTATGCGAGTCTCTATAAATATGAGCATGATTAAAATAGACTTGATAAAGTCTAAACTACAGTTCATATTCCATGGAGTTTGGTTGTCAACAGCAACGGTGCCAACGCCTACAGAAAGAAGTCACAGCACTAAACTAATTAAAACTTTTTAGGCTTTTTCTGCTCGCTGTTGGGTTCATCAGGCTAGGCCATATGGCATTGGACGGGAGAGTGCTGTACCCGGAAACCTGGCATAAATTACGAATTGAAATCACGTAAATGCTGGCAAATTTAATCAGCCTAGCATCAGAGTGCGTCTGCGGCTGGTTGCTAAGCAAAAATTAAATTTAACAACATAACCAAATAAGGACACACAAAAACGAACAAAAATCCAAAAGGCAAAAAAAAAAAAATCCAAATCCAATAAAGAAAAAAATCGTTAGTGTCAAACGTACAAAAAATTTGCACACAGCTACGTGACTTCAATTTCTCACTTGCCCGCAGCCTCTGCCGGTCCTTGACTGCCCACAACTCTCTCTGTCTGTGTGTTTGTGTGTGTGTGGTAAGGTGTATTAGTGTGTTGTGTTTTCTTGTTTTTTTTTTTTTGGCTGTGCTCTGCCTGTCGCTGCAGAACTTTTAATCCTTTGCACTTTTGTCAATGTCAAGCCGGGCTGCCCAATGACAAACACAAAAACAAGCTGATAGAGCCCCAAAGCAACACGAAGGATGCCATTGAAAGGAAGTCAATGTTTATATGCCCTTACCGAGCGGATGTTGTTAATTGTTCGCTTAGAATTCTGATTGCATAAACAAAATACAAAATTGATCTTTTTCTAAATTTTTTACCTCTTTTTTTTTTTTTTTTTTTTTTTTTTTTTTTTTGCAATTCTGTCTTATGCTTAAGTATGTAATATATTTAGAATAATAGAATATATATATGTATATAAAAAAAAAAAAAATAAATAAAAAAATATTCTATTGTAAAAATAAAATACGTTCGTAAAAATATACAGGAATGTACTTAAATAGTTTTTCTTATATGATTAATACTTTTAGACATATAATAAAATATAAAGAAGCACTCTCTTTGTAATAAAAAAAAAAAAAAATATAACAGAATATTAAGAAAATAAAAATAAATAATAGTATAGTTATTACAATACATATTATTAAAACATTGATTATGCTTTAAAGATTATTATATATTGAAATTCAGATAATACGGTATTTATATGTTATTTTTATTAAAGCATGTATTTATTTATAGGAGACTTTCTCTTTAACGGACACCTCAAAATAAATTTGAAAGTCTTGTAGAGTTTTTAATTAGGTATTAGTCTATATTTCTTATTAAATTTGTATTTACTTGCAATCTATTTTAGGACATCTCCTTCCCCAAAAAAAATCAATTTTAAAACGTTTTAGGTTGCAAGCGTTATAAGAATTTGGTAGGTGGTTGCTTTTAGAGTGTGTGGCACACATGCCATGTGTAACGTGGCCCGAATAGTTTTCCACCACAACGACATTTCGGAAAAGAGAAAAACATGAAATAAATAAAAATAAAAGTAAAAGGGGCAGCCAATAAAATTAATTGATTTTGAGGTTTTCCATTTGCTGTGTGTCAAGCGATTTTGATTTTTAGCCGACGGTTAACCGCATTTGACAGATACAGTTTGGGCCAGAGCTTATATGTGAATTGTTTTTTTAAATAGTCTTAAAGCAATTTAAAAAGTCGTGCAAACATAGATATAGAAATAAAAATATGTGCAATATACTATGGTAAAAGGTAGAAGTAGAGGCAGAGAGAGATGTAGAGGTAGAGGTAGAGGTAGAGGTAGAGGTAGAGGTAGAGGTAGAGGTAGAGGTAGAGGTAGAGGTAGAGGTAGAAGTAGAGGTAGAGGTAGAGGTAGAGGTAGAGGTAGAGGTAGAGGTAGAGGTAGAGGTAGAGGTAGAGGTAGAGGAAAGCTATAAGCATTATTAAAAACAAAGTTATTAATGAAAAAATCAAATTCCCTAGGTTAGCTTGGTATGATGAAATTTCGTAGCAAATACTTCATATTCATAATTCAGTACCTTTACGTGCTGAAAGTAAAGCTAATGCCTTCTTGTTCAGCTACGCACGAGGTCTTCTAACATCACCAAAAATGTATAAATATTTGTTTTGATTATACTGCGATTTATATATACAAAAATGAATACATTTGGTAACTTTTAGAATGCCCACATTCAGATTCAATGTAACTTTGACAGCCATTTGGAGTGGATTAGTGATAAAAGGTGTCAATTGAATGCAGACTTTGTCCACACACCTGCCTCGCCCGCATGCCCCAGCCTTTGTTGGCCTTCTCATGCCACAGGCACCCGCTTGCTACGCCGCTCGCATTATCAATTATGCGTTCGCATTGCGTTCCGTGTCCGAGTCCTGAGTCCCGAGTCCTGTAAACTTGGCAATTTATTTGCACCGGAAACTCAACATAAATCAAACTAATTTCTCCAGGGATTTTAGAAACAACTTTCGACGTGTCGCTCGACTGCTGCGTTTGTCTGTGTTTGTGTGTGCGAGTGTGTGTGTGTGTGACTGTGTAGGTGTAGCTGACTTTGTGCCTGTTGTTGTTGTTGGGCACGTGTTTGGGGCATAGCAAATTGAATTTGTCGCGCCATGTTGCATAATTTGGGGCCCATTGTGCGTCTAATTGGCCAAAATGCTGGAGACCGACAAGGAGCTCGAGAATTCCTTGAAATGTTGACATATAGCCACACCAATTATTTATGCTATATACGTATTCTACTTATGAACAAGTCTAGACTTTGGCTATTGATTTTGGTGTGGAGGGCCTTAGCGCATTGCTCAGGCGCTTAGTCCTCAGTGAGCTACGGATAAGCTCTTTACCTAACTGGGTTGGACCCAAGGGAATGATTCGAAGTGATATAATACGGTACCCAAATTACACAGGACTTTAAGTTTATATGTATGTACCGATTCCTAGACAGGTATGGTCTATGTAACATTAATAATATAATAAAATATAATATAATATAATATAATATAATATAATATAATATAATATAGTATAATATAATATAGTATATAATAGTATATATAATATAAAAAAGCTTTACCTCATCTTTTTAGAAGTTGAATTTTACTATTAATTTAATTATATTTATTTATTATTTATGAGAATTTCTATAAAATGAAAAGTAGCTTAAAGCTAAGCGTGTGTTTCATGATATAGTAACTGATCTATAGTCAATCACTTTCCTGCCTCAATGAAATAAATATTCCCAAAATTTGTAGTTTCTAAGAAAAATGTCTGAGCTGCTGAAAAACGTGGAAATGTTGCCCCTGGAGCCGAGCCTGCCGAAACTGTCACTGAATGAATTTCGTGGAGGCAATCAGCTGCCAGTCTGGGACATACCCGAAAAGGAGTTTCACATGGGGAAGAAGCAACCGCTGGTGCCGATGGTGCTGAAAAACTGGGAGCTGCGCGAACCCGCTGATCTGGTGCTGAAGCTCGGCACCATGCAGATCACGGTCAATCGGCTGCGCTTCATGTGCTACTCGAATTTCGCCAAGAAAACTGTGCAGGGGGGACAGTGCGAGTTAGTGCTGCCCGAGGATCGGGTGTCGGAGGAGGGCCTGGTGCGCATTTGTCACTGGATGAACCAGCCAGTTGCGAAACTGGAGCGCGGCTCCATTATGAAGGTGCTGGTGGCAGCTCTGTACTTGGAGGTCGACCCGCTCATCAAGCAGGTATGGCTCAGTCTGAACTTGGTCGAAGAGTTTTGCGAGGATCAGGCCTTTGCCGTGTCACAGGAGTCGCTGCGGCTGAGCCATTTGCTGCCCGTGACGGGCCTGGACATCTCAATGCTGCATCGCATCCAACGCTTCTTTCTCACGCTGGTCGCCAGCGTGGAGTTTGTCCAGCTGCCCTTCGCCCACATTCAATACCTGATCAGCTCCGAGAATGTGGCCGTCAATAGCGAGAAGGAGATGTTCTACGCGGCCATACGCTGGCTCACGCACGACTGGGAGGCACGGGCTCAGCATGCGATGGTCCTCATCAAGCTGGTGCAGCTAGAGCTGCTGCCTTTGGAATACATCATGCAACTGCAGAAGGGCGAAGCAGAGGGACCTGTCGCGTACCTCGCCGAGCTGGATGAGTTTAATGAGCTCGTCTTTGAGGCCTTGTAAGTGGACAGCCAGTATGGGGTGGCTTCAGCATTTTAGTAATCTGTGCTTATCCAACAGCTCGACCCACCTGATGGTGATATTCGACGATGGCTCCAAGGCCATTGAACAGCTTCGCGAAATATTTGAGATCAAGCAGCCTGAGCAACGGCCCTTCATCTCGGATGGTCTGTCCAGCTATCACAGGGCCAAGCCCGATGATCTTGTGAAGGACTTTAGCTACAATGAATTCATGGATTATTTGTGTGCGATCCAAAAAAACGGCATATACACTTGGAAAGCACTGGCCGTTCAGCAGAAATCTAGCTGCTTCAAAATGGTCTAAGAAACGAGTCTTCCTTCCTCTGAATCTATTTTGTCTGCTTGTAAGATTAGCTTATAGATGGGGATTTTACTGCACTCCTTTGATATATAACTGATTTTTTTTAGTAATTTATAAAAACTTGAAAAAACACACAGAAAGTGTTCTAGTTATTTAGCAGCCCAGTGTGGTAAAGCAGCAAAGAGTGATTACCTGTCGCTCTCTCTAAATGCGTTTATCAACACTTCTTTTTTATACTCTATCACGAAATGATGCGGTATATTATTATAGATTTGTGCGTTGTGTTTTACCCTTTCTTGAGAATTACCACAAACCTAAAAACGTTGGCCCTGAATTATATACCCAAACACTCAGCGAATAAATCGAAGAAGACGATATCTCAAATACTTTTTTTTAATTAAAAAAAAAAAAAAGAATTTATATTTATATTTATATATGTATATGACAAAACAATAAAAAAAAATAAGTATACGATTTTGAGCTATATATACATATTTATTAATTTAAACGGACTCAACCTGAGTAGATCTATTTGATATATAAAGACATAATTGGTTGCCTTTCTTATATAAAAGACGATTTTAGACAGAGTATTTTATATTTTCGTGGAGATAAAAGACGGTAAAGAAAGATATAAAAACTCAGATTGTATCCTGGATTATTAGATAGTGAGTAGATCTTCATATAAAGCAGGAAAGTATATTTATTGGGGCGTAATAGTTAATAGTGCATGACTACAACATTCTCATTTGTTGTGCTGTTTTAATTTGGTCTCATAATAAAAACAGTCCACTTCACTTTGCATTCCCTTTAGAAGACGAGAATTCGATTGAGTAATCGAAAAGTTAGGAATAATTTCAAAATAAGTTCGAGGTCTATGGTAGGGAGGGCGCACATAATTTTGAACTCCATTAAGCTATTTTGCATCAGGAAATATTCAAAATATAGAACCATGCAATATTTATGGACACATGGTAAAGCGAACAGCTCGAGTTTTCCGCATAACATTTGGCAACTTTGTGACGATAAATACATACATACACATACATATACATGCATACATGTATGTGTATATTGGCACTTTGTATGTATGCTGGTTGAAGGTGGCTGCTCTACAGCTTTTTGTAATTTTCAAAACAATTTCCTCATCAGCGACAAAAACAACAACAAGCAACAACAACAGCAACAAGTTGGGGGAAACATGGGGAATAAGTGCAACCACATCGTCAACATCGTCAGGTCGTAGCCTGTTTTGGTTTCGAAGTTCGCGGCGTTGCTTGTGCGCCAGCCACGCCTACCCAACACCCGAGCCACCCCAACCACTCCAACCCCCCCAAAACACTGTACTCCACCCAGTTGCTGCGCCTGCAGCGCACTGCTCGTACATGGTGCCGCTGTGACCGTAACCACCTGGTGCCAGGCCACATGATTCGCCCCCACCACGCCCCTCCCACTGCTGCACTCATCCTGCTTGCTGGCAAATTGAAAATGTTGTGCGGCCAAGGAAAAGATGTCTGCAAAGTTGCGCAAGCGAGATTGCTGGTAAATGTCCTCGTCGTTGCTGTTGTCACAGTTGACGTTGTTGCAGTTGCTGCTGTTTTGGCCTAATGATGCTCAGCTAATAAATGCAATGGCAGCCAGGCAGCTCAGCAATACACAAGCCGCTTAAAGCCGGGTTATATCAGAAACATTTGCATAATTGTGGCGCGCAAGAATCGCAACTTGCAAATATTTCAAGATGTGCACATCGAATTTCTTAATGCTCTCCAAAGTATTAAATATTATATGACTATGATTATTGTTTTAGCATTCAAGCGTGAGACACGTCTTGATAAGTTTGAAGCGTGAGTCAAAGAATACTATTTAGAGTCACATATCTGCCATCTCAGAAACTTACACACACATATACATATATGCAGAAATAATATACATATATGTATATAAGTTTTCAATTATAAATAATATATTTATTTCTTTTATTAACTGTTAACTGTTAACCAACTAAATTAATGAACGCGAAATGTGATTCTTATTCTAGCGATCGACTGTCTTATTTACACGTCTCTTTCTTCATCTTCTAGATGATCTATTACTGAATAATATCACTTACCATATTTCAGTTAATAGTATCATAAGACAGCTCTGTTCGATGACTACTCTTCGACTCTTCCTCTTGCTTCTACAAGAGTAGTTTATTTTCTGGAATCCTACAAATATATGTGGGCGGACCCTTTCTGCGATGACTGCATTGATTAGTTATTCTTCCGGCTCATCACTTTCCTCTAGCTTAGCAGAATGGCATCATGGCAATGCTCCAAGACTATTCTAATCAGGGACTTGTCCCTGAACAAATAAAACTTTTAGCTGAATTATTCAGTTCTTATTCGGCTACCGAGACTGTATATATATATTTCAGTCAATTTATAAGCCTTTGATGTGCGCATAGATTAGTTTACTGGAGAGTGCTCAACTTTGAGATTCCCTAAGAAGTGGCTCCAGCCAAATATACGTATGGAAAGCCACATCCCTTAACAGATAGATAAAAATGTTTCGCTGTTAGGCTCGCATCGGATTTCTCTCGTTCAGTTAGAAACTTTGTACAAATTGTATATTTCTAATTCCATTTCAACTTGGTTGATTTTACGAAATTACCAGCTGGAGCATCAAATATAATATACATTAAAATTAATTTAAATTAAATGAACAACTTTGTTAAATCTACCTTTAAAATGTAAAATTAAAGTACTGGAATTTTATAAATATTTTTATTTATTTTGTGAAAGCGAGAAAATTAATCAATTATGGGGAGCACTAATCATCAGTGCTGCCCTTTTTTTTCGAAGTACCAAGAGCTAGATCTATGTAGCTGTAAATTTAAAAAATTGAATTTAAAAAAGGCTGAATCGTGATTTTAAGAAATGTGCTTGCAACACTTAAATTTAAAAAAAAAGAGGATAAGTTTATAAATAAAACAACATAATTAAAAATACCACTGTAATAAAATTCTTCCCGCCCTGTTTTGTTCATTTTAAAGTTTTGTATATAACCTATAATGTTTTTATATATTAATATAGATTTTTTTATCTTAAGCTTAGATTTACAATAAAAGAAACCATAAAGTATTAATATTTTCATAATCGAATGGTACGGAATGGCTCCGTCTAATAGAACTCAAATGCATTTATCAGCTGGGTAATCTGTTGATTACATTGTTCACACAATCCGCAGACACTTGGAGTTCAGCTGGCGTATTTCTAATTAATTATTTTTGATTACTTTTGCATTAATTAAATGCCTTGCTGTCCGGCCGTGCCTTCGAATTCGTATGCGAGATGGAGGCTCAGCTCTCTTCTGCTCATAATAAATACTAGAATGAAATTGCGCGTGAAACAATGCATTTCCGGTTGCTCGAAGCACCATTCACACTCCACACTTCACAGACCACACTCTACAGTGCACCCACCACACTGCACACTCGCTTATTCACATTCGCATTCACATTCACATTCGCATTCACATGCCTTCCGTTCACATGGCATTGGCGCTGTTTCCGCTTCAATTTTTATTTCGCGCGCCCGCCTCGATAACGATTCACAGCTGCCATAGAGCGAGCACAGGGGAGGGAGCGGCGAGTGGCGGAGTGGAAGTGGGAGCAGGAGTAGGAGTAGAAATCGGTTGGCTCGGCTGCAGTTCCTAACGCCTCAGCAATGGAAACTGTTGAAATTGTTGCCTGCTTTATGTTGTCATTCCATTAATTATCGCTCGCTATTTTAACTTTTAGCATGGCATAGAGCGCGGCAATTTCTCTGTTCTCTCTCCCACTCCCGCTCTTCTCTCTCCGCTCTTCCTTGCATTTTTTTTTGCCATTGTCTGCACTTTACAAATACTTCATAACATTTGACAAGCTCTTCTTTCTGTTTTTGGCTTTTATTTCTTTGTGTTTATTTCCACTTTTATTCTTTTTTGCAGTATTTTGTGGTGCCAGCGCCTTTTGTTTGCACATTAAATGGCGTCGGCGGCCATGTGAATTGTCGTATAAATATATATATGTGTGTGTGTGTGAGTGTTGGTGTATGTGGTGGGTGTGTCGCGGTCGGGGTAATGAATTACTAGCCACATGGTTTTCGTGTCCTGCCGCCGCCCGCTGACTCGCAACAATGACATTGCAATTTCTAGCCAACACCAACAATGCCGGGGACAGCCTGCGCCGCGGGTGGGCGGGGGCGACTGAGTGGCTGCCGGTCTGGGGCTGGGCCGGAGGACACAAAAAATGCAGACACGTCTACGGCCCAACCAGGCGCAAAGGCGACCAGAAATTATGCGGCTTTAATTGGTCGCAAATCGTTAAATGCCCAAAACTGCTGCTGCAGCATATTTTCTTTTTTGTACGGTCAGGCAACTGAATTTAATGGAATTTTAAAGATATTTATACATACATTTATTTGTATATACATGTAGATAAAAAAACTGTAGAAAGTAACTGAATATGGACACTTGAATTATGTATTTATTAATCCTATTATTAATTTCGAAGTGATTTCAAAATATAATCCATTTCGAATCTAAGAATATGTTCTCCAGCCCTGTAAGCTTTCAATAATCGCAGCTCTGGTCTCCAGCTTCGATATGTTGATTAGAAAATATTAGAAACACGGCACCTGCTCACATCAAATTTTAAATGAAATTTAATTGTGTTTTCTTTGTATTTAGTTTTCTTGGTTTTAATTTGGCTTCAACATGACTAAAAATATGTTAAGATACTTGAAACTAAAGTGAAAATGATATAAAGGTATTATATTTTCGTGATGTAATAAATTGAAATTAGTTAGAGTAAAAAAATTGAGTTAATAATTAACTTTTTGTATTCAACGAATAATTCCACAATTTTTTGTTTACCGAAGGTATATAATGGAAGATACACACTTATGTATACATATATATACATATATTGAAACAGTTTACTCATCTATTATTACATATGTACATATGTATATCTACCGTGAAATTGTGAATTGAAATGGTTTGGAATATTTCGGATTTTGGACTCTGAAATGTAAAACCTAAGTATTACTGAGAAAAAAATATATAAAATCATTCAAGAATCTGATTGATAGCACAACAAACATAATATTTAAATGTAAAATGTAATAATATTTTAGCTGCTAATTTAAATCAATTTCATTTTCATTCACAATTTAAGTGCTGCTGTTCTGTACGCCCACACCACTGGGGACTCTCCAATGCAGGCTTTTCAAATATTTTCCAATTAACTTGCAAATCCAGTCGTATGTACGATGTTTGTAGCGAGCCTCGCTTTTATTGGGGGCAACGCACATTTTTCACTGATTTGTTTTATGAGTTGTTAACAATCGATTGCATGTTTTTTGCGGCCATTAGTCTGCTGTTGCCTGAGGGCGCTGCCACGCCCACCAATAGAAAGAGGCATATAATAAATCATGCTGTACCTATTGTAGGCAGACAACACACACGCGCAGCAGCAGCTCCTTTGATTCATTGCAGCGGACAACAGGGCAGGTCGGGGCGGGGCGGGGCAGGGCATGAACCGTGGCAGGAGGCATGGGAATCAGGAGTTAAAACGGATGATAAATAATAAGCAACAAAAGCTGACAGCAACAATCACAGATGGCTGTTGGATGTCTACATTTAGGAGCTGTTTAACAAAGTGCCAGTGCTCTTGCTCAGACTGCCAGACTAGGGGATACCCTGTAGTTAGAGTTGAGAACTGGACTAAGCTAAGCTAATGAATTTGCTTGATAACAAATAAATCGAGTCGGTAATCCATAAAATGATTACAAATATATTTATATATACAAATATTTGTATATATAAATACTGTTTAAATATTTTATTTTCTTGTTCAAAGCAGTTTTCTATGAAAAATTGATATGATAATTGCATGACGAAAATTATTAATATAAATCATCAAAAATATGAAAACCATTTTTCGTTAATATACACTCAAAAATATATATAACATATGTTATTTATATATTATAATTAAAAAATACCTATTTTCTAGAGTTTTCATTACTCTCCTCATATGTGAAAAAGACAGAGAGAAAGAGACAGGGTTAAATAAACTCTCATTTGCGAAAAAATACATTTGTTATATTTAATAGAATTGATACGGGTTTATCTGTCAATCAAATAGAAAACAGAGAGCAGAAAACAAAACAAATTAACCATGGCCGGGGAACACTGTTTGCTTGACCTGTGACTTAACCTTTTCATTTATCAATGCATTTAGCAAACAGACAAACCCATACATTAATTTTATTTGCCAATTTCAAGTGTCCGGCATCATCAAACAACAGACAATGGACCATTGTTGCTCCCTCTCCGCTCGTCCCCTCGCCCCCTCGCACTGACTCCAACTCTGGAATTCATGATATCCAGTTGGCATTCATCTTGATCGACCTGAGTGACACTTTTTGTACCGCACCAAATTCAATTTGCTTTATTGATAACACACAATGAAAGGCAATACAAAACAGTAATAAAAACAAATATTTCACAATGAAGAGCACAACAACGAATGGATACCCTGTCCAAGCATTGCTTAACAGCATTCAAGAGTCAACAAAGTCAATCCGTAAATAAGTGAATCTCACATTCAGACAATCCGTCGCCAAATTCAGTTATTTAATCCAGCAAGCGATCAAGCAATCAATCAATTCATTGTCCAGTAAATCAATCAGTCAAACACCACAAAGTAAAATAGGCCTATAGCACCTTGGAATACAAAATCCAATCAATCCATACGTGTGACAAGGAATTTATTAGTCAATCAATTAATTAATGCATCAATAAAGCCAATCGGAAAGCCGATTAACCAGTAAGTTGCTCAATCATTGTATTAGTCCATTGATCAATAAATATATATTAAAATATATTTAGTTTGTTATTATAAGAAACTCAGTCAAAGATTCCAGCAAACGATCAATCATTCAGTGAATTTGCTCAGTCGGTCAATCATTCAGCGAATCAGTCAGTAGTATGTGCTTCAATCAGTTAGTTAGCTAGTCAATCAGTTATTTCAATCATTTGTAAGAACAATCACTTAAAGAATGCCAATCAATTAATCAATCGTTCAACCACTCCATGAGTTTATCAGTTAGGCATTCAGTAATCATCTAATCAGTCAATCAGCTTACCTTTTAATCAGTTATTTAATTAATCATCAGTGTGACAATCAATTAAGCAGTCTGACAATCATTCTATACAGTTTATTATACAATCATTCAATTAGTAATAATAATCAATCAGTAATGCATCAATCAATAATTCAGACCTTATTTAAAATATATTTAAATATATGTATATGTACATCATATTAATATTATTTTCAACTCAAGTCGAAAGACTTTTTGTAGCACATATACCCTATTTTTGAGCAGTGTATAACAATGTGCTGAAATTGTTGAGATATCTAGGAAAAACGGACCACAGATTCTTGTTTTCTTTACCGGATTGTGGCTGGGGACATGCAGCAGGGTAGCTGAGAAAATTTATGGACATTTGAGGAATTTTTTCATTTATTGGCCCGTCTGACTATGTACACGTAATATCTATGTGAGGCACGGTTATGCATGTAGGGGTGTGCGAATAGTGTTATTCGGATAATGAGCTGGAGTGTGGGCGCACGCTAATTGTTTGCCAACTCATGCAATTTGGCTTAATTTGTTTGCATTGCTCTGCTCTGCAAAGGACTGGAGCATAATTTTTTCTCATTTCGCTGCAATATTAAACAGTTAAAGGATATCAGACCGGCCATGTGGCGGCACTGGCTGCTGGGGGAAGTCATTGCATTTCGAACTGGAAGTAGCTGCTGCTGTCGGCCAGTCACGTCCTGCATTCTACGTCCTGCGTTCTGCGTACTGGCAGCTCCCGTTCCCAGATTTTCAGCTGCCTGTCAGCGTTTTGTCTGATCTCCTCCTCCTCCTCCTCAAATGTAGCCGCAGACATTTGAAGCGGGGGCTGCAGTGGTGCTGCTGCTCGTAGCTGGGTAAATTGTTGGCCCAACACAAAGTTTATTTAATTTTTGTGCACTGCGCTCCACTACGTGCCCCTTTTTGACTTTGTTGATTAAAACAAATTGCGCGCTGCTTCAAGTGCGGCAGACATCCAACAAAGCAAAGCTGCCCAGATAGTAGCTCAGGCCAGCGACAACCGAGGCTTGGTCTGGGATTCCTAGACGTTTGGTCTGAGTGTCAAGATTAAATTGGTTTTATTAGAGGCAACCAGTCGGACTGAGGTGTTTCTAGTCGGCAAATTCTAGCTTAAATCGAAAGAAATTAAAACATTAAAATAATTTGGAATACTGCTCGAGTTAGCCACGAAATTGGACTGGAATTTAGTTCAACTACTGCAAAAATCCTTCAAGAGTTAACTTCATAAAGACTCAGTCAGTGAATTCCCTTTAATTATGTTTAGCTAAGCAATTCAGAGTACAGCAGTCGAGCCTTCCTGACTTGGAGATACCCTGCACTCTACGTGGAGCTGTTAATTCAATAATTCTACGCTTCATCTATGCATATGAATATTACGCTGTCTGTTACGGCTTGATTTTGTGTATACTAAATCTAATCGTAGACCCGCTTAATAATCAGGTTAAGTAATCGATTTTTATCGATAATGAGGATAGGTTAACAAAAGCATGTAAATAATAAACATGTACTGCGTATAGTATATATTGGTTGTTATCATTTCGTACGGCCTAACAGAAGACGGACAGATAGACGAACTGATGGATGGACGGATGAGTGGACGGAAGATTGAAAGACAGCCTGACGGATAGACATACGGACAGGGGGACGATTGGACAGGCGGACGGACGGAAGTACGGACAGCACGACGAATAGACGAACGAAGAGACGGATGGACGGATGGATGGAAGACTGACGGACAGACGGACGTATGGTCGAATGGAAGAATAGACTTAAAGATGGACTCTGCTGTTTGTCCAGATCTATAACTTATATTCTATATCAGTGCAAGGTCTGCCACGTCTCCTTCTGTCATTATACTCTTCTATTATACTCCGAAATTCAATTAAAAAAAAAAGGACTAATTTGCTTAGGACTTTTTTCTTTCGTGCTTTGCGCTTCTCACAACTCAATATGAAGTGAATAAAGCGCTCAACTTTAGCTAATTAGTTTCTCTGGTGCACAATATACACTGGGTTGGCTTGGCTTGGCTTGATTTTGTCTATTTCTTTCAGCCACGAGTCACGAGCATCAAATTTGTTGGCAATTGTCATAACTTTAATGCAATTAACCCTTGCCAAGTGACCCCAGCGCTTATCTGGCACCCGGCATCAGCAACAGCGGCACGAGTATCAGCTGCAAAGGAAAGGAAAGTGAGTTGGCGAAAAGGAAGAGAAGAAAAAATACACATATAGATAGCAAGTGAGAGGAACGAAGCAAAAAGTAAATACAGCCATAGAGTAAACCTAAATATTTAATTAGGATTATAACGAAGCGAGCTTATCGCTACACACTCTCCAAATGAGCCGGCCGAAGGGGTAAAGGGGGCAAGGGGCGGCCCGCCTGCCATGTGGCATCAAAGTGATGAGGGAGCCAGCAAACGACGAATGTCAAAGACTACGCGTCCTGACATCAGGCCTGCGGGCAAAACTTCCCGGCTGTCCTAGCCAGGCTACGAAACGAGTTGCTGTCTGCCTGCCGCATGCCGCATGCCGCATGCGTCATGCCACTCTGTGTGTGTTCTACTGTATGTGTGTGTGTGTCGTATTGCGTTTTCGCTTATGCCGTTTCACTTTTCGTTGACTTAATTTAATTAATTTCCCTGCCCCGAAGGGTCCGATTCGTTTGCTTACCTCTTGTCGAATCCGGTGCCTTGCATGAGTCGCCTACTTCGTTTGTTGTGTTGCGTATACGCCGCGTTGCAAGCGAGCCAATTGTGGCTCCAGACTCGCCAACATATATTTAGCCGTACATACACGTATTCCACCTCTATCGATGCGCAATATAAATCGTCTGCTGCGCCAGTGTGTAATATGCTGTAAATAATGTAAATCCAATTTGTTGCCGCTCTTGCAGCCGTATACACTATTCATCTAGTTGCTACATTCGCTTGTTCGTTCGCTTTACATGCACAGCGAGATAACAGGCAACAAATTTTTAATGGAAAGCGTAGAACTGTTACAGATCCATTGGATTTGGCTTACAGTAAAACCAAAATTCTATTTTAGTTTTATTTAGAATTTACAACCAACATGAATTGTTCCCAATTTCTCTTTTCTCACCAACCTTATAAACTCGGCAAACACCATTCCTCACATGCAGTTAACTTAAAGGGCATTCCAGTTTCAGTGCAGTGAAGATATTCTTAGTTTCATCTTTATTTGCATTTGCATGCCGCATACCATTCAACTTTTTCTTTTGAATCCATTTTCTTTGCGGTTTCTCATTTTCATACTTCCTTGTAGTCAAAATAGAAGAGACTTTTAGAACGAAGCCATATCTGTTGAAAACTTCTGATAATATTTAAGAGTTTTTTTTTTAATTTAAAAAATTTTATTTATTTTTTGTTGTAAACACTTGATTTATTTCTTGAAGATTACGAAAAAAATAAATTTATAATTAACTTTCAACTATAGCTTAACTAGTTAAATAGTCAAGCGCTTAATAAAACATATCAACAGAATCCGCAACATGGCTACAAAGTCACTAGAGACTAGTCAAAGGATCAGAAAAAGCCAACTAGAACAGGCTTTGGTTTAGCATCGATCAAATTTATTTCTTAATTTTACTGTGATAGTCATATATAGAACGATTTCCTCACCGAATCGATTTATCTTCCCTAATAAAAAGGCTAACTGGAACAATAATGAAATCTGATACTGAAAACAAGTTGTTGTTGTCGGACAGTGAAATGTGAGATTTTACCTCTAAACAGTTATAAACTGTTATATAGAATGTGTATATAACAAATTTGTACTCTCTCGCAAGTTAACTACACTTGGCACTTTTTCAAAAGAGGGTATTTGCTTTAAATTTTCAATCTCTATCAGCCATATGGATAACTGATGTTCGGACAGCTGCTGTACGAACCGTGCATAAAACCAATATACCCAAAAAAGCATTCTTGAATGGATATAAAAATGTTGCTCATCTTTTGGGATGAGCTCAAGCTGTTAAGATCAAGACATCAAGAATTTTGAAGCATATTTGAGATTACAAATCTATAATTTAAAGGCATCTGGCGATGGCTCCACCAACTCTTATGAATGTTGTTTGAGGGCTAAGGCTCTACTCTGCTAGAAAATCCCCAACCATTGGTTAGATAGAAAACATCGGAAGTTGCAAGGCATTTTGAGCAGTTTACAGATTCCGTTTCAAGTTGGATTTATGCAAAGCTAACGAGTTTTCATCAATATTAATGCCAGGGACAAATGTGATTAAAGTTGAGCTAGGAATTCAGGTTAGCGAGCTGCTTACGGACAACTCTCTCACTCTCTCTCTCTCTGTCGGCTAGGACTTCGGTTCGCACAGCAGCAATCAAATTAAACTTGAAGTGATTTTCAATTGGAAATTCTTGTGACGGCCCTGGCAGACCGCAGTACACTTAAGTGTATTCAAATTAAACTGACGCAGGACTCACAACAATCAGGCAACAGTCAGACAACACACAGCCAACCACACACACACATACACACACAGCCAGTCCATGGCCTCAGAATTGAAATGGAGACAATGGGAGAGCTAGGAAAGCATTCTCCTAGTGGGCCATCAAAATGAAAGGCATGGCTGGCGCAACGACTGAAGCTTTGTTGCTTGCACAACTCCAGCTTCTGCTCCTGCTCCTCCTCCTGCTCCTGCTCCTGCCTTAACTGCAAGCAGTGCTGCGTCCTTCAGCCTTCGGCTTTGGTTTTGTTCAAGTGGCAGTCGTTTTAGTGGACATTTCGCTTGTAATGCGCTGTTGTTGTTGCTGTAATTATCTGATTGTGTATCTGTATTCTGTAAATGCTGCGCTGTCAACGCAACAAACACCCGTTCCTCTCCCAACTCTAACCGCTGCCTCAACTCCTGGCATTCCTGTCTGTCTCTGTGGTGCTCTGACAACGTTTAGCGCGTGTGCGAGTCGCGCGGTTTTTGAGCTGCCGGTGATTAGATTGTCTGATACTTTAATAGGATTGTAAAAGCCCTCTCAGACATAGACACACACACACAGACACGACTAGTCACTGCTCCATTGTTGGGGTTGGTTTGTGCTGCGATCTTTAAACGCGACTTTTAACCAGAAAAACCAGTGCAGCAGCTCATACGGCTTTCAAATGTATGTATGTACCTAGGGCGCCACCTACCGTCGAAAAATGGCTAGACGCGCGTTTTGGCGATTATGATTCGGGTTGTTTGATATCTTAAGTAACAACATAGAATATGTCACTTTACTTTTGATTAAGAGTGAGATACATTCCACCGTAAGTACCATTAAAACTTGACGTATGGCTAAGGAAAAATAGTATGTATAAACAAATGTATGTTTATCACATTTTACAATAATAATTTTGGATGCATTTGTCAATTTTTTCAGAGTTATATTATTAATGTATGTATTTGTTTATGCTAAGTGTATATGAGTGTCTATATACCTGTAAAACCTTTATAAGTCTAATCCTTCTTTTTAGCTTTGAAAAATACAATAAAAAGTGAAAGTAATCTATATTCTATATACAGTAGTGAATATGTATATGTGTTGAGCAGCATTGTTAAATACAATCTTCGCTTTATTCTCGCAAAATATTACGTGTTTATTATTATTGAATATGAATATACATACATGTGTATGAAAGCAATTAAATGCATAGTTGCCCGGTTTTGAGACTTATATTTCGCTCGTCTGTGCGATTCTCAGCAACACTAATTATGAAAGCTCAAATGTGACATAAAGCGGGTTTTAGATTGCAATTGTCCAATTGCAATTTGGGAAAGAGTTAAGCGGCTGAAGCGCTTAAACTACTATGCAATTAGTTCGCAGGGTATTGAGTAGAGATGGAAATAGAGGCAGATATACAGAAAGAGACAGAGATAAAGAGAGAGAGAGAGAGAGGGGGAGGGTGCATGTTAGTTGTTAGCCATTAAATACTTATCACTATGGTGCACAGCTCTCTCGTCTTGTCTGATGGATAGACAACGAAGCGCCGTGTGTATAAGCAAATAAACAGTTAAAGGCTTATGAATTACACATAAGCATAGCACAACATGATGGAGCCGAACTTGGCCAGAGCTGCCCCCAGGAAATCAGTATTAAAATCGCATTATGTGCGCCTCACTTGACAATGGGGGCAATGCAAAATTTGCAGCCAGAGGGAAAACTTGAGAGCTGTACAAAAAACGAACAAAATAATAAAAAATTGAAAAGCTGAAAAGAGCAGAAGCATTCTACGAAATATACTGACAGCCAGAATGTTGAGCAAGTTTGTAAAACCGGCAAGCCCTGCAATCCCGGGCACCCAACTGAGCCCGTCCGGGTGGCTGACTGCTTAGTGCTGCCCGGGGCATTAACCTTAAAATGCATTTGCAGTTCTCTGCTGCTGCTGGTGCTCCTCCTGCTAGTGCGGCTACTCCTTCTCCTGCTGCTGCTGTGTGGGCGTAGGGCCGACTGTCAGCCAGTGCAGCAGCTAAAAATGAAAAGTTGCACGTTGCCGGGGCAGCAATTGTGGTTTCTAATTGTTTGGGGTATTTTACACTAACAATTGGCCGCAACGATGCGCAGTAATTTAAACTTTTCACTCTGCATCACAAGCAACTGCCACAATAATATCAAATACAAGCAAATCAATTCGTTCTGGCATTGCCAACTTTCATTTCGCAGTAAGACAATCAAATTTATCTTATTTTAGTTTGGTTTCAATGTAAACAAAATATAAATAATGCTACTCGGTCAGCCAGTGAGCAGAAATCAATAATTAAATAGAATGTTTAGTTCTCTTCATTGCTGTAGCTGGAATATCCCCAATAGATAAAGTTGAGAGACAGCAGTAACAGAAATACCCATAATAAATAGGCACAAGTTATCTCATAGAAAACAATTTCAAGTTTTTGTAATTGCCATTACAGGAATATCACTAATAATAAGCGTATAACTATAAAGTGAAATATGTAGTCCGTCAGATATATAGTTTATTTATGGCTTATGTTCTTCAAAATCTTGGCTGTCCCGGATTGAAAGGCGACGGTCGAAAATCGAAGGGATTCCATTGATTTCCAGGAGGAGGCGGCCGCATAGGAAGTCGATGCAGGTTTGTTTGACCCAGATCAAAGCAGCAGACGATGATTGCGAACAGCAAAACAAATAATGTGTGGCGCATCTTGAGGCAGGCTACAAACTGATGAACCCATGAGCCGAGGTTGGTTTTTATACAAAATTGTACATCCAATGTGAGTCCCCAAATGTATTTTACCCACTGGCTTATCTCGAGCAAGAATGCGCAGTTGTCGATTATTTATACAGATTAGAATGACAGATGACAGATTAATAAATGAATTAAGTTTTGTAATAATGTAATTTGATCTCCAGCTTTTGGTGAGTTATCGAAGATAGATACACAAGCTGAATGTTATGCAAAGTAAACTTCTAGTAAAACGTCATTATCTGCGTCAGAATGCGGTGTAAATCCCGCTATGTAGATTACCCACTAGCTTATCTCGGGTAAAGAACCGTGAAGACTATATTTTGTCGACTAGCAATTTATGTAGGTATGCTACAGGTCAATATGGTGATGCAGATTGTTGAGCTGAGTTTGATTGAGATCATTTGACAATTCTATTATAGTTTTGCAATGCATCTTATCAGCATGACGTTTTCTAGTTTCATCCAGTAATGACTACCTTCTCCACATAGCTTCACCAGCAGCAGTAACTATGTCGGGTTCTCTCTGTTTCTGCACCCCTGACGCAATCTCACTCGGATAATACCCCAACAACCATTTTGTACTATTTCTCAGCCTCACACAAAAACAGCGATAACAGCTCATGAATCGGGGAACTTTGAAAACAGAGTCTGCTTTAATTTTTTTTTTTTATATATACATATACATATATAGCGATATGAGCTATTGGTAATGTAGAACAAGTTTGAAGTAAATATGTAATATATATTAAAGCTTGATAGACGAAAATATACTACAATATATATAAATATTAATGATAAAATATTTAGTAAAGAAAAATATAAGAAAATTTAAATATAAATATTTGATTTTATTTGATTTGCTTTGTAAATTGTTCCCAGTTTCAATTACAACATCTCCCTGATCTGCAGAAATCCCAAGCTTTATATATTGTCTAACTGCCAGACGGAGAAGCTTAAGAGCTCATTTATAAGCCTTCGCCATGCTGGGAGGCAGTCAAATGTGACAATGAGCTATATTAAAGTGGTTTTTAATCAATTTTTATTTTATTCGCATTTTTTTGCGGCGAAAGCGAAATAAATTACAATGCGCCATGAATAGGGCTAGCCAGCATGTTGTGTGTGAGTGTGTCTACGTATTTGTATCTGTCTATGGGTGTGTGTGTGTTACATGGTAAATGGGATGTACGAGCATGTGCTTAGAGAAGGCTGAGAGTTTATTAAAAAGAAACGCGCGCACACAAAAAAAAAAAAAAAAAAAAAAATTGCGTCTAAAAATGAAAAATGCTTTTTCCAGCAACGAGCAGCGAACAGCGAGTTAAATGTAAAGCGGTTTGTTAGGCTATGGCACACATACTCACATACTCACACACACACACACACACACACACACACACACACTCACACACAGGCTGTCAGAGAAATAAGCTTACACACATACATACAAGTAACTACAGACAAGCGCACTTAATGCAGATTTATGAATTTAATAAAAGCATAAACACACACACGCACACACACACATGCATGTCTACTTAAGCTGCAAAGTGTTAAGACGCATTAACAAATTTCTTTCTCTTTTAGGTCTCATAATAAACGTAACGGCTATAACACAATGAGAAAGGCGAGTTAGAGTATTCTAATTCTAATTTGATAGAAAAATCAAGAAATTAAGCAAACTTTTCTATGAGTTATGTGAACAAAATTATTTTTAATTATTAACATTAATTTATCTGATGAAAATAAGTATATAAATATATTTATTACTCATAGCTTTGTATATCAAAATAGAAGGAGTATTGAGGCTATGGGTGCAAATCGTTAAAAATTTGGTTAACCAGGCCTTTGAATGGTGTAGTATTAAAAAGCGAGAATTGTATTTTCCATCAACTTTTATTTTCATTTTAATACTAAATATGAGTCAGTAGTTTAATTTTAATTTTGTATAAAAGAAATATATATACAATCGAGCGCTCTCTTTTAGATATACATATGTATATATTCTTAAGCAGTTTAATGAGGTAATTTAACTATGTGTGTTTGTGTGCCTGTATACATATGTATCTGTTCGCATGTCTTTTGGTATATCGGTCTCTCTGTCGTTCCCCCTCCCGTGCAAGCTTGCCTGTAAGTCTATCTCACAGTCTGCCTCTTTGTCCGTCTGCAGAAGAGATCCAGGAGATAATTTAGAAAAGCAGCTGAGGCACTTATTCAGTCGTGTTTTATTTTTGTTAATTATTTTTTATTATTTATTTTTATTATACTATTTTTTTTTTATTTTAAGTTTTTTTTATTTTCATTTAGTTTTATTTAATTTTTTTTATTTAATTTTTTTATTTAATTTTTTTTTTTTAATTTATTTTTTTTTCTTTTTTCTTTCATTGCAGCTTCTTAGATGATAAAAATTGGGAATAGATGAAATTGCATCATTTTAGCTAATATTATAAAGTATTGATATTATGAGTGCAAGCCGTTCAAAGTTACATTTAACAGGGCTTTCAATGGTGTTCAATCAAAAAGCGAAATTTTATTTTTATTTTAATAATAAATATTAAGTCAGCAGTTTCATTTTCAAGTTGTATAATATAAATTGAAATTCAAAATTATGATTCAATTTTTATATACAATATGATAATTTTTTTTTTTTTTTCATCATATAAATAAATATTAATTATTGAAAATAAATAAGTGATAAGATATTGTGAATAATTTTATGTTATATTATTGTATATTGTATTAAAAAAATTTATATTTTGTTTATTTTCCACACTCTTCTTGAGGGTTTATTTATGTGCATAAATTTTTAAAAATTTTGGGCCCTGGTTATTGGATTACGAGTACCGCTTGAGAATAAACCTGAAGTTTATTTATCTGTGACTGGCAAAATTCTATTGTTCATTTAAGGCTAAAGCTGAAGATTATATATTTTATATAAACTCTACTGCATATATATTATTTTTCTGCTTAATTCGCAAAAGTTTTAATTAAAAGTCAGCTATGACCCGTTCGCAATCCCTCATTGTTTTTATTAACTTTTGGTTCACTGCCGGAATTTGCCGCGTGTCAAGTGAAAAGTGAATTAAGGCTGATTGCATTCAAGCAGGTCAAGTGCCGAAGCTGGAATTGAAATGGAATTGAAATGGAAAAGCAGCCCAAAGCCAACAAACGGAAAGGTGACACGTTGCCAAAAAGACAAGAACACACAAAAAAAAAAAGAAAGGTAAAAAATAAAATTAATTTCATTAATGCACACTGGCTGCAAACAAATTGAAAGCGAGCTCAGCAATTGCGCCATGAGGGGTCGACTCAGGTCCCGTTTAATCAGCATAAATGGAAATACAGAGTAGTGCAATCGATTTTATGGGAACTGCCGCTTGAGCTCCGCTAGGCGTGTTAGGAACTCGTCCCGCGCCGCCCGCCTCGCCGGTAGTGCCTCGAGCGGCACCAGCTCCTCGCATTGGCGCGCTATCTCCGTCAGCGTCTCAACCTCGGCGCCCATGTCCGGCGTTGGTCCATAGGTGGCGCTCACAGCGGCTATTTCGCCGCCGAAGCGCTGGAAATAATCGGCGACGCCGCCGGGCGCATTCAGATGCGCCGTCTCCAGGGAGCCCATCAGCGCATACCGCATGCCCAATCCATCGCTGAGCACGCGATCCGCATCTGACACGCTGATGATGCCCGCAGAGACCAGGCGCCAGACCTCGTTCAGTATAGCGTACTGTATGCGATTTGTGGCAAAGCCCTGAATCTCACGCTTCAGCACCACCGGACGCTGACCCAGGGCCAGCATTAGCAAGCGGGTGCGCTCCACTGCCTCTTCGGTAGTCCAGGGCGCGGGCACCAGTTCGACGAGCGGTATGAAATATGGTGGATTGAGTGGGTGAGCGACAAGCATCTATTGGAAATAGGTATGAAAGAGATAATACTATTAATGGAAAGAGATAAAGTTAACTAAAGTGACAAATAAAGGGATTAGATAGATGATAGATAGATAGATGATAGATAGAGAGATAGAGAGAGAGAGAGAGAGAGAGAGAATGACAGAATCAGAGATAGAATGAGTGTGAAAGAGGGAGAGGAAGAGTGAGTGAGAAACAGTATTAGGGTGAAGTGAAGAAGTGAAGAAAGAGAGAGAATGAGAGAACGAGAATGAGATAGAAAGAGTATGTGGGAGATCTAAATAGAGAAAGAGAGAGTGCATATGAGATAGAGTCATCGAGAAAGAGAAATAGAAATATAGAGAATCAATGAGAGAGAAATAAAAAGATAGAGAGAAGGACAGAGTGAAAGAGTTAGTAAGAAATAGCAAAATAAGAATGGAAAGAAGGATAGATGGAGATGTGTATACTTATAAGCAGAGAGATGAGAGAGAACGGGAAGCTGAAAATTGGAAAATAGGATAAGAGCAAATAATAAATATGATACAAGTACATGAACATGTTCTGAGAAATTTATTCTTGTGATTGGTAAAGCCTATGGATTGATTGCACAGAGTGCAGAGCATCGTATCGAGAGCAGACCCTCGACTCGAGCATCTTTAATTATTTTGAGATGAGTGAAATAGCATAAGAGTAATTTATATTCCGTTCACTTGAAACTAATTGTTGTTCCCACCTGAGAGCGTCGCTTCAACGACTCGCTGAAGAGCGACGGCATGAACGTGCTTGTCGAGCTGGCCAGCACGGTTTGGGGTTCCAGCAGCTCATCCAATTGGGCATAGAGTGAACGCTTCAGCTGCAGCTGCTCCGGCACGCATTCCTGTATGTGCAGCGCATCCTGCACCAACTCCTTCAGCTGAGTGCAGCCGCTGATGAGCTCGAATTGTGCCGCAGCTGTTAACTTGCCTCGCAGTGCGCCCCTCGCCTCCAGTTGCTGCAACTCCTCGCGCAGCTCATCGAGTGCCGTCGCTATCTGCGACTCCAGAATGTCGTAGAGCCGAACCCGGTAGCCGGCCGAGGCGAACAGCAGTGCCCACGCGCGCCCAATCAGGCCGCTGCCCACGATGCCGATCCTCTGACCACCCATTTTATACTATCGCCAAGTGAGACTCGCAGCTCTCGTCGTCGTCGTCGTCGTCGTCGTTGTTGAGATTTATCGCTGCGGGTTCGAGTTCATGTCGCATACACATAATTAAAATGCCATTAATGATAATGACTTGTTGATTTTTCTGCTTTGCATGCGGGCTGGGGCATGTGGATTCTGTTTATCGCCCTGAAACGCCCTGAAAGTGGAGGAAAACTTTCAAGTCGCATAAGAACGACTGCCAACAAGTGAAGTGAAGTGAAGTGCAGAGAAAACTTTTGCATTAAAATGCCTGACTTATTCATTATTATGTCTCGCCAACGATTCTTTAATTCCCCTTGCATATTACAATAACTGCGAGTACTGCAAATAATTTTCTTTTTTACATTCTTTTCAAAACGGAGCTGCTAGGACCTTCGGATGTGTTATAGATAGATTGTTGTATGAGCAGCCAGCTAAGATGTATATATGTATATTATACATTTATAAATATTTTTTGTTTTATATAGCCAGATCTTGACTTTGGTTTGTCGGACTTAAAATTAAAACAGGTAAGAAAGCTCTAGTCGAGAGGATCTCGCAGCTGCAGGGTGTGTACCCTGATTTCCCATTTTCAATGGGTTCAGGGTATAATTAATAAGAAATCAATAAATCTCTTTCAGCTAACCAAAATTCTTAATATGACGAATTTGTTTCAAATTCCCATTAGATATATTCTGATTGCCTTAAACTATTCCCGCTTAGATATATTCTGATTGCCTTAAACTATTCCCGCTTCGACATTTGCTTTTATGTCGGTAAGTCGAACAACTTTCGGGCTACAGTGCATATTTGAATACTATATACTAAATTTATTATCAGCTTCACTCGAATATATTTTGTTCTCTTTTTATAGGAGGCAAGTCTTTGCGGCCTATCAGCATTCGCATTCAATAATCACTTGTTCGGTTTTTATAGACTATATAATTAATTGTTATTGCTTGACAGCCAATTGACAGCTTCGAGCAGACAATTAACGGTCCCTATCGAAGCTGCCGTTAGTTCCGACATTAATTGGCTAGTTAGTATTACCATCGAGTGTCCGTTCGATTGGGCGCCCGTCGTAGTGCCCATGTTTGGGATTGTTAGTTGAGTGCTTGGCTCCGAGATTTTTTTGTGACTTTGTGCTCCCTTTTGTGTTGTGTGTGTGGGCAATAACAGTGGAGTCTGCATGTAATACTTTTATGCATATTTCGCGCATATTTTTCTGACATTGTAAGTGGCTGTGGCTGGCAGCTATAAATTATTGAATAAGCACTGCCGCCAACAACAGCAACAACAACATCAACAACAGCAACAGCAACAGCAATAAGAGACAGCACAAACCCAGCCAGAGACATACGTTGGCTGAATTTGGTTCATGGCTTTGCCAGTCGTTTTCGTATGTAAACCACATTAATCATACGCCCCGTTTGCGTTTTCATTTACGCCAACTGACATATGAAAAACGAACAACAACAACAACAGCAACAACACCATTGACGGCAACAATAACGGTGTCGCTGTTAGGCGTTGCAGACCAGGTTAAATCAGCCATGAAATGCCAACTACATTCAACACAATGAATGAAACCAAGATAAAGGAAAACATAAAAATAATAAAGGGAAAAATATACATATGTATATGTATAGTTTATATATATATTGCTGTACATATATATATATTCCTCTTTTCAAGCATTGTATTTCAGCTCGTTGCATTTAAATGCTTGTTAATAAAATGGAAATCAATACGAAACACCTTTTTTTTGCTTGTGTCCCTGGGCAAGGATGTGAAATGGAGCCCACTTACCAAAGACCTCTCTCACTCTCTCCCTCTCTCCCTCTCTCTATTTGACAACTTGAAGCTGCTCTAAGAGCAAACAGAAATCTAAGTGCATATCAAGTGAGTGCAGCAAGATAAGAGCTAAAAGTGCTCATAGCTAAGGCTAATTGATGAGTCAAAGGTGCAATTGAAATTGTCCTTCGATGAGGTGTACATATGTGCTACACTTACAACTTTATGGCAGACATAACAAAAATATACATACATATATAGAATCATATAAATAAGAGGTAATTATAGTAATAATAATAAAAAGTAACAATGGATAATATGAACTACAGTTGATATGTAAATTCGGGCCTATGTATGCATGATCATAGAGTGCATAAAGGAGGCATTGGAGAATTCAATAAAACACTTCATATTTGACTAATTCAAGTCCTTAAAGTACTAGTCTTATGTATAGTCTTAATGTATAGTCATTGGATGGCTACATTTTCCATGCATAGATGTTTAGTCAAGTGTACCTTTTTAAATTATTTGAGGTGTTGTCTAGGCTCAGGTAACATTTTTATTAGTCGCTGCATTGGTCACTATAACTGAAGAAGGACTCTGCGTTAGATAAAGTTCATTATTTATAAGCTACTAGCTGCCCCGGCAAACGTTGCTTTGCCCTATCCATTAATTCCTCTACGTCTGTTGACTACGAATCTGCGCGCTTCTCTTCGTTCTTGGCTGGTTTCGCTCATCTCGTGCCTCTTGCAATTTTGATGCACTTAACTGAATGCAGAAGAACTCCAGGAGATCATTTAGAAAATGCCTGCAGCAGAGAATGTTCCCATTGGATCGACTTCGACGGTCTCTACCTGGCGCACAGCTCAAAATTTGAAAACTGTTAAAATAAAAAAAAATAATAATAATAAAAAAAAATAATAATAAAAAAAAATAATAATAAAAAAAAATAATAAAAAAAAAAAATAATAAAATAAAAATAATAATAAAAAAAAATTAATAATAAAAAAAAATAATAAAAAAATAATAACAAAAAAAAATAATAAAAAAAATAATAAAAAAAAATAATAAAAAAAAACAATAAAAAAAAAATATTAAAAAAATAAAAAAAATAAAAAAAAATAAAAATAAAAATAAAATAAAAAAAAAAATAAAAAAATTGAACAAAAAAAAAATTTTTTAATACAAAAAAAAAAAAAAAAAAAAAATTAAAAAATATTAAAAAAAAATTAAAGAAAAATTAAAAAAAAACATATATAAAAAAAAATAAAATAAAATAAAAAAATAAATAAATAAAAGAAAAAAATAAAAAAAAATAAAAAAAACAAAAATAAAAAAAAAAAAAAAAAAAAAAATGGCCCTGCACGTACGACTGACCCCACCGGGTCTGGACGACTGAATAAATACCACAGCTTCTGCCCTTTATATAGGGCGACTTCCACTCAAAGCCTGAGGGGCACTCAAATTTTGAGCAGGGCGACAGGTAGAGACCAATGGGAACATTCTCTGCTGCTGCAGGCATTTTCTAAATGATCTCCTGGAGTTCTTCTGCATCCCTTGCTCTTCTTAGGCAGACGGACAGAAAGACAGACAGTGAAATATATATATATATATTATTTTTCAATTTATTTTTTTATCAAATGTGTTTTTTTTTTATGATTAGTCAGGTTCGCCTGAGGCTGTGCCATGAGAGCCGGACCGAAAACTGTCACTGTTATCAAGCTTACTGGGTATCAATGAAAATTTGAACCTTTAGGGAAAAACCGCGTTTTTAAAGTATTCGTCAAATTTTTTTAGTATTTTCAAAATCAACATTAAGTAACCAGGGCTATCTATAATTGTACTACATATAAAAGAGCGATTTTAGATTTTATTGATATAGAGTTCAAAAATTAAAATTGTGTCACAAATATTAATAATAGACTTTTTAAAGTGGACTATATATTTGGCTGGACTATATATTCGGCTGGACTATATATTCGGCTATTCTATATATTATCTGCCCATATATGACAAAAGGGAAATGCGTGGAAGGCGTTTGACTTCTTTTCAGTCATAAATAAGTATATGCAGAATGCAATTTGAGATCGAGGTAAAGTGTTTACCCATCACATCAATTGAGAAGTGATTTATTTTTATAAACATTTCCATAACGATCATTCTATAAGGAACTCTTTAGATGTTATTGTACTTCAAAAGCTACTTACATATATAAAACTTTTTACTATTGAACTACTATCAATATAAACACTACCTCCACTGCACTACTTATATTAAATTTCCTATACCTCAGTATATATTGAATTAATTCAAAAAGAATTTTGTTCACATAAGCTTTATATTCATATAAAGATTAACATCTATTTATAGACTAGTGTTGATTGTTTATTTTTTATTTGATTGAGTATATGTAAATAATAGAAAATAAGTAGTTTGACAAATATTTGATTTACAGTTATTTTCGGCTCAAGCTCAAATTCGTATGCTCTACTATATAAGAGAAAGTTTACAACGTCAGCAGCTTAACCCTCGTTCGGCCTCTATTATCCTAATTCCACGCTCTCAAGATATATTTTGTGTAGTTGGCTTCTTCCTTAAAGTCTTTGAGAGCCCGTAGTTCTGTTCTTACTCCTGTCTTGCCACTTGTTAGCCAGGGCCAATGTCAAAGCTGCAACAACAGAGAGAGAAAAAAACACTGAAATACGTAAAAATAAAATGGGAAAAACTTCCGTAAAAATGAGAAATTTTTCATTCCGCACGCACACAAAATAAAATCAAACAGAAAAAGTGAATGGCAGCGGGTCCTGGCATATGGCTACAGGACATATGGTGGCTGATATTTTTGGCCATGTTTGGATATTTTTTTCTTTTGATTTTTTTCGGCTATTTTGTTTTGATAGGGCTGCATACTTTTTTGCGCTCCGCTGTTTGATCCGAATCTGGCTGAGTGGGGAACTTTTGTCCCTTTGCTGCCAGATTTTACCTGTTTGTTTAACAAAACTTTTCCCCTCTCGCCTTTAGTGCTTCAGTTTTTCCAGCTGTATTCGTTGCACAACTAAAGTACTTAAGCAATTTTTATCGCAGGACTTTGTCAGTTCAAATTGTTTGCTGTTTGCTGTTTGCTTCAAACTTGTCGCAAGTCGAATACAGTCCCAGACAAAAATTACAGAAAAGAGGACGAAAACAACAAAAAATGAGCAACTTTCCTAGTGCAAATTGCAGTTTACTTTGCTGCTTACGACCAGAAACCTGCAACATCATAAATGCCACAGCATTTGGCTTTGCCTCTACACAGTGGCTGCGGCATGCTAAGAGACCCTTCCCCCGCCCATCCCCCGCCCATTCGCAGTAGTTCGGGTTATTGTACTTGCCTAAAGAGAAGCTCTGGGCCGCCAGCTTTGCTCTGTGCAAGTTTTGCTTTGACACTTTGACATTGACAATGATGTATGTGCTCACTACTAGAAGTGTACGTGTGTGTGTCTGTTGTGCATGGGCGTGGCATTGCTTTGTCATTAAATATCGATTACTTAAGTGCAGAAAACTGAGTTAATAGCTTGTACTTGTGAGAATTAGTCAATTTGTGTGCAATTCAAGATTTTGTTTAATTTCAAATCGAATAAATTAAAATAATAATGTATATTTACAAGAAATATGTCTAAAGTAAGTCAATTTTAATTTGAATTCAATTGAGTCAATAAATTCAAGTTTACTTCATAGCTTGGGTCAATTTAGGCTAACGGAATTCTGTCTTTAAATATATTTGAAAGTCATGCGATTGCGCAACCTGTAAATGCTTGTCTACCTACGTTATATATTTTTTTAATTTTTCCATAATATAATTATCAATATAATTTGTTCAAATTCTATATCCATTCAATTCATTTGATTGTGAAATGAAATACATATTTGAATTAACTTGTTCTCATAATATGTATAATAAAGAAGTATTCAAGTGTCTTTAAAATACTTAACATTTTTTAAATATAATATTTAAATCCTTTGATTATTTTTACGAGTTTAATGTAAGAAATATTGCATTTCCTCTAACAATTGTTCCATTCGTATTTTGCATATTAAAATGTATTTATATACAAGAGCTTCAACCCTTCAGGCACTTCAGGCATTTCAGGCTGCTGCTGTTCTCTCTTGAGACAAGCTCGAATTGCGTGTAATGTAATATTTTCCACACAACCTTTACTTGTCCTTCACCGTAAATGTTGGCAATATGCTAAATGAAATAATTTAATAAAGTTTCTTAATTGAAGCGAGTAATTTGCCATGCAAAAATTGACTGCAATCTTGCACTCTTAGCCCTCGATTCATTAACTATTTATTTATAAATCAATTTACGGTCAGTTGCACAATTCAATATCAAGTACCATTCTTTATTGCTTTACAATATTTTATTTTACTATATATTTTCCAATAGCTTACGTTTTTTTTTTTTTTTTTCGCCTTTTTTATGGAAAATTTTATTAGGAGCAATTTATGTTGACATGTCGAGCGAGTGCCTTTGTTTTATTGTTGCCATGCGGCATGCAGCAAGGACAATTGTAAAATATAATAATAAAATAAAAAGCATGTATATGTAAGCGATTTGATATATGTTTTATGGTTTTGGCTCCAACAATAACATTTCCCATTTATGGGCAAATAAATTTTGCCATTGATTGAATGCATTTGTTGTTGCTTTTGGCTTTTGCGTTTTGTGTTTGGAGATTTGCATCTGGAATTGTCATTTGCAAATAATTAATGACGAATACGCTGTTGCTGTTGATGCGGATGCTGAGTCTGTTGTAGTTGGTGTGCGAAACTAATTAAATATGCATGCTGCACAAATTGACTGAGCGTGTGTGTTTGTGTGGGTGGATGGGTGGATTGGCTGGCTGGATGTGTTTAACCACAGGTTAAATCTATGGGAGCAGCGCGTATTTGTGGTCAACGCCTATTTTGTTGTACTAGTGACTAGCTGTGTACACTCCACTATCTCTATGGCAGCAGCTCCTCCCTTTATCGACTTACCCCATCCCCTCGCGCCCTCTAATGAGCCCACTCTTTGCCGTAACTGTCTATTTATTGATGCATCTGATGCATCATGTAACAATGAAAGCAAATGAATGGCTGAACTATTGTGTATCCATGCAAAGCGTGGGGTATTCAGTACTATTGATATATCGTGCTTACAAAGCACTCAACAAGCCGAGTATGAATGCCTCCTAAGCTACTTTCCCAAGTGTGCATTATTTAACAATTGAAATGCTTTTCACAGTGAACCAAGCAGGAACTGCACTTCCACCATTACAATTATTCTGTACCTATTGTATTCAAGACAAGTTTAAGTCTTCAGAGCTAATGCAAAGCGCACGAATGTATTCAGTTCTATAAGGACTTTAACCACATTGCCAGAATAGAATAGTGCCAAAGACTTAATATACTCTCATTTGTCTAAGTAAATAACATGATATATGTTGATATATAATCAAAATATGGACTATGATCGATAGTATAGTAAATCGCTTACAGATTAACAAAATATTTATATAGAATATTAATTGAATTTGAACTTCTGCCTAGTTTTTGTAGTATACAAGTTCGCTGCAATCACAGTCACAGCTAGATGAAGCTAGACAACTATGCTCGTCATTCATTGGAAAGTACATACGTCAGTCAGTACACGTCAGTCAAGCCGTTCACATAAATTTTCAGAAATGTGAGACTGAGCCCAATAACCTGGTAGGCATAGCGACAGACTGCTGCTTCCTGGCAAGCGTTGGTCTGAACTGACAATTAATATGCATTGCTGAAGGTTTAGATTACAAAAACCTTGCAACTTGAGCACTAAAGGATTCGATTGCATGCCAGAGTTCAAGCTATTGAGTCATGATTTATATATTTGTAGCACATAAACAAATAATCAAGAACTTAAAGAAATTGTAATCAGTTTTGAATCTATTTATGCAAATTTGATAATGCTCTGGCATTAAGAAAGGGAATATTTAGAGCCCAGTATTGAAACTTTTGTACTTTGGTCGGCTGTGTTTGCGAATGGAAATCAGTATTTAGGCTGCACATAATTTAATTAGGTGCGCTCGCCATGATATGCAAACAGAATTTTGTTGATTTTCTATGGCTGCCATCGTAACGGATCCCTGTGTGCGCATGCACGTATTTTAATTGTTTTATTTAACATTTAAACCCAATTTATATTTATGAAATTGCAAATTGCCGGCAAAGGAGGCAGCTGCAAACAAACAAACAAAACACGCGCGGATGAAGTCCTGTGGTACGGGTCGTATACGCAACTTTTCCATTTGCCATTAAAATGTGCGAAACATGTCGCGAAATGTGCCCCGTGCCAATTTGTGTTACCTGCTTGGCTGTTATGCAGGTAATTAAAATGAATATGCGATGTTTCGTAGCTGCTTGTCAATTTTTGTGCTGCCAGCGGCCAACGTTGCGTATGCGTAATGCGCAATGTGTATATAAATAATGAATATAATGTTACAACAGCACACAGAAAGGGCGAGACAGACAGACGGAGAGCGAGAGAGATACATAAAGATGAAGGGCGGTGGGCGTAGATGAATAACTGTTAATTAATTAGCATGCTCTAGTGTGGTGAGGCAAAATTTAAGCCGCTCCAATGGAGCGCTTCAAGTGTTTGGCTACAAATCGCATTAGCAGATTGCAAAGGGCAGCCAAAGGCACAGCCGGGACAACGGCATTTGCAGGCCGAAACCCAAACTCCAAATCCAATAGCAACAACTCCAAGTTCCATGCTCCAAGCCCCAAGCTCCAAACTCCGAGCACCAAACTCCAACTCCAAACTTGGCTGTGAGTGCACTCAGTGCCACAGGCTGAGCTGAAAGCTGAGTTCATTTGCCATTGCGGTTTTGTCGAAGCCACCCAGGCCATCCCGGAGCGGGGACAACGTTGCCAACGGAGCGTATGATTAATTCCAACGGCAGTCTATTCATAATAGAGGCAATAAAAATACGCTCGCTGTTAACGTTTAATTGGTTGACAAATATTTGCACCGTCAATGAGTTAGGCTCGAGTTTTTGAGTGGAGATCAAATAATAAACACTGAAAGAAAATTCAGCCAACGTTTATTATAGTTGATGTGGTATGATTGACTTTTATATACTCTATCGTCAGAGTTACATTGATGGGGTGGTTGAGTTGATTTCCTGAATGTTTTAACAGCCCTAGCAAATAGATATCGCACTTAATTGTATCTCTCTCTGTCCTACAACCAAATATATCTGATATGATATTACCCGAATGGAATATCTGATCGATATATCGGCATGTGCATAGTACTGACTGATTTCGTGTGATGATGAGTTTGCCAGTTGAATGTGATTGGTGTAATCGAATCAATTTTAAATCTAAGAGAGAATTCACATTTCCATAAAATAATTATACTAAATTTCATTTAGATTTATGTTGCTATACACTTTCTCTTTTATTTGGATCAAGCTGAGCTATTGCTTTCACTCTAATTATGCTTGCATATGCATAACTCAGCTCCCATCCCCTTTTCTGATTACGATGCATAATTTGTAGGCAGCGAGCGCCAAGCGGTGGCAATCTCCCCTTTTGGCTTGATGAACAATAAGTTTAATAGCAAAACTTGGGCCCGCACCCCCGTTCGATTGGTGTTGCCTTGTTGCATGCATTATCGGCATACGCTGCTGTTTTACGATATATAAGTTTGACTGGAAAACTTTACCGCTTTGCTGCTTGACAAAATGTGCGCGTTTCTGAGCTGGGGCCTGGAGGCGTCTGGAGGGGTGAGTGTAACCCTGTTCGAGTACCGCCTCGTATTTATATGCAAAAATCTTAAGTGAAGTATCGATTTTGCCGCCAGCTAGAAAATTATTTACAAACGAATGAACTTTCAAAGTAAAAATATAAAAACTCAGTATACTGCGAATGTATTTGCATGTGTTTGTGTTTGTGGCCTGAAGTTTTGTTTATCTATTCGGTTGGTCCTTTGTGCGCCTGGCTCGAGCACTTCAAAAGAAAGCTCACTGACTATGAAGTTGCGATTGAGTTCAATGGAATATGCCTGTCATGCTATCGGACAGACCCAAGAAGTGCCTCAGCCTGCCTTCCAGCTATCCCAAGCATTTAGTTCTTTAACATCATTTAACGAATGTTTCATTCGTAACGTGAATGAATTTTGTTGTGTAACTAGAAGAGGAGAAATATAGCGAATATTTAGTCCAGCATTGGTTGAAATAAAATATTAATATTCAGATTGAAAATCATTTTGTACTGATAGAAATTTGGGTAAGATTTGTTCAGGAAAATTGTCCTTACAAGATCTACAAAATCTTGATGAAATGTTGAAAAAAAGAACTTGATGATGCATTGAAAGTTCAATAGAAATATAATAAACTTTTATTTTTAATTTTCTTTCAACTTACTTATATTCAATATTTTAGGAGTCTAAACAAATAGTCAAACTATGTAATGGTTGCGAATCTCTAAGATTGCAAATTGCAGCGCATATCGTTTGCGACAACATTGTCGCCTGCGCTGCAATGCAAGAGAGAGATAGAGAGAGAGCGGAGCTTTAGCGATCGAGCTTTCGCTAAGCTTACGCTTTGCTCGCTCGTCGGAGACAGTGGGAGAAATACGCTCACTAGCATTCCGCTGTCCGAAGCTTCGCTGAGAGCGAAACATTGAAACCAAGAACACTGGAATGTGGGCGTATAAAAAGCGGCCACATTGCCAGCTCCATCTTTTTCCGGCCCACATTTTCAAGAAGATACCTGCAGCGTGGAGTTCTATCCAGCTAAAATTTGTGTTAATAATTGTATATATATATATATATCTTTATATATATATTTAACAAAAAAAAAAACATACAAAAGATTATCGCCCTCCACAAAAGATCGAAATTTTTTGAATTTGGCCCACCGTGACCAGCTGAGCTGGTCAGTCATTGACTTTGGTGCGCGCAGCCGCACGCATTTTTTACTCGTGGGAAACAGCAAGTTTGCAAGCAGGCAACAAAAGGTATTTTTATCAAAATTAATATAAATTAAAACTTAGTTTACAGAAACTAAGTCTGGGTTTCTTGTATTTTGCAGCCTTTAATATAACCCTAACCTCTCGGCCAGCAGAAGGCCACATGCACATATGTGCAGAGGTTAGGGCTAAATATTAAAATCGCCCCCGAATAAAAAGTATTAAAATCGCCCCCGAATAAAACGAAAAAAATAGCCACCGAGAAATAGAAAAATGTAGCAGATCGCAGAACGGCGAGGGATTATCGATGACGTATTAGTGAAAAAAAATATAAATATATTATATATATATATATATATATATGTATATGTGTGCGCAAGGTGTATGTGAAGAAAAAAAAAGAACAAAAAAAAAAAAAAAAAAAAAAAGCTTCAAAGACAAATTTGAACAAAGTGAACGTGCTGCATAAAACTGCAGGTGCACAAAAAAAAAAAAAAACTTTAAATGCTAGTGGTTAAATAAATTCTCGATTTAATAGACAATAATGCATATTATACCTATATAGAATTATATATATATATAATACAAAAAAAAAAAAAAAAAAAAAAAAAAAAAAAAACGAAAAGCATGATACTATAATTCACCACGAAAACAATAATAATGCATTCAAATAATACACAACACACATCTTCCATATAGCAGCAGCAGCAGTCACCAAACGAAAGGCCTTTCAGCGGTGGACATACAACAAAAAAGAACTGTGAGTGCTAAATTAACCCTTGTTTTCCCCTCCCTATCATGTCCCCAAAATGTATAACGAAATAAGACTAAATAAATAAATAAAGAAAAAAAAAAAAGAAAAAAGAAAAAAAAAAAGAAAAAAAAAGAAGAAAAAATTTTGAATAAAGAATGAAATACAAACTATGAAATGAAAACTATGAAATAAAAGCTATGAATTAAAACTAAATTTTTAAATTAATATGTGTTAACTAATACTCCCCAAATGTCTAAAATATGATTTAAACATTTTTTTTAATATTTTATTGTAATATTATTTTATTATATTATTATGTTATTATTACTATATTGTTAACCTTTTTATTCATTTGTAAATTTTTTTTCATATTATGTAGTTTTTCTTTCATTTTTTTTATACACGCAAACTAACTACCAAACACATGCACATACATATATATAAATTCAAGAACATGAAGCGACAGTAATTAAGAGTAAATGAAAATGTAATAGTTAGAGTAATTTAAAGAATAAATGTATATTCTAGAATTTTTTTGAGTTTTTTGATAAATTAACATGGTAGGCTAGGAGTATAGCTTGGCATAGAAGAGAGAGAGAGTCGAGGCAATCTTTTTTTTTATTGGGGATCTTCATAGACAATTTAAAGCTGAAGATCATGGTTGGGTTTGGGTAAAGACAGCGAGAAGCCAACACCACCTCGGCTTCCGCGTCCTTCTAACTGTCCGTGTTTGTTTCGTTTTTTTTTCTTGTTGTCCGAATGTTTGGTTTGTATAGGAATCCTAAAAATTTTAGAGTTTGTGTGTATTGGTGAAGGTATGGCAAAGCCCACCCCCACACCGACAGAGCTAAGGGAACCAGAGGATTCCGCCCGCCACTACCCGATCCACGTCTTGTGTATGTTGATGTATGTTGATGTATGTATGTATGTATGTATGTATGTATACATGTATGTGAATAGATATATGTGTATATATGTATATATGTATATATGTAAACATGCGAATGCACGAAAATCGCTTTCATACTCGAGTACGTACATTACATAGATTTTATGGCGCCCAACGGGGGGCCTGAAATTCAAAGAGAGAAGCTAACGCCCGCATACATAAGATCGACACAGCACAACTAGCAAAGACATAAATTCTTTCTAAGGCATTTATTTCCCTGACAAAGATAATGCAGTTGCATGCCCATTGACAGGAAATGTAATTGAGATTGTGATAATTGCTTTATTCTCCATGGTCTATAAGTCATTGTCCTCTTATCTGCTTACAATTGAGATCTTATTAAGGAGAGAGAGTAAAAAGACAGAGAGAGAGACAGAGAGAGAGCGAGATAGAGCTGCAGCAAATAAATTTGTAAATTTATGTGAGGACTTCATTCGAAATGTATTAGCCATTTAGTACTTTAGCATTTTACCCTTTCGCGTTTGCTTTGGCGCTTTTCGCATTAATCTTTCGACTCGAAGTTTTACTTGGCTGCGGCCCAAAAAACTGCAAAAGTAATTTAAACTTTTGCTTTTACTTTTGTCTAAGCGGCTTCTTTTTTCTTTTTTTCTTTCGTTCCTTTACTCTTGTGTGTGTTTTCTCGTTCCACTCAATAAACGCCAGACAAATTTTGCTTAACACTTTTGCCTATTGGCGTTGGCATTGGCGGCATTCGCATTGAAAGTTGAATCAAACAAATGCAAGACAGAAAATCGCATAAGAATTTTGGATTGTTACATTTTGCATAAGCCTCTTAGGCGCTTACTTTGATTCCGTTTAACGTGCTCGCAATTCGCCATCTCCAGTTTATGGCCAAAGACGTAAATTCCCTTTTTATTTAATGTAAGTCATCATCAACTGGGTGCGGATGCGGCTGGGTGGCTGGGTGGCTGCATGAGGGGTGCTGCTCCGCCTCCTGCCAGACACCTGCCCATGTAGCTTCATGGGTTCCCTGTCATGTGTTGTACGTGTTACACATGCACAAAATGTTTTGATTCACTCGGATTTGTGTTCCACTTACTTCAAGGCTTAAAGCGACATCAGCTAAGTCAACTTGTGTATGTAGAATTTCCCATATAATTTGAAGCTTTTCATTAATTGCTATTTTATTGATTGACATTAAAAATAGATGAAGGTCTGTCTAGTTTTAATAAATGTTAATGATGAAAAAGCAAAATGATGATGGACTATGCATGAATAGTGGAAATCCATATATAATCCATATATTATTTGTAATACTTTTTTTTAAGTAAGTAATCAAATAGGAAGCAGCATTTAGTTATAGAGCTAGACTATATAGACTGTATAGTCGGGTGCTAAAGACAGAATAATACTGTTTATAAGATATGACTGAGGGAAAGCGTTGAGAAATTTTCGATCATCCCCAATGTCTAGCCATCGAATATGAGGAAACACTAGTGGCTTATGGTTCCCAAAAGCATTCGTGAAAACTTTTATAATTTATTATACATTTATACATAATTTATTATAGTATGTGTGATCATTTTGATGGTATTAATAATAATATTTATTATTAAATTGCTAAAGCTCCAACTAAATGTATTTTTAATAATTTATAAATAAAGTTTTTAGCGAATTTTCTTAATAAATGAAAATATATATGTATATATAATTTATTTAACAAAATATTAATTAGAAGTAAATCTTATAGATCATTTTATGATTTTTCATTTATTTTTCTTGACAGATTTGAAATTAATAACAATATAAAGAAATTTGTATGAATAAATATGTATAAGGAAATAAAATATTTATAAATATCTGCACTGAACAATGATAATTTGAAAGTGTGTAGAAAAGTCGATCAGTGTCAAATGAGGCTTTTACTTTTGTGAGTTTTTTTTTTCTTTTCACTTTTATAGCCAGACAAATTTTGGCTGCCATTGGTTTTTGATGTCCGACTGTGTGTGTGTGTGTGTATGCATGTGTGTGTGTGCTGGATTTTAATCAAATGGCACTCAATAATTAAAGAGCTATGCCACAGGGCGATAGATGGAGAAAGCCATGGGGACATAAATCCAGCTGCCATAACTTCCTGCTGCAAATATTGAAAGTCCATTAACAGTAAAACATGGCTGGGTTTGTCTATTGGGTCCGCCCGGGTGGTCGTCCCTTGTTTTTCATTGTCTGGCTCCAGCTTGGAGTCTCGTTACAATTGCAGCTGCGTTGGCTTTTTGTTATTTTTGTTTTGTTCTTCTGCATTTGAGTTAGGTGCAGGTGCATAGTGTCGGCGCTTGTGGCATGTGTCCTGTCTGCATCTGATAAATGCGTCGAAACAACTTTAATTAAAACATTTGCTGGGGCGCATGGCTCCGCTCGCCCCATGCCCCCACTGACTATAGAGGCAGCCACGCCCACGTGGACGTCAATAAACCATCAACTAAGGTTCTTGTGCTTGCTGTTGTTGTTGTTGTTGTTGTTTATTTTTCAACACAATCGAGGCGTAAACATAACAAATAGCAGCAAACGGAAATAACGGCAGACACAGACATACACACATGGATAGGCACACCCTACACACACACACACACACACACCTATTTGTTGGCTTTGTTGTTGTTGTTGCTGCTGACATTTGACGTTTGTTTGTTTGCCTCGACATGTTGCCCAAATTGCATTTGTGCGTCCCTCTCTATTGTTGTTGTATTTGCCGAGCTCTGTTTGCATTGGCTGTGGGCATTATTAACGCGCTTCGTTTCGCCGTTCTGGCTAAGTCAATGTATGAAGTAATTAATTGAAGAGCTTTTAATTTATTGAGTTAAGTGAAAGCTAATTAAAATATTATGTTAATCATCGACTCATTTCATTTCTGATCTAAGGCCAAAAAATTACTAATTTATATTTAGTATAAAAATAATATATTTCACATTAATACTTAATTTAAAATTATAAAATATATTACATTATCTAATACTAATTTATATTTCATATAAAAATAATATATTTTACATTGATATTTACTTTAATTAAAATTAAAATTATAAAATATATTAAATTTAATTTATTTTAGTTACTTTTAAATCTATATTGATATTAAATTATAATAAATTAAATTTTTTTAAAAAATTTTTTATAAAGCTAGAAAACATAAAAGAAATAAAAATATTGATCTTAAAAATATTTTTATGTTTTTTGATTTAGCTTTAATTTTAAATGTTTTTATAAAAAATGTTTTTATAAAAGTGACGAAACTGAATAAATAATCATTTTAATTTGTTTTTTGTTGAAATTTTTTACTTTTTAGGAAACTCTTAATATTATTCGCAATACATTTAAATAAATGACGTATATATGTATATGTGGCATTTACACTTTTTAATTTCAATTAATATTCAATGTTTTATTGGTGTTTGAAGTTACACCACTATTTCTTCTAGGTCCGAGTCCCAAATTATAAATAAAATAAATTAAATCTGACCAAAAACTAAACATTTTTCATAATCCTTTTCTTCTCTATTATATATAAAAAGTGGGCACCTTTTTATTTACCAACAGAAAATTTAATTTATAATATAAAGTAAAGTACAATTCTTTGCGATAACAGCCGAAAATTTAAAATAGAATTTACTAAACGCTACATGGCAACCTTGTTGACTTCAGTCAAACATTTTTCTACTCTCTGAAATGCAAATATTAGATAATAATATTTAGCATTCATTTTAGTTTATTCTGAGTTCAGTTTCTAGTTTGGTGAGTGCCGCTGAAAGCGAACTCAATTCAGATTAGTTTCAGCATTTTTGCGCTTTGCTGTCAACTAAAAACTCATTCCGATTGAGCTTCTTGAGCTCAACTAGAGCATTCGAGTCCGGTCTCGGCCTCAATGTGGCGCAGATTTGTGTGTGCTTTCAGTCTGCTGTGGCAGTTGCTTCAGTTTTCATTTGCAGCTTGAGCAAGGAGTGGTCGAACTATGGCCGAAAAATGGGAGATTGATGTGTTCCTGATTTTGACATATTCTCCGTGGGTGTGTCTGTAAAAATGTCTGTGTCTGGGTCTGAGCCGTCTGCTCAACAGTTCGGTAACTGGTGTGGGGTAACAGGGGCAAACCAATGAAGCAAACATGTCGTAAGCTAAGCAAAGGCTCATCGCCAGCTTGTTCATCACCCAAAGTGAAAAAGACAGAGAATGGGCAAGAGAGCCGGGCTAATCGGATGGCTAAAATGGGGCATGAATGGCACCCCGTAAGCGGCTTGGCTCTCAGATTAACAGATTATGATCTGACATGAACAGAGACTGTAGTTAGAGAACTTCATTAGCAACATGTGTACAATTCGAGAGCGAATTTCGTTGCCCTCGACGCGCACCACTGGGCAATTAAAGCAATAAAAGCGCAGACGAGTGCACATTGAAACGCCGAATCCATATACGAGCACACTCCCAGCTCCATGTCCAGCACTCTGAGTTATCCCACGTCCAGCCCCTCCCATTGGCTATTGGCCTCTCGTCACTCGGCACTCTCCGCTCGCCGCTTGCCGCCTTTTTGTCCTCAATGGGGAAGCCCTACCTAAAAAAGTTGTCGAGTGAACGACAAAAAATAATTGAAAAGCGCACTTTGGCTTTGCTTCTGTTTGCCTTTTTAAAGAAAACATTTTCAAGAGGGTATAAAGACTCAGCCACAGCAAATGTAACGAATGTGAATCGATTTAAAGCAAACAATGAAATGTTGAAAATGTCACAAGGATTTATTATTATTATGAGAGTTGAGAAGCAGTAAATGTCTATTAAATGGGAATAGATTATCGGATTAACATATGATATTATATTATTAACATATGTTATTACAGCAAAAATGATTTATGTTAACCATAATAACATCTTTTATTTCTTATAACTTAACGGACTAATTTAATGTTAAGAGTAAGTGCAGTAGGCATTAACATTAGTGCCTTGATTGATTAAAAGTAACGGAACTACGCTTTGCATAACCTAAAGTGTCTGTTAACAATGCTATTAGTGTATCTGTTAAAGTATCTGGAAAAGACTTATGTAAAGATCGTTCTGTTAAAGGAGCCTGTTAATGGATCGGTGTATGTTTAGCAGAACTCTAGCAGAGACAGATATTTAACAGAGGTAGAGCTTTAATTTTATAAAATAATATAATTGTAGTAAAGCCAACTTGTTAAGCAATTAAATAGCAGAGTATACACATTTCGGATTTAGTATTTAATGCAGATAAATTTTTTATTCGATCCATTTCGTGTGGCAGCTGTGATTGGGTCATGTTCTCGCTAATCCCCACTTGGCAATACGAAGCCCGGCCAGAGTCCGTTTTCAACTTAATTTAATGCAATTTTCATTTGAAAATCAACTGAGAGCGAGTGTGTGGGCGTGTTTATTTAATAGACATCGCATTAAATGGACAAAAGCGGCATTAGAAATTAATTTTTGGCCATGTGGCTAAACGCTAACATTTAGTAATTGAAATGGAACAACAGCAACAGCAACAGCAACAACAACAAATCCAAATGTAAACAACAACAGTGATAAAATCTATGCTATGCATTCCGGATAAATGGGAAATCATGCATCAGTCTTTGCCACTTCAAATCCTAGAATGCACTCTATTAAATGCTGAATAAAATCACAGACTCACACACACACACATTAACACGTACACGCACACACACACAGACATTTAGATTGGAAGCGAGCTGTAGATTGCGGTTACACTGTAAATTAAATATAAAATGTCCTGCGGACTGTCGCTCTTTATGCATGCGGCTGCCCCAACAGCAACAACAGCAGCAGCAACAACAGCAGCAGCAACAACAACATCAACAACGTTGCCCGTCGACATTGCAACCAAAAGTTTTGCACATTTTTGAAATGCTTTTTGCAAACGAATGCAGACTGAAAGTGAGGAGTTTAATGGTCGTCGGGATTGGGATTGAAATTGGGATGGGGAATGGGCGCTATGGAGCTGGGCAACAATACAAAACAAAAGGAAACTTCACAACTTAAACATATACACATACAACAGCACACGCATACACACACATACACAAAGGCGGAGAGGCACGTATAGGGCACGGCTTAGTTGTCCCATCAACAATTTCAAGTGCACTTTTGCTTTTGCCTGGTGTTTGCGCACGAAAAACTCGCACAGGCGACAAATCAAATAGATTCGTTTTTGTTCTGATGAATTCATATGTATGCAATAAAGAAAACGAAACATAGGAGAACAGAACTTCTGCTATAATATAAAAGAATCCCATTACTCCATCCCTGCATTCTAAATATTGTTTTGCGGCAAATGCTAATATTCTAATTTTACTGTATCTACTAAAAGTTAACCTACGCTGCGTGCTTTGCATGTATGTATTAACAAGCTCCCAAGTCACACTGAGAGAGGTAATTTTGTTTGTGGACTTGGCTAGAGGTCTCAGAGGTGTGGTGGAAGGAAGGCATTGTCTTTATTTGTTTTACATCTATCTCTACCCAATTTTATAGTTGTATCATATTTGATCTCCCTTCATATATACATGTATTGCACTCTAGCACTGTCGGAATATATATATATTTTTTTGTAATCTAATAAATTTAGTTTTAGAAAAATCGACAGTACAGGTTTACTTGAAACTACGAATATATGTATGTATATTTGAAGTTTAAAGTCTTTATTCTTAAAAACGATGAATTTGTACGCAAGCTTGAGAACATATAGATAGACTGACATTGTGTAAGACCAATATAATCTCATCACTTGGTAAAACAATGTAAACAGCATATTTCAATTAAACATAACAAAGTAAGTTTTAAGTGAAATATAGTACATTATTAATTTTAGTTTTATACAAAATATAGAGTACTCAATTTAGTTGAATCTATAACTTATTTAAAAAGTTAAAAACAGTTATTAGTTTTCTGATGATTTTTACTTGAATTAAATTTATTTAATTTTCAACCGCTCACTCACAATGCACCAGAGCTTCAATTCAAGTTTAATAACATTTCGGACATTTTTGTGTGGTGCACTGAGACTTAAATAAAAGTATATTTGGATGTATGTATAAAGTTGTTTGTGTCGCTTGATGAAAATAATTGTAGCATACTTTGGAGCAACAATTTAAAAGGCCATGGTCACGTAAACCTAAGCAACGACAGCAACAGCAACAACAGCAACATCGACAATTGCTGCTGCCCAACAGGGCCCCAGACGTCGACTTTAACGTCATTGCAGCTACTCTTGAGACGCAACCAGTCGACTGAGCACTGCGGAATATGAAATATAATTTGCTTTATATAATATGCAAAACGCACTCACTTGTCACAAATTGGCCGGCATAACAGAAGCAGCAGCAGCAACAGCAGCAACATCAGCAGCAGCAGCACCAACACTAACAACATCAACAGTTGCAATTGTTGAATATCATTTGGGAAGGGCCAAGCACTGCCTGACATATTGCCAATAGTTTTGCCAGTGAGATTTGGCTGGGATTTGGCTTGAAACTGCGTGCACTGAATAAATGAAAGTAAAGAGCCGAAGCGAGTGGCTCGAGTGGTTGGTCCAAATTATTATGCAGACACTGTTATGTTGGTCGTAAATCACCTGCGCATCAAAACCGCAGCAACAGCAAATACGGCAGCGGAAACAGAGGCACTTCTCGGGCAGCTTGAGAGGTTGCAGAATCGAACAGCAGCAGCAGGAGCAGGGGCAGCAGCTGGAGCAGGGACAGAAACAGCAGGAGCAGGACTAGCAGCAGCTTTACATATGTTTAAAGGGCAGCAGATATAGTACAAGTAGTCGCAGCAGGAGTAAGTGGAAACCAGCTACAACCGACTAAGGATATTAGCAACAACAACAACAGCAACAATGACTGCTGCAGCAGCAGTAATGAGAGGCACAGCAGCAGCACATATACTACAAATAGTAACGTCAGCAGCCTTACGAGTAGCAACCACAACACAAACAGCAGCAGCATCGAGTGCAGCAGCAACAGTAGCAACAGCAGCTATTCCATTAAAAATAGCCATAGCAACAACATCACCAATGAGTATAGATGCTGTAGCAGCAGCCATTACAGCAGCAACAGTAATTTCAGCAATAACAATAACAGCAAATACAACAAAACATTCAATATTATTAGCAACCTCATTTGAAATTGCGGCCACATTAGTAGCATTAACAACATTAGCAACGAACAACAGTTGCTCAAGTGAATGTAGCAGTGGTAACCACTTAAACATCTGCAAAACCCCGAATAGATGCAGAAACAGATTTGCCAGCATGATAATAAAATTGAGAATTAGCAACAGCAACAGCAGCTCAAATGGCATCAAAAGTCACGGCAGCAATGGTACGAACTGCAGCAACAGCAGCACAAAGACCTGCAGCTGGAAGCATTAGACAAAATTGAGTATAAAAATAGAAGACTTTAAGAAAGTAAATATATGCAGAAGCAATAATAATCAAAAGACAGCAACACCTGCAATGGAAACTGTCGGAGAAAGGACCAACAGCAATACGTAATATTGAGCAAAGAGCAAAGAGCAACAGCCAAAAAATTTAAGCCGAAGGAAAAATATCAATACACTAAAAGAATTCAAGTAAAAGCTACATATATGTAAAAAAAAAAAAGTAGCAACAGCAACAGCTGCTGTATAAGAAATTGGAAAAACAACAGCAATATATATAATAACACCAGGAGTAACAGCAACAGCCACAGCAATAGACACATTAACTGTGCAGCAACAATACTTCTGTTACAGCTATACAAAAACCAACAGCCCAGCTACAGAATGAGCAATAACAACTTTAACTACAGCAACAATATATGTATTAGCTACAGGAATAACAACAGCAATGCTAACCATAACAGTAAGAACAATAACAGCAACAGTAACAGTATCAGTAACAGTGACAACAACAGTAACAGCAATAGTTGTAGCAACGCCAACAGCAACATCAGCTCCATTAGCTAAAGCAACAGCAGCAACAATAACTGCAACGGTTATAACAGCAGCTGTAGCAATAACATAAACAACAGCAACAACAGCAGTCAACAAGAGCAATGCGAACAGCAACATCGGCAACAACAACAATTGCAGCTGAAATACAAAAAGTAGTAGACACAATAAGAATAGAGTATATAACACTGCAGATGCAGCAACAGCAACACAACAGCAACAACAGCAATTGTAGCAGTCAGAAGGAATAGTAGCAGAAGTAACAATTTCTATTTATATAACTCGCCAGCAACAACAACAATTAGAGGAGCAGCAGCAGCTGTTAATTTGGTGTCTGCTCGAAGTTAACTTTTCGCTGGGGCCACAAAACTTGCGGCGCAAAGTTGAAGCAAAATGAAGATTTATATGTCTGGCAAGCGGAGCTCATAGACAGCACAGCCATGCATAGTGATAGTCTGTCTGTCTATCTGTCTATCTGTCTGTCTGTCTGTCCGTCCAGAACACGTCTCGTCCCTTTGGCTGCACGACTTTGTGCATGGCTGTTCCATGATCACGTGTCTCGCTGCAATTTCCGCACCGGATATTTGCCTGGCCTTGTGTGAGCCGATGAGGCAAACTAAGTGCCAACTTGGCACTAATTTGTTGCACAAACTTCCAACAATGCCTCACACACACACGCGCGCAGCAGAGGCCTGTCTCATTATTGAAAGCGATTTTAATAGCATTCGAAATGCAGCTTGAACTTTGGAAATATGATCTCTCTCAGCCTCGCTGGCTGATGTATCCTGCTGCATTTATGATGTACCCGGACACCGTTTCGAGCCATAACTTACCCAGCTGTAAGGCCGCCCGACTGCCTGTAGTAGTCTGCCAGCTTATGTTTGTGTTAATGAACAGCACGGCAGCAACTGGAGCTGTTGTCTAGCATCTGTCTGAGTCCTCTGTCCATTACGTAGTAAATTATTGTGTGCGAACGTATGTGTTTCTCTCTGACTCTCTATCTCTTCGTCTCTTTCTGTGCGTGTGTGTGTCCATCCTTGCCAATGGTCTATACCCATGCCCAGCTGTCAATTTGCGGGCAGCTGGACATGTGGTCGGCCGGACAGTCAAATGGACAATGGACGTCAACTGTTCCCTCAGCTACTGACTTTTGACAGTCGCTTGCTTGTTTGGCCCATTTTAATTACATTTCGGAAAGGCCATCTCTATGTAAATTGAGTATTTGCTGCTCATCCTTCAACTTTTTGTTTCTCATTTTTAAAGCTGCAACATTGTCTGCAGCTGGTATTAAAAAAATACCAAAAATGTTGCCTTTTATGCGCACATAAATTTTCTTATCTGAGTTGAGCTCCATGCTCTTTTCTGTTTTCTGTTTTTTTTTTTCTCCTCTCTTAGCCATATCTCACATTTTACCGTCTAAAAATTTCCACGTCAGTTAACTAACGAGCCTTTTATAACGCACACACACACACATGTATATGAGAATGTCTGGCATAGAATTTACACACACTCACACACATAGCACATTCGCAGTTATGAATAGTCCGAAGCTGGCGACTGTGTCAGCTTTTGAGCAAATGCACATCTGATAAGCAGTTGAATACTTCAAATGCTCTAGACAAACATTTTTCATAATTAAAAGCAGATTGCAATCAAGTGTATTGAATTCATTAAAAAAGAAAAAGCTGTCAAGTTTATTTGAAAAGCATGAACTGGACTGCGTGTGAGGACAGCACTTTCCAGATAAGATTTTAAATAGACTTGCAGTCATTATTAATAAACTGAGTGTGAGTCAGTTTCGTTAATGTGAGCCTTGCTTTAAATGTGCTTGGATATCTAACTGTTACTAGCTCGAATTTCAGTAACCGCGAATTAATTAGTTCTGTTTATGGATCACTTTGGGTGCAGTCTGAGTGATTTTGGTTTATGAATCCATTCTTGTTTCATCCCATTCTGTTTTAAATCTACTTAATTAGTCGGTTCTCTGCTTTCAATTGCACTTTTCATAAAAATATGTGAAGCTTTTAGGGTTCCAGTTAATATTTCCTCGGTCAAGAGTGTTGGTTATGAATCCGTTTAATGTCACTAATTATTTTAGTTTATCGGATTCCTACTTTCAATTCTTCGTCACAATTACTATGGAGAGTAAAATAACACTTTGGGTGCTTAACTGTTGGTTCAATGAAGATCTATCTCTTCTTGCGGCTCTCTATACTTATTCATTTGGGTGTTCGAGTTGAGATTCACCTTAGTCTATGGTTATAAGTCCATTTGATAAATACAACTTATCTACTTAGAATCGGATTTTTACTTCCAATTGTTCATTAAATTTTCTATATGGGGTGAGATGGAGCTCTGAGCTTTCGAGTTTTCTGCTCACAGCCAGTGTTGATTAACTGAGTGCCTTTGTTCTTATGTCATTACGGAAATTCTCTTGTCCATTTACCTAATCGGCTTTCTTTTTCCAATTGTTCACAACATTTTCCGCAAAGGGTAAAGTGTAGCTCAAAACTCTCCAGTTTTTTGCCCTTAACCAGTGTTGCTTAACTTCATATGAATCAGCTTGCAGCTTTTTCCTTTGCATTACGCACTGCTTCAATCGTCTTTTATTTTCAATCTTTCCATTATAAGTGAAGCGAAGCTTTTAGTTTTCTCAGTCAGTGTTGGTAAACTGAGTGTTAATCAGAATCGCAAATATACTAATTCGAGAGAGCAGCAATAACTTCGTATATTCAGTTTGCCCTGCTTAAAATCCACTTAGCTAATCGACGTATCCTTTCGAAATGACATCCCGCCCATTCGATCAGGCACATCGATATAATGAGCTGAGCCAACGGAATGGTTTGGTTTTACGGCACTCACATGCCTATGTATGTGTGTGTGTATTGAATTTGTTTTTGGGCACAATCTAATAAAAGCTTCTGCGACTTTTGATGATACCCAAAAAAGGATTTGAAATTTAATGAATTTCTCGTTTTACCTTTTTTGTTGTTCTGCTTTTTTACGCTCGCCTGCGTGGCACATAAAAGACGAAGACATTCGGCTCATTTGTTGCGGGTGGTTGGGTGGCACTTTGGCTCGTGCTTATTTTGATGTGTGGCGGCAAAAGGCGTGAAATACGCCCACGTACAGGCACGCGCGCACACACACACACACTCCAGCACTTTGCATAAAATGTCATATGAGCCAAAGCCCAAAAAGGTTTTATGTCAAATTGAAAGACGACAGAGCAACTAAAACTTACCAAGTAAGTATATGCATGTATGTGTCTGTGTGTGTTGGTGTGGGCTAAACTCAAAATGCATGACTCGTCATGGCAGCAGGAATCAGGCTCTAAATAATTTAGCAACCGGGCGAGCAATAAAATTCGAACCGAAATGTCATACGCATGCATTTGCATATGATTTAGCCGGAAGATGGGAATGCAATGCCATGTCCTTATGTCAGTTGTTGTTGTTATACTTGTCATTGTTGTTGTTGTTGTTGTTGCATGGCCGTAACGCGCAGTGGTGAATGAACGTGAAATTGCTGGCAGCGGCAAATCAGCAGCTACAACTGTAGTTGATACCTCTCGCTCGCACAGCACACGCCCCCGCTCGCTCTGGCTATAAATTCACAATACAATATACTGTGTGTGTATGTGTGTGTGTGTGTGTGGACTAAGCACATATATCTTCTCGTATTTTGTGCAATTTGCCTGACCAAATTACGACTTATTTGCGCAAATTGCATTTCGCCAACTTTTGTCAACATTAATTTGTTTAGAAATTAAATTTGATGAGTCCACAACAAATTTGGGCGCATTGTGAATCGTTTGCATTGTTAAGCACTTTAAGCACATGGTATAAATTCCCATTTGCTGATCCCAAATCGGAAGCCGACAATGCAACCGCATCCGCATTCTCATTCGCATTCGTAGCCGCAGCCAAAAGGCAAATCGTATGCAAAGCAGTAAACATAATTTCATTAAAGTTAAAGCCACACAAATTGCAATCGCTCACAACAGTTTAACTGCAAATAAATGTGTGTGTGTGTGTGTGTAAAGGTAACTAATGAACTGCATATCGAAGAGCATGCATAATGAAGCTTTAGAAATTGGGAAATGAATGGAGCAAAATTAGGCGAAAACTTGTATTTACATTTAATTTTGGAGCACACAAATAAACTGTTCAATAATTCAGTAGATTAAAAATCGTAGCTAATTCCTTCTCTTAAATTACATTATGCATTAATTATATTTTAATTAAATTACAGCAACGCACAACGAAAACATATGCATATCCCAGATGAATATTTTCACAACCTTTTTGGAATTGTATTGTTCAGCGAAAAGTGAAACTGAAAGCTTGTATTTAATTACGAATATGAATCGTCACTAGTTATCAGCTCTCAATATGCAATTAAGCTTCAAGTCCTCAACAGTAGATTGGACTACAAAGTATTCTCTCTGTATTCTCGCTGAGTTCCTTGATGCAGCCACCCAACTGCTTTTGTTGTTTACGCGCTCAAAAGCGTTTCTGTAATTGACACCCACTCAAGCACACACACGCGCACCGACACATGCACAGAGTGAACAAAATATCGTAATATGGCCTTTATATGGGGTTAACTAGACAACATTTACGTCCCACCAGCAGCAGCAACAACACCAACAACAGCAGCAATCATCAACTGCAGCTGCAACAACTCGATTTATCTCCGCAACAGCAAAATTCCAGCGTGTCTGCATATTTGAGACTTTGATCGTTTGCAACGCTGCTTGGCAGACAGCAGAGATATGCATAAGCCAACAACATGGCCAATCGCCCGACTGCCCACATATCGTATGCTAATGCCGAGTCCGCTCCGCTCCGCGCCAGCCGCTTGCATATAACCGTTATAATATGTCCACTTGAGCCAACCCCGTATTGAGCTTCAACTTTTGCCTGCAGCATCAGCAATCTAATCATCATCAGCATCGATTGTCCACGTTCGCCACGTCCATGTCCTGTGCCACACATTGACCAAAGCCTTTCTCTCTCTCTCTCTCTCTCTCTCTCTCTCTCTCTCTTCTACTTCTTGTCCGTCATTTTTGATAAATTTATGCACTTTATTTGTCCTGCCGCATGTCGCGTTGATTTTTACGCAATCCTTTTGCACTTTTTGATATGCCATTTGCATGCGAAACTAACCGAGCATCCAGCTTCCAGCTCCCATCTCCCAGCGCCCACTTCCCAGCTCCGACTTCTAGCTCCCAACTCCTATCTGCCAGCTGCCATTTCCCAGCTTTCAGATCTCTTACATGTAAAGTGAACTTCAGTTTTTGCTTATTTCGCCCAGTAGTCAATGAAACAGAAAAAGAGGGTGTATTAGAATCTGTTCATAAGCAAGTACAAGATGCAAAAGTTTTAAAAATTTTGAAGTTTTTAAGCCTAAGGGTCTTAAAGCCATTGCTTAAATTTTAATTTTATAACTCTATTGTTTAATAAATAGATAAATAAATAAATTTGAATTTTATTGAGAAGTACTTCAAATATATTTAATGCATTTGTCTAATAAATAGTTAAAGAAATAAGTCTGAATTATATTAAAAAGTATTTCATAGACTATAAAAGTTATAAAAATATTAGTTAGTATATTTACTGATACTTTCTACAGTATGGATATTTATGACATCCAAACTGACTTAAGATTTTTTGAAATGAAAAATAATTTGTTGTTATATGTGAAGTATCTAGAATCTATGGGATGTAATTGCATATTTATTTGCGATATTAAAATTTCCCAGCAAGAATAAAGGAAACTATCTCTGGTAAATTATCTGCGCAGTTCTTAACAATTTTAAGGCACGAAACTGTTTTCGAAGTAACGAATTCCGCATCACCACATGACCAGTTGCGGTACCAAAAGTATCTGCGCGATGTGGAAGAATTTGTTGTAAACTTATAGAGCATAATAGGTTCGATTTAACTTTTCGGCTGTCCCGTCTTCAGTGTGCGACTCGTTGTTTAGTGTTGGACACTTGGCTATGGTTTTTGGGTTTGTTGTGCAGTTTGCGGCTTGCCCATGTCCCTTAACTGCATTTGACTTTGGGCTCTGCTGGTCATTGTTTACAGCAGCCTGGGAGCTAGGGCCGAGCAACTGTAGCCAGCCAAAAGAGGATCTGACGTCCAGCTGGTCTCTGTAAGAGTTTGTCAGAATCGAAATTGTGCAATGTGTGGGTGTCCCATGCAGCTGCAGCTTGTGTTGGTATTAAACAATTCAAATAACAATTTTTTGGTGTGAAAGTGGATGTGTGTGTGTGTGGGTGGGTGTTTGTGTATGGGATTGTTGTGGGTGTTGGTTACGTAACGCATACGGGCAAAAAATTTGCATATTTGATTATTTTATATGGCATTTGAAAAGCAATTTATATTCATGAATTTGCAAATTAGCAAACGTGCGCCGGCCTCATCAAACTTTAATCATTAAATTTACATTTTAAAAGAATCTTTAAAGTGGCTTTGGGAACTGTTTTGCTCAGCCAGTAGCTGTCAAACTGTTGGCTATTCATATCTCTGTTCACATCCCCTTTCCCCTCGCACTCTCTCTCTCTGTGTACCTATCTCATTCTTATTTCCATTGTCGTGGCTTTGCCATTCCTTTACTTCACTCATCGATAATTGGTGCACATTTTTGGCAGTTTATGTGGCAAGTCTGCAGCGAAAGTTTGCCACGCGTGTGTCAATTATGCAACAGCTGCGGGCCAAGTTAAACAAATAATAAAGTTTCTAATTATAAGCATTGCCAAGGCAAAGTTGAGCTCAGTTCCCTTTGGCTACACTCACAGTTGATGGCAATCAACTTGAGAGATGACTTCTTCTCCGTGCTGCAGCAGCTCAACTTTGAGCAGTGCGTGCGTGTCCCCTCTGGCGTGTGCGTGCAACTCTCGCTAGTCTCTCTGGGTGTGTGTGTGTGTGTGTGCAAGTCAATGAAATTAGTGGTAGCAGGCACAAGCCAGACACAGACCAAGAGACAGTCCAACGGAAGTACCAGTGCTCTGCCTCCTTGTCTGTTTGACATTTACATTTGACACCAAGTTCAGACCTCGGGCCTGGCATAAAAATGAGTCCGCTAGCTGGTAATCAGGAGGCAGCTCGTAAAAAGTTCTCCGACAATTCAACTGTCTATTTCCTGTGGCCGAACAACTTTCACAACTGTTCCCAAGCACGCAGCCAGCAAAGATCGAACTGCTTACAGCATATCGTAAAAGTTCCCCAACCGAAATAATAATATTTATTTTTATGGGATGAGTTCCTAATTTTATTAATTTTATATCTGCTGAACTGTGTCCTTTCCATTTCAGTTGCTTGAGTTATCTATTATATTTAACAAAGATTTAAGAAAACTGAAAACTCACTCACTATTCATAATTTATCTCATCTTAGCTGCCTCAGCTATAAAGCAATGCAATATATGCAATGCTGTTCACGATATAATGGTTTGGTTGAAGTGTATAATTGAGCAGAAGGAGGCGTGGTAGAGCCTTATCATATATAAATACATGTAAAATTACATTGATGGGGTAAAGATGGATACACTGATTATTCAAAGTCTCTTAAGTAGTCACAAGTGCTTGAAGTTATTTAAGTTCAATTTCGTTATAATATTCTCAATACTCTGTTTTATTTCATTACTACAATTTAATACACAATAATTGTTGCATACAAATACATTCTTTGTATTTGTATCCTTTTCTATATTTTTGAAGATCCCACAATTTATAGGAAGAAACGCGAGAAAATGTTTCTTTTTTTTCGCAAATCTGGCTTACTTAGTAGCACGCTCATATGCTGTTTCTTTTTGCCTCTCTTTTTTATAAAATTTATATATTTGATATTGGCTTCAAAAATCACAATATTTGTAAAATTCAATTTCATTTCAAAGTAAATCAATTGCGGGAGAGAGTTTGTAATTGATCAAGTTAGTCAAATATTCAAAACAATACGTGGATTATATACTGTACATTTAATTGAAATCTATTCATATGCCTACACGTCTTTTTTGATAACTTTGTGGCACAGTAGACAATTCTTTAGGCGATTCGAACTGCATTGGAATGCTTCTTCGTGAAGCTAGCTGCAGACTTTCCCTTGAAGTTGGGCTTTTCCAATTAACTGCCATTAAGCCATGAAGCTCATGGTTTGATTTTCAAACACGGCACAGCGCTGCAGGAGAACCACTTAAATGTATACAGACAACACTTTACTTACAGTTGTCACGTACTTGAACTTTGCTTGTTTTCAGGGCAAGCTCTAGTCAAGGTAATCCCAGCAAACACACACACATACACAGTCACTTTACTCCCGCAAAAACTGAGGCTGCTTATGCCAGAGGCCACACACTCTGAGTTATTTTGTGCTTACAAGATTTTGCTTAAGTGTTTTTTAGCAGCATTACGTTACTTACTCCTTATTTCCAACTCCTGCTGCAGCGCCCTTTGCCTTGCTCGCTAGTGGAGCGCATTACAATTGCCCAGGGCCATGCAACTTTTCAAGTGTTAACGAGTTTTGTTGCACACATGTGTCGATTGCATACGTAGTGCACTTCACTGGAAAACTTGCACGACATTTCAGCAACAGCAACGATAGATGGCAACGTGAAGCGAAGCTCTCCTGTTTTGCCAGAGCATGGAATTTGATTTCAAGCGCAAACAATTTGCATCTTAATTGCATGGCAAGCAGAAGAAGAAAATATTAGAAGGATGTAAATAGGTTGGTCAAAACAGCTACTTCTACAATTTCGATATCGAAATGGGGTAGAGTGAGGCTAGGAGGAAGGTAGCAAGAGATGGAAAGAAAAGAGGATTGCAGTATTGGAAATATTCGTGTAGTAGTAGTAGTTTTTCTTCTCATTTAATCACGGAACTTACATATTGGCCCAACATGCATTTTTGAGAATCACATAGTAAGGCAATATACTATGCAGTGTGCTATGCAGAGGGAAGTGATTTTATTTTGAATTTGCTATCAAATGCAAATAAACAACGCAGATGAGCACTGTATGTACCAACAATTAAATTTTAGAACAATACAAATTTTGTTCCATAAATGAAAACATATATTCATATACATACATATACTCATATGTATATTCATACATACATTTGTTCTCTCTCTCTCTCTGTTTTTCAGTTTTATATTAAAATAGAAACACACATTTTTTAATTGTAATATACATTTTTGCTGCATCTAGTTATTTTCTAATATTGTCTGTAAAGTGAATGTGAAATAAACTACCTCAAATATTTCACAATTATTCTAGTTGGGTTTTATTAAATTAGATTTTCTGTTACTGGTTTCATGTGCATGGTCTGTATGCTGCTGTATCGAAATTCCTTGTTGCTTTCACTCTCGGTTGGCTTGTCTGCCCTGGGCATGCTCCTGCACATAGGCACACAGCGTATCCTTACACATCATGTCATATCATACATATATGTTTTTTTCCATCGCTCGCTTTTTTGTCTCTTACAAATTATGCTCATATAAATTTTTATAAAACATCTCTGGCGCTGCCATTTTATTTTATGTTTCTTTTTGTTACAACTGCGTCTCATACACTCACTTACACCCGCAAACCCAGCACACACTCACACTCACACACACTCGATCCCATTCAGCCAACTGCCTTACATTTGGCTGCGCATAAAAGTAGGCAACGAAATGGGCGCGAGGCGAAACGAGTTTCGTGTCTGCTGCAAAAAATGAAGAGCAATTCACACTTGAAAAGTTTCTACATGCGTATTTTAGTCGGACACAAAGGCGACCCAACTATTTTATACATACATATACATATATAATATATAATATTTCCATTTTAGTAATTTTACATATTCTGTTCAGTTTAACCCTTTGCAAAACACTGAAAGAGAAGAAGGAAACGGGCTGGGAAATGTTTCAGAATGGAAGGTTTTCCCAAGGACGCAAGTATTTTGTAGTACAATATCTAATCCCTGCTGTGAAAGAATGCAGTTTAGGATTAAAGAAACATAAAATATTTAATAAATGAAAGATGTTATCAAGTCATCAATAGCCAACGTAAATCGCCCAAATTATATTATAAATGTGTAAAATATGTTAAATATAGATGCATAAAAATGCTTTATTTTATTTTGCATGCAGAATATCCAAGCCTGGTTCATTATTGCGCATTTCGGCGTGTTAATGTGTGTGAATATGAAGCTGATGGCCGCCCACGAAAACAGCTGCAAACCCAGCGCCAAGCGCCAAGCGCCAAGCGCCCAGCGCCATTTGTGCGTGCATAATGTTAGGTCGGAGGAGCTGCCCCATAAAAAAGGGTTCGCACTTTGGAATTTGTATGAGACTCGTTATGTCAGTGTGAGTGAGTCTCTCTGTCTCACTGTGTGCGTATGTGTGTGTGTGTGGTTGCTTGTGTGCTAGCCTGTGTATGTTTATGTTTATGTCAGTTTATTGTGGCACTTTGGATGCCTTTTGCCAGTTTATTTTTCGTGCCGGGGCAATCTAACTAATTTAATATGCATAAATGCTAGCACATGTTTCATAAATGGCATTTTAAAGCCGCACGAAATGGGTTTATTATGTAGGCAACCCGCTTACCACATTTCCCATGCAATATGAATTTCTATTAATGCTTTTTCTGCTGACTTTGTCAGGCTCAACAGCTAGCTCTCAGCTCAGTGTCTGCTTGTGTGTGATTGTGTGTGTGTGTGTCTGTGTCTGACTGTTGTAATACAACATATAATTTCCGCACATGCACAAATGTTTACGTGCAGCAGCAGCTGGTATTCAAGCACACTCCCACAAACACACACACACACACACACATACACACGCAGCAGGCAAAAATATTTGCATGCAATAGCAAGAGGGAAGTCAGCAAAAAAAACTGTTGCATACTTTTGCGGGCAGTCAAAAATCTCGCATAGCTTCACACAATGAACTCGCATTTAATGTCATAATTAAACAGAGCCACACGCCATGGCAATTGTCAAAGTGCTGTAGATAAGCCAAGGCAGTGACTCCGTAGCATCCTCACGCTCAGCCCCTCCCGCTCTGGCCATTCTCGTGATGTTTGTTGGCCAAAATGAGCGACAGTTAGACGCGCCACAGCCAACAGCTGTTTAAACTCTTTAGCGCATAATGTGCACACTACCCACAGTCAATGCCACGGCCAGCCGAGCCCCGACCCCCGACACCCGACAGCCCACCCCGCTGGGCTTGGGCTTATGATGCCAGCTTAACTGGAAACAATGACTGGCCCCATTCGCCCCATCCGCCCCAATGCGCCTCAGTTGCCCAAGTTGCCTCAATGTCTGCTTGTTAAGCTTGCGGCTGGCATTTTTATCTGCCTGTTGTCTTTGTCTTTGCCGTCATTGTCATTGTCACAATAGCCAAAAATTTGTGCTTACATACACACCCACAAGCGTACTCACACACACACACACACACACATACAAATATATATATATATATATATCTACACTCACGCACACACACTGCTTGATTACAAATTTTTGCGTTTTGTCAAATTGATTTGTCCACAGGCAGCACGTAGATAGCTCTGCCCTCTGCTCCTCTCTGCTCTGCTCTGCTCTGCCCCTCGCCAGTCTATGTGCTACCAATTTACATTCTGACGCGCTTGACGCTTTGAATTGCGCGGCACGTTTGCTGCCTATTTGAATTACGAGTTTGTCAATAGAATCGCACGCGCCGCGCCCGCTCCTTCCTCTCGGCCATCTCAAATAAATGTCAATAAACACGACAGCCACTTGTGACAGCAGCAAATGCTGAAAAGCACCCAATCGCTCGACTGTTGAGTGCTATTTTGAGCTGCTTCAAGATATGTCGGCATATTACGTTAAAGGGGCTCGAAAAATATATTTATTTTTGCACATAGAATAATATTTCAAAAATAATATGAAAATAGATACATGCACAGACTATGCGAAAAGAAGTGAAAAAATATTGTAGTGAGATAGAGTTTTGAAATAAATAAATATTTCTCATTCACCTCTGTGAAATAGAAAAAAATTATTAAAAACTATTTAATTAAAAGAAATTTTGCGATATATTAAATATTATTAATTATTAATTAAAATAATTGCAGTATGGAAAAACGACTCTTGAAAAATATATTAAATATGTGAAATTTAAAAACTTTTCATTTAATATAAAACACAATACAATATTTGGAAACTACATTTGCTTCATATCTATTTATTACAAATTTGATATGTATTGTTTGTAAGTGTATGTATGTCCATTTAAATTACTTTCGCTTTTCAATCATTTTTTACTACACTTTGTAAATTTGCCGCAACGCATATGTGATTTCCTGTTAAGAACGCAGATCCTTCGGGCTCTGGCACTCTCCGCTGGAACTGCCTTACTCGTGCCAGTTTCTGCATTCATAAAAGCTTTAAATATGTTGCCAGCGCGCTTTAATTTCCTAAAATGTCCTTCACGCACAGTTACGTCTATCACAGATGCATAAATGAACTTAACATGGCCAAATCGCCCCTTAGCCGGCACTAACAATTTATGGCAATGGCTGCATTCGCCGAACAGTTGGCAGCACACTTACAGCACTTGGGCCGGGATGTTTTTAAGCAGTACGGCTGCCATTCCCGGGGCCATGCAGCGGCAATAACAGAAATTATAAAATAATATTAACAATCCAGCAACAACTATGGCCGAGCTGGCAGGCATTTAGCATCGCACCACGGACCAGACTCAACAAAGTGTATAAAGTGTAGCAAAGCAGGAGAAAAATAAAATATAAAATATAAAGAGAATAAGTGCCATTTTACGTTAATGGTTATGTGGGCGCAGTCCGCTGCGACCTGCGACCTGCGACCTGCTGCGGTATGTGGCAACTGTGGGCGGGCTTAAAGGCTAAAGCAGCAAGGTGCAAGTTGCAAGTTGCAAGCGGCAAACTGCAAATAGCAACAAATGGCTGGCAGGTAATAAAGGCAAAGGCCAGGACTGCATTTAAGCAGCAGCAGCAATTAAGAGCCTCGACTAATTGTACGAAAACTCTCTCTCTCTCTCTCTCTCTCTCTCTCTCTCTGGCTTAATTTTGTTTTTAGAATTCCCTTCCTGCGGGCCTATCTTGAGCGAGCGGAACGGTTGAACAAACTGACTGAATTTCTAGCTCTAGCTTTGATTCACCGAAAGTAGGCGTGGCAGATGAAATGAAGCACATGCTGTTCACTGATCAGCCAATCATATATGTACATATGTATGTGTATCTATAGCAAACATTGCTCAAACCTTAATCTGCAACAATGTTGCACGAGGCGCCTAGTCAGCTAAGTGAGGACATGGGCCTCTAGCTTTAGATTTTAGAAATGATGTTCTTAGTCCTGTCGTTAAGAGATCTAGGAACGTGCATTTGCAGCAAATTTCAAGTTTATTTTTAAAAATCGATAACTACTCCCGTTTGTTTGTATCGATTACGAACTATATTAATAATATTATATCCTATACCTCTTTAAGCTAGAGTCTCAATATGTTTCATATAGACTTCGATGAATTTTATAGAATCTCGATTACTGTTATTTTTTGGATACCCGATTCACACAAATACAGGAGCATGGGTCAATTTCTATGTTTATATCATATTCTACGAATTGCAATTGTATTGAATTATGTTTTCGTTATCTTTAAATTGCATCTGTATTTTCAGCCACTGCTTCGTGCAGCCCAACTAGAGTTTTCATACTTGTTTTTATTTATTTTTTATTTATTTATTTTATTTTTTTTAGGTCAATTTATTAATTTTTTTTAATTAAATGTAGCACGAAATTTCATCTGAATTTTACAATTATATTTTGTTTAAAGAACATTTATGAAAATATTTAGCTAAAGCAAACAGGATAAACATCGTTTCGCCCACTCACACAAGAGAACACACATTTGTGGTTAGCTCTTAGCACATGTCGTGCTACTGGCCAGGCGGGTGGCAGAAGTCCGTATGCGACTCGCAGAGTTCTCTGCATCAGTGGCCCTTTGCTGTCGTAAAGCCTCATTTTGTTTAGGTGGTGAGTCATGTGACACGGAGCACACAGCTCAGTTAGCTGGGGCAGCAGAGGATACGGCTAGATGGGGATGGGGGCGCCAGCCAGGCCAGGCAAACATGCATAAAAAAGTTTTATAATAAAATTATTTGTTTGGGCCCAAATAGACAAGTTTTCAGCCATACATTTCATTTGTGCGAAATGTCACTCTGGGGCATACTTTTGCCCAACAACCGAACAACTGAGCAGCAGCACCAACAACAACAACAACAGCAACAAGGACACATGTTTTGGCAAATCTGCAAGTGAGTTCCAGGACACGCAGGATTCCCAGCCGAGGAGGCCGTCGGCTGGACGTCAATGCCAGATCTCTGGCAATTAAACATGGCCCGGCTAAACATTTGCATTTAAGTGAAAAGCTGCAGAAAAAAAAACATTTTAAATGGGAATATAAATGCATTGCATTTCTGTTGGCGCTTTTCATTAGCCAGGCCCCCAAGGAGCAACAGCAGCTGCTCCTGCGGCTCCTGCTGCTGTCTGGCACCCAAAGTGACTTTCAATGTAAACGTCAGCGCTTTGTGCTGTTGACATTTGTGTTCGCCCAGACGACAGTCGGCGAGGACAAGGACAACGACAACGACGTCGACGTCGACGTTGAGGGCAACAATTTGCGATAAACATCTCAGCGGCATGCAAATCCCTTTTAGGAATGCCACCAGGCGCAGAAGTACACTTCGCCATTTCGAGAGGCGTGCCACAAAGCAAAAGTAGCTGCAGCTCTCTGCTCGATGCGGCATCCCTTTCGACTTGGCATTAACCAACGCTGGCAGCATTAACATCAACTTCACATTGCACTCGAATTGAGCAGACAACCAAGCTATAAGCTGCGCCCAAGGAAGCATAGCTAAATGCACTAGCAAACGAATTAAATATATATATATAAACAGAAGCATATCTGATATGAAGTCAGTACAAGAGATCACAAATGATGGCAAATACTTCAAAGTATCTGGAATGAGCCCCATTCAAACTTACTTTTATGTATTTACAATGAGTGAGTGGGTGCAGAGCAGAGCAAAGAGCAGGAGGAGTGCAAAGCATCCTTGGAAATCCCTTCACTTACAGTTATCAACTTGTCCAGCATTAAAATGCATATTTACTTACTATATCTCAACATCGTCGAACAGAGGATTTTCCTATATAGGGATATCACACCCCAAGACTCTAGCTACAGCTATCTACCCAACCAGTTGTTAACCTTTCAAGAAGTTCACAAATACAATGAAGAAGCCATAGAAATATGTTGCCCTCCTCCGACATATCATCGGTGCCGAGTGGTATATTGGAAACTATCAAAAATCTAAAAGACGTTTTCTTGATTTTAATCTAGCTAATAATATACATATGTATATACATACATATAATGAATAATAAATAATAATAACTAATGTCTTAGAACTATGCTGCAATACCTTAACCTCTTATTCTTGTGAATACTATTAATTATAATACAACAGCCAATAAAGTAAAAGTATATTCATATATAACATACTCCCACAAATATATTATATACACATCATATTATATATACATACACAACTTTAATATACTATATTCTCTGTACAACTGATTAAGGATTATTGACAATTTTGTATTAAATATGATAAACAGAACGATTTCTTTTTGTTAACTCTGGATTAGTCTCGATCATCTCAATTATAAAATCGTCTGACCGATGCGCGCCTACGTTGCATGAACTCCTGTATTCAGCGATATAAATTTTGGTAGTAGCGCCACATATCGCAAATGGATCGCGGATGGAGACTATCCAAGGATGCTGGCTTCCATGCCGCATTGTACTCGGAGAAACTCGGATAGCGGGTTCGCGGCCTCTTGCTGGCTTTCTGCTCTACACCGTCTTTAACTGTGCTCTTCAGGGCTTCAGGCTCGGGGCACTCGGTGTCCGTGGACTGCTGGTCGGGAGTATCGGGGGGGCAGTACGGCCTGGGCGTCTTGACGCGACGATTGATCTCTGGTGGTATCATCTGAATATGTTTGATGTACCTTCTTCTTGGGGCACAGTTCACCCAGTTGGATTGGAATGCCCGATCGAAACTCTTGCTAGGCTTGTATAAATGCGTATCTAGTCGCGTATTACCGAAATTTGGGACTATACCATCTGGTCTGCTGGGCACGCTACAACTGGGAAACCCTAGACGTGGCCGTGCCCTACTCACGACATCTGATTCGTGTGGCCGGATCTGCTTTTTATCCACTGGTTTCATGGTCTTCTCTACCCAGTACGACGTCTTCTTCGCATGTGGAGCATGCACTTTGGAGCTAACCATGCGACGAGTCGGCACTCTTTTTAAGAATATTCTGGGCAGATCTCTAAAAACAGCCGTCGAGTTACTAAAATTTTTTAAGCTCATGATGAAATGTAGAAAATTTTCAAATGCGTACAAAAAGGTTGTATGAAACCCAACAGAATACTGAGTTAATTCCTCCGAAAAGCCCCTATGGGGCCTCGCAGAGTGAGAACAAAAGCAAAGCCAACTTTAGGCTATAGAGAAGATTGTTATGAAGAGCACAAGTCGAAACGAATAAAATAAATTTACATAAATATTTTATCTTCACGGAAATAACATGAGAATAAAATGGTTAAATTTAAATTTAAATTATATTATAACAGTGCTCAAGGTTTTCATTTCATTTATGTATTCATTTTGAACAGCTCAACAAATAATGCAAAGCAAAAATGAAGAGCAACAAATATTACAAAAATTATACATTACTTGAGTATGGGAGTCAGCTTGGTATTTGCAATGCATTCAGAGAGTTGATTCGCAATGGCGGACCGGACCCGCTGTAGGACCGGCTGAAGTGCAAGGCAGCCGAGGCACTGTTGAGGCAACTCTGGGGAAAGTTTCGACAGCAAACAATAAACAAAACGCACTAATTAATTAGTGAGTGGGTATTTTGTGCCCTCCGGGCCAATAGATGCCTGCCCGTTCGCCAACGCGGCCCAGTGCACGGGTGCGAATTTTCTTTTTCGTCCATTTCCGTTTTGCAAACAAGTCAATGAGAAATTGTTGTTGTTTTTTTTTTTGACAAAAAGCATGGTGGTTCCACGTTTTTTTCTGAACTGGTAGCAGCAATTTCGGGCTTGCCAAATTGGGCCCGGGGCAGCTGCCTTGAAATCGAAACGGCCAAAAGATTGCGCCGCCAAATTGTTAACAGCAATTGACCCAATTTTATGGCCCTGCACTCATGCATATCTCGCACGGGCTGGAGGAAAAGTCTGGCAGGCGAATGCGGCGTAAAAGCGAAAACTGCCGGAGTCCGTTGAATGTCCAGGCAGCGCGTACAACACGACGTATACATAATGTGATTTTTTTACATTTTTGCGCCCTTCCTCAGAATTGGCTTTGCTTCCAGTTTTTTTGTTGATGTTTTTATTGCTGTCTTTTTTATTGTTCGTTTATTTTTTGACGTGCGCAGCAAACCAAAAAATGCATCATCCCTGAACGAGAGCTCTGTTATGACTGCATTTTACCTGCTTTTATTTTTCATTGGCTTTTATTGCTGTGCGCAGTCTTGGAGAGGCTTTGCTGCGAGAGCACTCAATGCATTTCTCTAATCAAGCTAACAGTTAACAAATTAAACAGCAAAAATCCATTTGAAGAAATCACAGTTAAGCTAAGGGACGGCAGAAATTATGACAGGTAGCCTTTCAATTGAATTGATTTGATGTTGCTCTTAGAATAGTCTTTACTTGATTCGGCATTGGCAGTTTGAACAACTCCTTTAGCTGTCAAAACTAATACAGGATGATTCCTGAGAAAATAGAAGGATTTATTGAAAAATTAGTATTTTCTGTGCAGTTTAATACCTATTTAAGATGGGAATATTAAATTGTTGTAATTGAATTGGAGAAAACTGTCAACCATTTGACATGACTATGACCTTCACATAACAAATATTACGTGTTGGATTTGCAATGAGAAGTTTTGACAAAGGGTTTAATATACGCTCTTTGATCTCCGACAGTTTCGCTCTTTATATATAGCATTCCCATTAATTAGGTATGCGGGCATGCGAGAGGCAGAGCGAGAGAAAGAGAGAGCGAATTGCCTACTTCTATAAAAGATTGTATAATATGCACATGAGATATAAGAGAATAATATAACATCATCCATCAGTTGGCTGGCAATTCGAGTCTCTTTGGCGTTTCCCATTAAATTGCTCTTCCGCCGTTTGAATAAATAATGCTGTAAATTAAGTAACTAGAGCTCACTACTCAAAATTCACATAAAGCACAAATGCACTTGCCACTTTCCTAGACGAGCATGCGAGCATTCTCCGCCGGAGCCGGAGCCAGAGCCAGAGCGAAAGAGCGGCGGACGTGTGAGCCGTAAAAGAAGTTGTGTGCGGGACATTGGAATGATTTCATTTACTTGCAATCAATGAAATTGCACTGATGCAATTTCGCTGGGCCAAAATAAACAACAACTGGAGTGGGGAATGGCAAAAGTAACAGTCGCAGTAAAAGCAACTTGCAACTGCTACTTGCAACTGTTGCAGGAATGCGGGTGCGGGTGCGGGTGCGGGAGCGGGTGCGGGTGCGGGTTGCTGCTGAATGTCTGACTGTCTATCTGTCTCTCTTTCTGTCTTTCTGTCCCTCTGTCTCTCTCTCTGTCTGCCTGTCTGTGTGTCTGCCCCAACAGCAGCCGGTTCGACGTCAATGTTTGGGTCTCGCGGTCTGCAGCCAGGAATTTCTCATATTGCAGCCGGGACATTTCTGGCTAACAGCACGTTGCACCCGGGCAGGCACCGGCGCTGGGATGAGGCCATACGCAGCGACGGCTCCGGCTGCTGCCTTACGGCTGTCTTATGCTGATAGTTCACGCGCTGCCATTGAAGTTAAGATTGGGGGACTGGGTGTGACAGCCAGCACAGGGATTTGAGAAAAATGTCAGCTTGCTTCGAGTCGGAAAATGAGCAGAAAACGTAGTCAGGGTAGGTGAGTACGCCTTGGCGGTGCGTAGTAGCTCCCAGCTAACCACCGGCATAACCCATCCACAGTCCGACCCATCATGCCGTGTCCGAAGAGGAAGGCGATTGCACGGCACAGGGAATGACTGCATCGAGGACCGACGCTGAGACTGTGCCCTCCGATGCGACGAGCCCTTGCGCCGATGAAGGCCAACAAGAGTTGCCAGTGATTCTGCCCGCGCCCGTCATCCTGGTGGCTGGTCCATCACCACCTGAAAATGAAGATGCGGAGGTCAACACCGATCTCGAGCGGCCGCGCAGACACGGGACAGGTGGCGCTGCAGGCTCACGAAGGTCATCTCTAGCCCAGGGTGTGCAGACGAGGAGATCCTCCGGCAACTCCAACGACTATGACAGAGAAGAGCCGCTGCTCACCAAGAGGACTAAGGTATACAAAAAAAGTACGTTTGATATGTTTGAATTTGTGGAGAATACTTCAGTCTTGGCAACCGTAAGTTCGGGGGGATGTGGACTTTAGTAATGGCTTCTTAAGAATTCACTTCTAGAGTGCTTCGGCTGGACCAGTCTTCCGTTCTTAAGCATCTCCTTCTTTTTCGCTGTTTCAGGAGGCGTGTTACAAAAACCCACTGTCGATGAATCGGACGATTCGATCCTGGGCCCAATCATGTCCACCCATCCTGCATACAAGTCACAGTTAGCATCAGGAAATGATATGACAGATTTTCCGCAGTCCGAACCATCGGATGGGAGAAGGGCAACCGAAAGCAGCAGCAGCCTTAAGTACAGCAGCAGCGGCACGATAATTCTCACCGAAGCGGAATTAATGGATCTCGATCCAGTTGACTTTCAGCATGGCAATCTGCCGCCGCACATGAGGCTGGAGTCCGGCCTGGCCTTCGTAAGTGGGTGAGTGGAGGATGTTAGTCAGTCGCAACTGACACTCGCGTGCAATCAACCCATAGATCTACATGGCGATACCGCCGGACGGCGGCTTTGGCTGGGTGGTGCTCATTCTCAGCTTTCTTGCTCAGCTCATTGTGGATGGCATCATTTTCTCGATTGGCATTCTGCTGCCCGCCATGGAGAGGGACTTCAAGGTGAGCCACTCCGAGGTGGCCCTGGTGGCCAGCATACAGATTGGATGCTACTTCATGGGCGGCGCCTTCTCCAGTGCGCTGATCAACAGCTACGGATTTCGGCCTGTGGCCATGCTGGGCGTGGCCATCTCAGCGCTGGCCTTGTTGGCGGCCAGCTTCAGTCCGAACCTGACTATTATGATATTGGTCTATGGCATCGTTGGTAGGTACCGAGTGGGGCTGTGTGTACTAACACCCATCTACAAATTCCGCAGTCGCCGCAGGTGGACCCGGATTGAGCATGATCTGGGTGAGCTCGCAGCTCATCATTGGATTCTATTTCGAGCGGTATCGTGCGCTGGCCAGCGGCTTCTCCTGCTCTGGCGCCGGTGCTGGCATTTTGATCTTCTCGATCGCCAACAATCTGATGGAGCAACAGATCGGCTGGCGGAATACGGTGCGGTGTCATGCCTTCTTCGTCTGCCTTCTGATTTTTGTGTCGATGGCCTATTTGGAGGTGAAGCCATCTCCAGTGGGCGTAGTGCATCGTTTTCCGGATTTCAGCTCCACCTCTTCCGAGTACTATGGCAATTTCTACGTCCACAATTTTCTGAGCGAAGACCTCTCCATGAAGAGATCCCATCCCGTGCTAGATACTTTCGAGCCCAACAAGCAAAAGGAGACTAAGCGCAAACGATGTAGGAACTTTATTTGTCCCTGTTGTGCCAAGCTGGATCACGACGATGACAAATCCATGCGCTCTGAAGTCAACTATCTGGTACGGCCGGATCCTATGCAGCGCGACGATCTGTTCTACACGGGCCCTATTGACTACGACGAGCCGCATCACAGGGAGCAGTTTGATGGCAAGGAACTCGAGCTGCTGGGCACCGAGACGCATGTAAGCGAACCTCATCAATGCCCGGCCAAGGAGCTCAGCACGTTTTTTTCTTCTCCATTCTAGCTGCAAAGTGCCGCCTATGGTCTACACAATATTCACAATTATGACAGCACCGACATGTCGGAGTGGGTTTCCGTCTCTGACGGCTACGTGGAGCACCGTCCGGTGATTCACAAGCGGGAAGCAACCCCCGTTACTACTCAACACAAACGCCACGTGTCACGCAAGAGTCGCTGCTGGATCCATCAGAAGATCTTAAAAGCCATGAATCGTCTGTTCGATATGCATTTGTTGAAGAGCTTTGAGTTCCGCGTGCTGCTGGCGTCCGCTTTCCTGTATCCCATGGGCTTCAATATACCCTTTCTCTACTCTAAGATGCGCACCACCGTTCCCAACCAATATGCCCAGATGATCGGCCCCGCCATCGGCACCTCCAATTTCATAGTGCGCATTCTGTGCGGCTTTGTGGCCTACAAGCTGAGGAACTGGACGAACTACATCTGTGGGGGTGGCATGGTCCTGGGCGGCCTCGCGGTCTTAGTCAGTGCCTTTTTCGGCAGCGACTTGGTCTGGTTTCAAATTCTCTACGGGCTCTGCTACGGCGTTGCTCCAGGTGCCTTTTCCCTGCTGAAACAGCGCAGAGCTCACGCTTTGATACTCTGTTCACAAGATAACATTTTCCGACTGACCGACACTCGACTCTTGAGCATGGCCATTGACTTTGGGTAAATCTCCTACAGTAGATTCCGGTTATAGCCACCGTCATTATATCCGGAGAACGCTAGACGCATGTAAGTGTGTCGGGGGACCAGAATTTTCGTCGCAATAAGAGGAGTCGTTATCACCGGAGTCTACTGTACTTTAACAGATCTGCATCTTTACTGCTCAGTTGCCAACAACTCTGTTAATGAGTGTTACTCCCTCACATACTCTTGTAATAGTCATTTTATGAAAATGACTAACAAACTTTTCTCACAACCAGTATACCTTTTTGGAAACTTGTGAACAGAGTATTCCCAGACGGTCGGCATTCTTGCAGCCCACACCTATTCCCTCTTCCCGTTTCTCTCTTTTCAGCTGTCTATGCCACGTTGCGAGCCCTCATCTATGTGCGGTATTTGGGCCTCTCGAAGCTGACGACCGCCTTTGGCATCACCGCCCTGGTCATGGGGGTAGGCGTATTCCTGGGCACCACCTTGGGTAGTGTTATGGTGGAGACGACTGGCGGCTTCATGGCTGCGTTTGCGTTCGCCGGCTTGTGCATAATAATGTCGGGAATGCTGAAGCTGATTTTACCTGTTTTGATAAAGTCGAGAAACAAACGCTTGAAGAAAAAGGCTGTTTTAGTTTAAAGTACAGTTTACGATGCATTGGTTTTATTAATTATTGTTGTTGCTTTTGTTCTTATAGCTTGTTGTATTTTACAAAATATTTTATGCACTTGCACGACTCGCTTGTTTTTCCTGTTCTCGCAATATATGTATGTATATTGTTTTTGTTTTTACATTTGTTGTTATGTCTGTTTAATGTCTAAATGGATTTATTTTACATTTTATTGGCTACTCAAACTGTGGCGCGCGCTGTGCATGTCCAACTGTCCGAACTCGGCTTCGACTTTTGTAACTAAATTCAAACGGAATATTCTTTATTTTTATTTTTTACTTTACATTTTATTGACTGACTCTAGCTAGGCTTCTCAAACTGTCCAGCTGTCGGAAATTGTAGGTTCAAGACCTATGCAGCTCGAACTGTGCCCTTCAATGCCTATGTGTGGCTCTCGAACTGTAAGTGCTTGATGCAGATCAGAGGCGAAATCAAATCAAAGTTTCGATTTGAAATTTATTATACATACAATCTGTGTTGCTTGCAAACTTTCCGAACTACGACTGTAAAACTATCGATATCTGAGCTTTAGCTAAAATTTGTTCATATTGCCTACGCTGTGCCTCTCAAACTGTCAGTTTTATCAATATGACTGTCAAACGTTAGTTTTATTTTGGTCTCCAATCTCCAACGAAACATGCTTTCTTTTCTAATCAATGTTCGATCTTTTCATTCAATATTTCGCTTGTGGCTCTCAAACTGTATGTGATTTACTTGAATGGAACTCGCTAGAATTTCATCGAATTTCGGTTGCTTGACTTTGACTTTGACTTTTTCTGTTATTGCATTCTGTTAAAGTTTAATTAGCTTAGTTTACATCTAATGTTAGCTTAACTGCTGTTACACACACACATGCACACTTTCATAGTGTAAGAGTATGTGTGTGTGTGTGTTGTTTTTTATTTTTTATTACCTTGTTTGGTTACGCAAATGTTCACGCTTTGTTTTTTTTTTTTTTTTTTTTGTTTGATTTTTAGTTAATATATTTTGATATGCGAGGGCGGTTTAATAAAAAGCCAATGTTAGGGGTTACAAAATCTCTTAAAATTTGGGATAAATGAAGAACTAATATTTGTATACTTATTGTTTTCTTTAGAAATATTTTGTTAATATTTACTAAGCCGCTCTCGCATCGTCGCTTTGAATCTTAAATTTGTACGTCTACTATAAAGATTTTGTTGTTCGCTTTATTTCTTCTATATGTATGTATATATATTTATATATGACACATAATTTGAAAGATTCGCTTGATTTGTTTATACATTAAAATTAGCTTAAGCAACTGAATTAAAGAACTTAACGACAATTGATTGGGACTTTTTATTCTCTTAATCATTTCATGTTTCGTGTTAGCCAAATGAGTGAGAGTTCTTCTTCTTCTTGCTTCACTTGATTCCATTCCTTTAAATCCATTTTGTTTTTAATATTGTCAGTAGTCTTCGGTTTCATATGCAATTTCCATGATTTTCCCTTTCATTATTTTTCCATTTATATATATACATATGTGCGTATGTATACATGTCGAAAATGTTACTGTCTGCATTTGCGTGCACTTTTAAAATCAATTTTCAATTTCGTATCGTAATCTAAATTTAAATTAAAATCGCTCAGCAGTTGTTCGGGTTTGTCTCTGCCTCTCTCTTCTGTCTCTCTGGTCTCACTTCCTTATGCCTTCCCGCTCTCTCGCTCGATCTCTCTCTCTCCCTCTTCAGTGTTGTCCACAAAAAGCAATTCTTACGCCTTAAATTAAAATTATATATATATGGCCTGAGCTGGGGCAGAGCGCGTTCATGTGTCTGAGTCGGACCTGCAGTCATTATGGAAGAAATTAAATGCATATTTGAATACAGTTGAGCACATTGGGTGTTGGGTGTTGGGTGGGAACGGACTAGTTAGGGGCGTGGGGTGCTAGGGGCTAGAGACGATGGGGTGAGTGTCCGGCACTTACCAATTAAAATAGCTCTGCGGCCCGTGACAGTTGCGCTCGGTGCCACACCATTTGGACTGCTGGAGCGCCGGGCAGGGTCGGCCGCCGCGCTTGCCATGCTTGATGACTTTGCGATATCGATGCATCTCGCCAATGCCGCAGCTCTTGCTGCAGGCCGTCCACTCGGACCAGTGGCTCACGCGGCAGTCGCGACGCCGCTTCGACGCCGCCAATGAAGCGCAACGTCGCGTCGAGCCTGCGCCGGAGCCCGTTGCAGCGCCCGATCCAGACCCTACGCGTTCTGCTGTGCCCGCAGCCGAGGCTGTGACCCTTGCCGGGTAGCCGGTGATGTTGCTGTTGTTGTTGTTGCTGTTGTTGTTGGCCGCATCGTTGCGTCTGTAGCTGCTCGCAATGCTCTGCAGCAGTGCATGCTTGTCATTCTTGGGCACCACATTGCCCACTCCCGGCTGTTGGCTGTTGTTGTAGCTGCGAGTGCGAGAGAGCAGGCAAAAGTGGATATCAAATTAATTAAAGGAAGAACATTAATAATATCGATAGGGTGCACAAACTACATATATATGTATATGTATTTCATTAATGAATAAATATCTATATATACATATCATTTGATATATATTTCATATGCTGGAAAATAAATCTGAATACGTATATAAATATAGTTTTCTGAAGCTAGTCTGAACCGGAATATCTGAATTTCTAAATACTCCTATTAAATATTTCAATCAAAAAAGCAATCTGATATTTCAATCATTTACTTTATTAATTAAATTCTTTTTATTTTATTTTTTTAGTTTAATTTTTTCTTTGAGAGCTTTGAAGTTTTGTACTTCAAATACTTAAAATGACTGCGAGTTTGAGTAGAAATAAGTGCTATTAGAGTAAAGTAGATGAATGAGACACTTTGCGTTGATGAGTTATGAATGAGTATAAATGAGTTGAATGGCGATGAGGGAGCAAGTGGGGAAGAGAGATGAATAGATGTGCTATCAGCAAAAAATTTGTTATAAGAGCTAATGATGAGATGGTTTGAATGAAACACGAAAAAGTCTTTAAAAAATAAATACAAAATATATAAATGAATAAAAATAATAATATTAATAATAATAAAAATAATAATAATAATAATAATATTAATAATAATAATAATTAAATTAGTGCGCCAGAGTTGATCAATGTGAATTTCAGATGGATAATGCGCGGCTACAATACTCTTATCAAATACTTCAAATATTTCTACAACAAATTTCTTTAAATTTATAAATATTTATAATAAAACTGTAGTTGATGGATGTTAGCGAGGATTGTCAGAAATAAGCATATCGCAAATACTTGATTGCAAAGCAGAAAATCACATTCAGCTCAGAGTCTTTAAACCCCCTATGGAATATAATAGACTGCTTCTGGTTTACTGTGGTAGATACTGTTTACTCCATGGTAGATACTGTTATCAGGTAAATGGCGCACACTGTGCACAGTAGAATCGGGTGTTCCCTGGCACCATTAGAGAGCTGTCTGGATCTAAGTGATATTTTTGGTTGCTTGTCGCAGACACAGGCAACGAGCACAAATTGCGCATAAAATAACATTTACTTGCTACAGTTTGAGGCGCTCGTCTAACGGTAATTGCCATAAATATGATCAGCGCAAATTGTTGCTAATAACACACTCGCACACACATTCACATATGCACACACATACACACACACACTCACGCGGGGTGTGCTGGGGTACATTTTTGACTTTGGAGGAAAAAAGTAATGTTTGTAATTTCAATTTGGGGAATTTTCTTCATTACTTTCGCCAGGCAGTCGACAGTCGCGAGCAGCTGCGGCCTTTGGCAGTTCGACAGTGTTTTCGTCGCTTTTCCACAGTTTTCTGCGCTTGGCTCTGAGGCTTTTCAGTCTGTCGACTCGGTTGGACTCTTTGGTCTGGCGCTACACGTTTTCAATATTTTCGCCAATTTACTTGGCATTTTTGCGGGCCGGAGCAGAAGGCCCCCTCCTGCTCTTTTGATTTCTTCATTTTTTTTTTCTTTTCATTATTATTTGCGCGATTTTGCACGGCATATACGCGGCATGTGTATGCAAATAAACGAAAAGTGCAGGAAACAAAACACGGAAGCCACCCAGGAAGGAAGGAAGGAAGGAACCTGACGGCGGCACAGCAAATGTTGCTTCCACTCCCTCCCCATGCCCTGACCTGTCCCGTTCCGTTCCGTTCCGTTCCGTTCCGCCTCGCACAGCACAGCGGGCGAACTGCAAAAGGCAAATTTAAATTGAAATTGTCTACAGCTGACGTGCTGAAATAAGAAACGCGCACAGCGCAAAACACCTTGCACAACATGGCGTATACGTAATCTCTCTCAATCTCTCTCCCTCTCTCTCTCTCTCTCTCTCTCCCTCTGTGATGTGTAATGAGGGCGTGGGTGTATTAAGGCTTTAGCCAACACGGCTTTACATATCGTGAGCTACTTAACGCAATCATAAAGGCAATTCTATCGATTTACAAGCAAATTCTTAATCTAAGTCAAAATTCGTTCTACATGCTGATGTTGTTGCTAAAGTGAATTTAAATAATAGAATAGTAGATTAGTTTTAGTATAGGAATAAATGAAAATACATTAATAGATTGTTTGCTGCTGTCATTATATGTTACCCATCGGCAGTTAACTGCCAGAGCAGAGCAAGATATTCTGTAAGTACTCCTGAATCAATTCTAAAAACCTAACTCTGTTCAATTGCCCAGGATAAATCAATTCTCTTTGCGAGCACTATTTATTATCTATCACTCAGACAGTATTTTATCGACTCAGCTCAGTGCCAGTGTCAAAGACATTATACTTTCAAGTTTAGGTAAATATATAGATAACACACTATAGATATATACCACCCCCACCTCCTGCATAACAACAACGTAATTGCGCTCCGATAACTTAACAATTTATTCACAGTCAGAACATAAGGATAGTTAGATATGGATTATATACATATGTACATATATGTATGGGAGATATTAGGGGATACACACAGATTCACACACGCTGAACGTAACTAAGTCTACATGATGGTACAGCAACAAACTTCCGGCTGGGTGTAGACCGTGGCTGTGGCTAAGCCGGGTGCTGGCGGTCCGTAGTTCTCAACAATGACGGGTGGTCGTGGAGCAGCGCCGACGACAATTGGCGGTGCGCCAATAACGACCGGTGGCGGAGCAAAGCCAATGCCCACGCCTATGGGCGGTGGCCGAGCGCCAATGTTGACATCCACATTAACATTCGTGCGTCCGGGTGGCGGGGGTCCGGGCCGAAAGCCCGGCGGGGGCGGGCGTTGCGCTGGGCCGGGCCCGTAACCGCGTCCTGGTGGCGGCATCGCTCAGATCCTCGAGTGTAGTTCCGCGGCCGTTGACTGACCGCTGACTGAATGCCGTCAAGTGATTTTATCGCAATGGTCATTCACTGTGGAGTTGCCCACGAGTGGGTAAACTAATTAATTATCAATTACGCTTTGGCAGCGGCGGTGATTTTGTTTGCACCTTCGATTAGATAAGACGTTGCGCGACAGTGGCGCTGGCTTAACTCCACATGCTGCTGATAAGACGGCTTTGTCATCGATAAGCGATGACTGTGCTGCCCCAGCGAGTGGAATGCGAGCCACTCAAGCAGCTCTGCTCTAATCGAGAGCTGAATGTTAAGTAAGCAAAGATTCTGACAACAGAACAGAGCTGAAGCACAGATTCTGTCTAACAGAAGAGTAGCTGTAGAGCAAGGGAGATAGCAATAGTTGAGCACTCGAACTTAAGGCGTAACAGAAGAAAGTTCTGTGCGCCTAACAGGCCTTTGACTGTTAGTTCCTCTGGGAGTCCTATAACATTCTGACTTCCTTTAAAGTTAACAGCGAAATGTTATGTACATATTGATAACTCTGTTACCTATATAATTAAGCAATATGCACAATTAACACAATTATTTCTGTCGAATCCCGTATAGACTTAACTCAGTTGGCATAAACATCATAAACAGGTCTCACACGCCCTCACTTCAAAACATTCAACAAAGATTAAGTGAGCTTTTATTTAGACTAATTTGTGGAGAGTTTGGCTTGGTTGCCTAGCAAATGGCGCAGCAGCAACGCTTCTTGATGCCCTGCGATACGGCCGCACTGGAGTCCGTGCTAACTCTGTAGTTCTTGCTGCGTGTGTCGTTGTGGTCCACGGGCACCTTGCCGACGAGCAGCATGGGTGGTGCAGGTGGTGCAGCCGTTCGCAGCGGCGTCACTGTAATAATCTCCATTTGGCTAACAGCCGCTCTTGCTGGACTTGCCACCGGTGGAGTAACTGGGGTTAGCGGTGGACTCGCTCCTGTTGCTGCTGCTGCTGCTGCTGCTGTTGCTGCTGCTGTAGCTGCTGCTGCTGTTGCCGCTGAAGTTGGCTGTGTGCTGACTACGGCCAGTCTCTGTACCACCCACCCCGAACTGTTACGTGTGGATGCTATCTGTTGTGGTTGCTGCTGAGCTGTTTTTGGCGCCGGTTGCTGAGCCGGCGTATTCGAATCCGGTGGCCCTACTGTCTGCTCAGTGGTTGCAGCTGGTGTTGGAGGTGCAGAGAGACGCAGCTGGGACTCAATTATGCGCGCTGTTTGCCTCACCGTGCCCCTCGGCGAGGGGCTGGCAGGTGGTTGACTGCTCCTGAAGTTGGTGGGTGAGGGCGGTGCCTGAATTACAGGTGGATTCGGTTGTGCAGCCGATGCCATTGACTGTTGTGGCGAAGCATCCAAATCTGTTAGCCATACGAGCTGATCCCCCTCCTCGGTGGGCGTTAGATATGGCGGTGAGCTGTCTGGCAGTGGTGGTGGCAAGCTTAACTGTGGTGCAGCCTGCTGCTGCTTATGCTGGTGGTGGTGATGTTGATGGTGATGCGACTGCTGTTCTACTTCTTCTTCTAGATCCTTAGTCTCCATAACTTCCAGCTCGTCGCTGACATCAGTTATAGTCAAAGTCGTTGCCTGCTCCTGCTCCTCCTGCTCCTCCTTCTCCGCCCGCTGATGATGATGATGACGATGATGTTTGTGGTGATGATGGCGATGATGATGTTCGCGTATTCCTTGTGGTGTTTCAATTGTGGTTATGTCTATCTCTTCATTGATTGTTGTTGCACCACTTATCGTTTCTGTGCTAATTTCTTCAATTCGCATTGTTGTTGTTGTTGTATTTTCCATTGTACTTCTTGCACTCGCGGTCCGCTGTCCGTTGGTTATTCTCTGCGTTGCCTGACTAAAATTCTACAGTCGCGACCCCGTCAATTTATAGTCTAAGGTTTATGTCATAGCAAATGTATTTTCATGCCACAAATCCATACAAATGGTCGCTAGTTAACTGATAAGATAGTTGCCAAAACTAACTTTTTTTGTCAATTATACCGCTTTTGGCACAGCCAATAGAGTTCTCTGACAAAGGGGCGAGAAGCAGTTCATTGAGAAACTATTGCATTCCTTTGTATACAAAGGCTAATAATGGCCATTTCTATGTAAATTTGTTCGTTAACTTTGAAGATGTTATCAAAAAAAAAAAAAAAAAAAAAAAACAAACATTTTATGGGTCGGTGCTATTGTGGCCAGAAGCAAACAAACAAACGATAGAAAAGTTCTTTAAAAGCAATTTTATATTAAATGTATTAATTTGTATAATTTTAATAAGTTTTTATTGTGGTATTTGGTGTTTATTAATTAATGAGTTATTCAGATTAACATGCCCTCAACTACTATCATATATAGAAAAATCGTAATATATGATATACATATGTGTAGTTAATTAGCAGGAATTGCTCCTCCCGCTCATCGTCATGTTATGCTATCAACAGCATTATGTTAACAGCATAACTCCTGCAGGCTCTCAGTATTTAGTGTCCCGCTGAGTACTTAGTCTTCTCTCTATTTGCTAGTCACTGGTCTTTTCTGGTATTGTATAGGAATAATATAGTAATGGGAATTTTCGACTATTTGATGTTTTACTTAAATTTATCATTGACGCCTTCACTGCAACATATATGTACATATATAATGTCATATTATATGTAAATAACATTATTTTATACATATAAATTATAAATCTGAATACTTATAATTAAAGGAAATACCCTGCAAATATTACCAACATATAAGTACATATATAATGTCATATTATATATCAATCAAATTATTGTATATATATATTGTAATAAATCTACTTATAATTAATGGAAATACCCTACTAAAATTATATACTATTTTTTTATCAATTTAGTTGCTAGCCTCATCACCAAAAGAGCATTTAATCTTCGGCATATTTTCGGTTTCCCTCTTGCCTTTAGTTTTTAGCTTATTTGGCAGCTATTTGATTTGGCACTTATCTCTGGTGGCTGTTGGGTTACTTTCTCTGCAGCTGCACCTTCCGCCTTGTTGGCTTGCTTCAGCTGCTGTTTCTGCTCTGCATTTATCTCTGGAAATTGCATTAATTTTTGATATGACTATGATATACGCTCCATGTACTTCGATCAGTTCTTATATGTCTTACTGCTGCTCTTCGCTTGTTGTTTTTGGCGCTGTCTCTGTGCATTGTTTGCACTCGCTCCAATAATCACAAGTGTCGCTGGGGGTACAGACATCTCTCTGATGCTTTTGTCTGGGCGCTGCTGAGGCTACTGTTGCCACTCGCGGGCATTTGCCTTACTTTTATTAGTCGCATAAGGCAGAGGCTTCGCGGCCTGATAAGATACCTTTCCAAATGCCTGGGCTCATTTCATATGCTGCACTTGCCAAGGCACTGTAATTGATAACTTAATGACGTCATGTGCTTAAAGAATTTCAAGTGCGGAAATATTCTAAGCGTATTCACTCGATCGACTCGACTGTGGACTGATAGCAATTTTGTAAATAAATTAATCACCATTCACATTTACTATTCATTTTTATTTTAGTATTTTCCTTGTATTCATATCTAGAATTAATCTTTCCTATTCTATATTGCACTTTGCAATTTTGTATTTATATTTTTATTTAATTTATATCTTTTGAAAACAGTCAACTCGCGATATATAAGTGGCATTGGAATTTGATTTTTTTTCTATTTTTGTTTTTCATAATTAATCAGGCATCCGCTTCCGTTTCTTTAATTGGCATTTGCTTGTCTTCTGCATTTTCCATAACGGACTTTTTTTTCTCGTGCGCTTTCAACAAGTTCTTGTACCACGTTTTGTGTGTTTTCTTGGAGTTTTCCTTCAGCTGCTGCTTTGCCTGCTGCCGCTGCTTTCGCTCAGCTGCAGATTTGATACATCTTTAATAATTGAACACTGTTTTTCTTGCAAGTTTTGAGCTTACATTTGGCCTGCTGCAGCTCACGTTGGCGTTGCTGCTGCTGCTGCTGCTGCTGCATCTGCATCTGCATCTGCATCTGCTGCATGCGTCGCGGCTGCTGCCGTTGCTGCCCCTGCATGTTGCATGTGCTGTTCAGAGCAATGAGTGTGATAGTCGGTGCCAATGCGTACATGTTGTGGCCGCTGAGTGCTGGGTCGAGTGAGTGCTGTGGGTGGCTGTCGAGTGTCTCGGCTTTTATGGACAGACAAAGCAGCGGAGGCGCGCGCGCTGGCATTGATAAGATTGCAAGTAATTACACTGTCCGAGCAGGTTTTGGCGCTTGGCATTGCTTTGGCTGCTTTGGTTGCCTTGGCGCTGTTGGCGCTTTTGTCAGCTTGCCAATTGCTGTTGAAGCCAGCCAGCCACGCCCACGCATGGCCAGCGGCACTTTAGCCAGCTGGCACTCAAACACGTACGCAGCCACCCTCCAACCGTGCAACGCCTCCTGCTCAGCTCCGGCTTCGGCTTGTCATTAAATATGCAGGTTAGCAGGGCCAATGGTGCCAAAAATCCACTCCAGTTGCACGCTGCATCGTGATGGGCGTGGCAGTGGATTAGTTGTCGTTTGCGTTGCGCATCCTGAACGTCGACAGCGTCGTTGGCTATGTCGGGTTGAAATCCTGTCCCGAGTTTCTCGAGCCCATTTGTATACCCTGTCAAGCCACGGTAAATGGCTAAAACGCTGCTTAACCTACTCACACAAAACAAGTTTCCAATGAATTACGCTGGATCTTTTATCACTTAATTAATGTGCAGTCGATGGCAAATGTATTAATGCAAAATAAAATTATTGTATTTTTCAGTAAACCTGAAGTTTGAGCCTGCAGAATTTTGGCTTCTTTTTTTGCCTATTTATACAGCTAATATAAAACATATTAATTTACAAAATTTTTAAATTTATTTTTGATTTAGATTAATATAAATTGACGTAAATGTTACCGAATATAAAATAAAATATATTAAATTAAAATATTTATTAATTTATTTTAGATTTAACTTAATTTAAAACTGTAATTAACTTACAAGTTAAGCACTGCCAATTGTTGTGGAATGATCGCGAAAAACTCATCATCAACATTAGCAAGTAAGCATTTGACCTAACGGTAAAAACTGTCGCCGGCTGGTCGCACATTTGTCTCGAGAATAAGAAGCCGAATGTTCTGGATTATGTACATGCATACATTTCATATGAATTAGACGTAAACATAGAAGCATAAGGAGACATCCAGAACATTCGATATGCAATAGAAGTGGGTATATAAGCAAGCTGCAAATCGAGCCAGAGGTCAGTCTGTAAGTTCATTGTGTAAGATCAATATCAGTGTGTCGGCTCGGTCAGTTAAGTTCAAATCGTCGCGGTACGTGAAGTAGTGTACTTGTTACTAAATATTTTGTTGTGTTAAATAAACTTATTGCGTTGCACCTACATATACCGTGTTTCATTTAAGAAAACCTCAACAGGTTATGGGCCCAGACAGTGCTAAACGTGTAATGTAGTGTGAAATCGAGTGCAAGTACAAAAGTGAATTAGTGGCAAATTTGTAACTAAATAAAGACAGTGAAAATGGAGCCATTAAATATGAGAGTTGAACGATTACGCGACAAAGACAATTGGCATTTGTGGTGTTTTACGATTCGTACGCTATTGGAAGAAGACGACGATGTTCTTGCCGTTTGTGAAGGTAGTTTGACGTGTCCGACACAGGGGTCTGCAACATACGAGACAGACTCGAAAAGGTTCTTGAAAGCTGATAAGACTGCAAGGAAAATAATTATTCATTCTATCGAGAGAAGACCGATGGAATTGATTGTGAGCTGCAGAACAGCAAGAGAAATGTGGATAAAATTGAACTCAGTGTATGATATGAAATCAGAAGAAAATTTATCGGCTATTCAGAAACAGTTTTTTGATTTCAAATGGATTGAAAGTGAGAGTGTGGACTACAATATTTCAAAGTTGGAAGTATTGTGGAGCAAGATGAAAAATCTTGGAAGTGCTGTGCCTGAAACAATGTTAATGTCGCGAATCCTGTCATCTTTGCCTCAAAAGTTTAACTATTTTCATAGTGCGTGGGATTCGGTCGAAGACAGCAAAAGAACATTGAACAATTTGACGACTCGTTTAATGACAGAAGAAATGCGGTCAAAAGAACAAGAAGTGGTACCTGAAGAGTCAACAGCGTTAGTTGCCGGTAACGGAAAAAATAAAAGAGAACATGAAAATAAGAAGAAAATTATGAAGTGCTATAACTGCGGCGTGATGGGACATCTGAAGAAGGACTGCTACAGGTGTTATATATGCAAGAAGAAAGGCCACAAGAGCAACACCTGTCACCAAAGGAGAAATACAGGAAGTCAAGCGGAAAATAATCAAGGAAAATCGGGTGAATCATCGAGGAAAGTATTGATTGCGAGCAGGGACGGCAGAGAAGATGACGTGTGGGTGATCGACTCAGGAGCTTCTGATCACATGTCAAGGCGTCGAGATTGGTATTCTACTTATGAAGAATTTTTGGAGCCCCTGAGGATAGGCGTAGGTAACGGTAAATATATCACGGCGCACGGAAAAGGTAATATCGATATTGAAATTTATGTCAATAATAATAAAAGGGCGACGACAATGTTTGATGTTTTGTATGTTCCGGAAATAGTTTACAATTTATTTTCTATTATGTCAGCTGCAAAAAGGGGTGTTGATTGTCTTATTAAAAATAAAGGAACACAGTGTTTGTTGAGACGTGATAATAAAATAATTGCAACGGGTTCTAGGTTTGGAAACTTATTAAAATTAGATGCGAATGTTTTGATGCCAAAATTGTGTAATTTAACAAGAAAAATAGAATCGAAAGAAAGTGATTCTTTACAAGTATGGCACGAGAGGTTTTGTCATCAAAACGTTCGACATGTTCGCGATTATTTGAAAAATAAGAATATTGATTTTCTAGAAAATGATTTCTTTTGTGAAGGATGTGCTTATGGGAAGCAGCATCGGCTAACATTTCACAAAAATATTAACCGTGCAACAAAACCACGAGAGATAATTCATACTGATGTTTGCGGTCCGATAGAGGTAGAGTCTATTGGTAAAAAGTTGTATTTTGTTAGCTTTAAAGATGATTATTCAAGTTATCGGGAAGTTTATTTTATACGTCATAAGTCGGAAGTATTTGAAAAACTCCAAATTTTTATTCAGGCAGTTCAGAATCAATTTCATGAAAACATTAAAGAAATTCACAGCGATGGGGGTAGAGAATATATTAATAAAGAAGTTAAATTGTTCTTTAATAAGAAGGGAATAAAACATATTGTTAATGCTCCTTATACACCTGAACAGAATGGAGTTGCGGAACGTGAGAATAGAACTATTATAGAAGCTGCACGATCAATGTTGCATTCTAATTCTGAGTTACCATTATTTCTATGGGCAGAAGCAGTAAACACTGCAGTTTATGTAATTAACCGCACAGGTCCAACAAAACATGGGAATAAAACTCCATATGAGTTGTGGTTCAAGAAAGAGCCAGATATCAGAAATCTTAAAATTTTCGGGACTGAATGTTTTGTACATGTACCAAAAGAAAAAAGGAGAAAATTAGATAAAAAGTCTATTAAAGGATTTATAGTAGGATACGTTGAAAATTGCAAGGGATATCGTGTATATGTTCCAAATATGAGAGATGTAATTATAAGTAGAGATGTATGTTTTAAACCAGAAAACTTTACAGCTCAGTTTAAAAAACCTGAAATTTTAGCTGACAATTCTGAAAGTGAGACTAATGAAAGTGAACACGAAATTAATAAAATTGAAGATGAATCAACTGAACATAATAATAGTGAAATGGGTCGGCGATTGCGAGATAGATCACAGATTCGTATGACAGATTTTTATGGTTGCCCTGTTGCATTTATTACACAAAGCTTGCCTTTAAATTATAATGAAGCGTTAAAGTCTGATGATAAAGAGTACTGGCAAACTGCGATGCAAGAAGAAGTTAATTATGATGAAAATGTATCTGAACAAAATAATTGTAATGCACCTTACCGCGAAGCAATAGGAAATTTAATGTTTTTACAAGTTGTTTCAAGGCCAGATATAAGTTTTTCTGTTAATGTAGTTTCCCGAGAGCTAGAAAACCCGAAGCAGCATCACTGGACGTTAGTTAAGAGAATATTTCGTTATTTGAAAGGAACGATGGATTTGGGAATTTTATACAGTAAAAATAATAATATTTTTGAGACATATAGTGATGCTGATTATGCAGGTGATAAGAAAACTCGGAAATCTACATCTGGAATTTTGTGTAAATATGCGAATGCTGCAATAACGTGGCAAAGTAAAAAACAACAATGTGTAGCTTTATCAACAACAGAAGCCGAATATGTAAGTGCAGCTCTAGCAAGTAAGGAAATGATATGGCTAAAGAAATTGTTTTTTGATTGTAACATTAATATAAGTAACTACATCTTGTTTATAGATAATATAAGTGCGATTAAGCTAATCAAAAATCCTGAATTTCATCAACGAAGCAAGCATATAGATGTTAAATATCATTTTATACGCGATTTATTTGAAAAAGGTGAAATAGATGTAAAATATGTAAAGAGTGAAGAACAAATCGCTGACATTTTTACTAAAGCTTTGCCAAAGCCCAAATTTTTATATCTAAGAGAGAAATTAGGAATGAAGAATAAAGAACAAATTTGTTATAGAGATGTTGAGTTTTAGGGAGGGTGTTGTGGAATGATCGCGAAAAACTCATCATCAACATTAGCAAGTAAGCATTTGACCTAACGGTAAAAACTGTCGCCGGCTGGTCGCACATTTGTCTCGAGAATAAGAAGCCGAATGTTCTGGATTATGTACATGCATACATTTCATATGAATTAGACGTAAACATAGAAGCATAAGGAGACATCCAGAACATTCGATATGCAATAGAAGTGGGTATATAAGCAAGCTGCAAATCGAGCCAGAGGTCAGTCTGTAAGTTCATTGTGTAAGATCAATATCAGTGTGTCGGCTCGGTCAGTTAAGTTCAAATCGTCGCGGTACGTGAAGTAGTGTACTTGTTACTAAATATTTTGTTGTGTTAAATAAACTTATTGCGTTGCACCTACATATACCGTGTTTCATTTAAGAAAACCTCAACACCAATGCATTAAATTAATAAGTTTTATTATATTATTAATAAAAATTTTTTTAAAAAAGAATTTCTTATATTTTACATAACATCTTTAGTAGAATCTGTGTGCTAAATTAATGGCTTTTAAGCACACGACAACCAATTCAATTTAATAGATAGCTTCAACTGATATTTGAAATTAAGAAAAATAAGAATTTAGTACAACTCTGATATGCCGAGTAATACTATTCTATTCTATCACAATACTATTGCCGTCGACTCTATGTATAGGTACCCCTCTCGTACATCAGCCTATCGGCCATATAATTTGCTTGAACAGACATTCAGACACAGCATCACTTCGTACACTTGCAAATATATTTGTTAATGCGGATTTATCAGAAAAGAACTTAAGGTAAACAAACAACCAATTGAGCAATAGTCAATATTCAAAATAAACAATCGGATCCTGAGTTATCGAATTATTAAATGACTTTATCCAATTATCTTATGATAGGGTATTCTTTAGTCTGTCTCTCTCGCCGAGCACTCGCGTTTTCTTTCTTTGTCTTGTTTTGCTGCTGCTTTGGTATTGGGGCAAGTTCTTTTTAAAGTTGCAACATTAGCCCAGCTACGTGCCACGCTCTCAGTCAGTGTCTGGGCCGCACACAAACGGTGCCCCAATGCTCCACTTGCAACCGTCTTGCAGTGGCGTAGTGTAATGTGCTTTGAAGTGTGTTGGGCTGGAGAGCAGCTTTGTTTGTTGTTGCAGTTGCAGTTGCAGTTATTGTTGTTGTTGTAGCTGCAGGCAGCTGCTTGAAATGCGCTGCAAGCAGCTTTCCACGTCGCAGACAAACACCTGACGCATATGTTAAGTACGGCAAATTGATGTTTGGCTCGCATTGGCAAGGATATGCAGACGGCTCCTGCCTTTCAGGCTGCATTCCGTCATTCATATTGCGCATACGTCACGCAGCTGCTTAAGCAGCTTACGGCTCTATACACATGTACAGACAAATTCATACATATCTCCAGATAGACATGCATAGACAGAGCTTCAAATTTAAGCACTGGCAATTGACGCAGCCTTTCGCTTATCAAGGGAGCCCCGATATTACGCATACGCCTGGTAGGTGATTTTTCTTCATCTACTACTAAATCACTTTTCTAATTTTAGACTCAATGTAATTATTTAGTATTCTGAACAGCTGAGCTCTAATTATACTTTTTCGGGGAAATTATAATTAGCTCTGGCACTGAACTCAGTTTTTATGGATTGCTCCCCAAGAGACTCCATTAAAGCTAATAACGTACATTAGCCGATATACTATATTCAAATTGATTGGCTCAATGTGAAAATTCTATTGGGCACTTAGGTGAATTAAGAAATGTGGAATGAGATGTATGACAATTTACTATGGAATATTTTATTATTGTGGTTTTATCATATATATATTTATATATATATTAATATAACAAATTTCCAAAAGGCTATACCAAACAACATTTCCTTAGCTACAATTTGAATTTGCATTTACTCACTTGGGATTCATTTTGGCCAGCAGCTGTGAGCGAATGCGCTGCCTCTCATCAGTGAACGGTGTCTGCAGTTCCCAGTCCCTGTCCCGCTGCCTCTCGCGCTCGATGCTGGCTGAGAGCTCGTTGTTCATCTCCACGTGATTGTGCTCGGCGTCGAGGTGGGTCTGGGTCTGAACTGTTTCATATTTGCGATCGTCCTCGGCAATGTTGAATACTTCGCTCAGTTCGTACTCCTTTAGCTGCGAGAGATTTCAAAATAATAGAATTTCAGACTGGGCAAAGCAAATGTTAAGCGCACATACACATACACACATGAGCTCCTCCGTGTCTGTGTGTGTGTGTGTGTGTGTGTGGCATATTAATTTACGCGGATTATGTGCCTGGCATGAGCAAAGCAAATGCTTCCAGCTAAATACAAAACAGGTGCATGAATAGCTCCAAGTATGTGTGTAAGTCGTATTTGTGTGTATGTGTGTGTGTGTATGTGTGTGTGTGTGTGTGTGTGAGTACAGGTGCAGCTAACGCGCTGCTAATTTCAATTTGTGGCAAATATTGACACAGACACAGCACAGAATAGGACGTTGTGGCAGGTGTGCCCATCGGGAAGGAGGCCAAAGAGGCAGAGAGGCAGCTCTGGCTGGCTACGGGGTCTGTCTGACAGCGACTAGCAGAGGGACAGAAGGGGGATGGAGAGAGAAAAAACTTTTGCTGGCGCGCTGTCGCGCATTTTAATTTATTTGTTTGGGCTGCTGTCATTTTCTATATAGCAGCGACTCGCATTGTTATTGCCACATTGTTGTCGTTGCTGGGCTGACTGTTTTTGCCACAGTTTTTGGGCCAGCAGCGGCTTATCAGGGGCTACCTTTTCGCAAATGCGTCGACAGCGCACGGCTCAGAGCCGCGTGTTGCTTTTGTGGCATTAAAATACACACACACACACACATTCACTCATATATATAGACATAATCTGCACACTGCGAAATTCCTTGTGGATTACAAAAACAGACCCAGATCCAAATCCAGCTCTCAGCTCTCAGCTCTCCACTCTCGCAGTCTCAGTCACAGTCTAACACACATTCCATTCCAATCCGAGATTTCATGCCCTTTTGGCATGCGGCAAATAGCGTACAGAGCATTTCTGGCATTCACTTTAGCATTTCACAAAATTTAAGAATTTAATACCCAACCAAATCAACACATAATTATACCGAATAGCTGCCGGTGGTTAGAGGACAACTGGCAGCGAGCAGCGAGCAGAGGGCAGTGGGCAGTGGGCGCAACTGGAGCTTGGCTCGGGCCACACATGTCTTGGCCATAAAATGAAGCAGACGCACATTTCGCCTAAGTAAATAACTTTCCATTTCGTTGGCCATAAACAAAAGTAGACAAAAATAAGCTGAATAAATGAAAGCATACCCCTAACAATGGATATTGTATACCCTTTCGTCCTTACTAAATTTGGAAAAACTTATTAAAGAAGAAGAGGGGGAATCTAATAGAAATATAAATATTTTATGTTTTTTATATTTAAATAAAAATAAGAAATATTTAAATAAATAAATATATACAGTAAATGAATAAATAAATAAATGAATTAATGAATGAATAAATAAATAAATAAATAAATAAATAAATAAATGAATTAATGAATGAATAAATAAATAAATAATTAAATACATAAAAGAATATATTAAATCATAATAGAAAAATAAACAAAGAAATAAATAAAATAATAAAAAATAAACAAAGAAATAAATTAATTACTAAATAGCTAAACGAATAAATAAATTAATTACATGTACATTAGTTTTATTTTAGTAATTAATGAAAAACTCTATTATGTGTTTAATCGTGTTAATAGAACTCACAAATGGATATTATATGCATATATTATGAAGCAATAATTTCAATATGATAATTGACGAATATAATATTTTACATGTCAGAGATACAAATCTTAAAAAATATAGTCTCTGCTACCTCAAAAGCTATGCGATAGCCCATATACTCGGTGTTAGGGCAAACAAAGGAGTAGCCACTTTTACTGCCTTCAGTTCTGCCCACAAGTGCCACGCCTCCAACCATAGAAAATAAAACTAGAATTAGTAGTGTCAAAAAGGCGTTACAATAGCAGCAGCAGCAGCAGCAACAACAACAACAACAGCAGCAACAACAATGACAATAACAACAGCCTCCCCACACAAGAACGAGGCTTTGGCCAACTGACGCTGAAGCTGGCCAGCAAATAAAGAATAATGACCGCACGTACAGTGTAAGTGCCACGCCCACACCTAAAGCTCAAACTATGCAAACGTAGTCGGAACAGCTGCCAGCCGAGGGCTGGGCGTAAATTTTATGTGCGGCCGAGAGACGCACATAAAAGCAATTTTGATGAGCGCCAACGACTGCGGGTCCGTCGCTCCCCCGTGCGAGAGTTGTGGCTGCTCCTAGGAGGGCGAGAGGCAAGTGGTACGATTCTGTGTGCAGTGTTCTTTATGCATGGTGGAAGTGTAAGTGCCGCACTTTCTGAACAACGTACGTCCAGCAATATAATTACAATGCCTGAATAGCCGCCCTATCTCTTTCTCCTTCTCACTCACTCTCTCTCACTCTCACTCTATGTGTAGACGACTGGGCTTTTTTTGAGGGTGTCTTGCCACCCATAAGAAATCTAGCATTCAGATTGTGCTGAAATGTTTCACGTTCAGGTTTCACGATTTGCGGCAACTAATGGATTGACGCTTATTAAGGCCAATGGCAATGGAGCCCATGGAAATGCGACAGACCCCATTCGGGTGGTGGGGGCTGCAATCGAAATCGTGGCCAAATGTAACTAAGTAATGTAATGGCGATTTATATATAATTTATTGAATACAAGTATTGCCTTAATTGACGCGCACTACGGGGACTGCATTTATATGCGAACTGCGACAGAGAAGCCTATGCCTGGGTTACATTTTACGAAATTGATTGGGGACCATGGGAACTATTTGCTAATGATATAAACTACTCCGCGTAAGCCAGCGAAGCACGGGGAGTTGGCTGGACTACATTAAGGGAACTGCATTTCGTTAATGATGAAGTAGCCAGATATTTAGAGGCATGGAATGACTGGCTCTATATGTGTAAATGATGTGCAAGCTATAAGACTATACAGGGTTATCATTATGGGATTCTAAGTTCCATAGTCGGAACTGAATTTATAATAGCTTTATCCTCTCAGATTTCTGTTTTGTTTAGTCAGTATTATTGCAGACCGATGTCTATGCTATTCTCTTAAAATTGCCATTATTACCTAGAGTAGAAAAATCGGCTATGTAGCTGTCTCATTCTAGCATATGATATCAAAAAGAAATTTCTAACTTGACCAACATTTTACATATGGGGCAGCTGGCTAAGAGAGAGTAACTTGAATCTTATAGAAATCAAGTCGTTTCGTTTCCTTAGCAGAATTCCAGTTAAAAATATTAAATTTAATGACACTTTTCTTGACAGCCTATAAAAACCAGTCAAGGAAAGCCTCAGTGCCTCAAGGACTGAACAATACAAAAAATTCAAGCCTATGTGGCTATTACAGTCTTTAATAGCACATATATTAATATACTCATATATTATATTAATATACTCATATATTATATTAATATACTCATATATTATATTAATATATTCATATATTAATACAACTTACGTTTCGTATCTCGCCTTAAATTGAATATTTTGACTTATATAGCTATTCTTGTTGTAATACTCTTGACCCTGATCGCATAAAGCGATTGTCTGGCCAACACTTACGAAGGAGGGCAAACCGAATTCAGTCATTAAAAATTCATTGTTGGGGCCGCAGATTTTCAACATTTCATTTAAATGAAATTAACACTTGCTACTTATTTTTTTGCCTAACAAATTCTTTTGGCTTGCGTTTTTTGTTCCGCCCGCTTGGCGTCAGCTGCGCGGCGAAGGCAGCTGATTTATAAAGCGCATTAGCACGCAGCCACAGGAATACGCTCTGGTCCCACGGAGCACACCCACAAACACACCCTCACACATACACACACACACACACGCAACGGTGTTACACATGTTTGACGCCATTGTAATGCTAATGGCTCATTAGCACTTTGATTTTTTGTGCCTTGTGGACTGGGGAGGGGCGCACATGAAAAGTCATTATGGCTGTAAACGGGGGCAGCACTTTGACTGCTAATTTGCAGTTAATTAAGTTGTTTAAGCTTTTTCAAGAGCGTTAGCTCTCTTACCTTGATAAACTGGAACGTGGCGATGGGCGGCAAGCGCTTGCTCTTCGGATAGTAAAAGCTGCCCGCCGGATGGGCCGGGTAGCGTGAGGTGATGCGGTAGATGACGCCCTGGGGCGCCGTTGGCCAGTTGGGTGCGGTGAAGGTGAAGCCGTTGTCGGTGCCCGCATCGAGTGGATCCAGCTCCACGGTCACCGTATCAATCCAGGAGCCGCCCACACAGAGCTGCAGGAGGAAAATGAATAATGCTGGGTCAAGCGCATCGCAATTGATTTGTGGAGTCTCACCTCAAACGAGTCGACGCCGATGAACCAGTCCGGCGAGGGCACAATGCGTGTCATTAGCGACACCAAACTGTGATTGCTGTCCACAAACAGCTTCGCCTCGCTGCGTCCCGCTCCCAGCTGGATGGCCGGCAGGCTAAACTCGTCAAACACGCTGCGCTCGGCCATAGCAGGAACAGATCCTGCACTACCAGCACCGGCTGCTGCTGCTGCTGCTGCTGCCGCTGAGGTTGCCTGTGCCTGCATCTGTTGCTGCTGCTGCTCGCCGGCATTGCTGTCCAGCAGCTCCGTTTTGCCCGTCTCGGCGAACTGCTTAACGCCTCCCGTAGCCGGCTGTCCGATGTGGTATAGCGCATAGTTGGCATTGTGTGTGCGACCTACAAGCGAGAAAGAGATAGGCAGACAGAGAGAGAGATAGAGAGAGAGTGTGAGTAAATGAGGGTGCTGAAAGGTGTTGAGTCATTTACATTAAATGACATTTCGCAAAAAAACAAAAATGGCAGAAAAAAGAGAAACAATTGCACCAAATTGCGCAAACATTTGCATTGCAACCGGCACGCGAAACTCGACACTCGACACTCGACAGTCGGAGCAGGAGACTGGAGACTCGACTCACTGCCGTCAGCTGCTTTCATTTGCCGTCAGCTTAAATATCAGATTAAGCATACGCAGCGTGGCACAAATTGCCCCCGCAGCTGCATTAGAGCAACGCTCGTGTGTGCACGCTAAAGTATGTCATTAGGAGGGCGCTGTCGCTGCTCATATATGATACGTTCATTATAGCAGGTGCTGGAAAGCGCGCCATGGCATAGACAACTTGAGCATTTATGCGGATTATTATGAAATTGCAATAATTATAATAATTATAAAAATTGCAATAATTTTAATAATTATATAATGGTAGATTAATAATAATAATATAATAAATATTCTAATCATGGCTGGAACTAATTTTATAGCCAAGAAATCATCGACAAATATTACAAATCGTCCGTCAAGTGGGTCAAAAACAAAGAACAGTTGAATAATATTTTTAAATATGGGAAATATAGGAAGACAGAAGCGCATTAACAAGTTTTTCCAAGAAAGACAAAGAAAGAGCTGACTAAATTGAGCTGCTTGAGTTGAGATACATTTTTATTAATGTCTAATTAATACCATGTCATCTGGATTTATTCCTCACACAAAAACCAAAAAACCAAATATACATATATACCTAGACTCACTCTTTTCAATCCTTAAATGAAATGCTGATTATGTAAGGATCAGAGCTCGTCTCTTATATATTCATATGGCTGAGAGTCAGGGTCATAGTTCCCCTAGCTATTTTCAGAGTCCACACATTGGTCACTTATCTATTCCTCTCGTAGGAGGCATGAATACGATCTACGTAAATATTCATGCATACGTATATGAGTAATTAAAGCTTTGGTAATTGGTAAGTTTAACTATGATATGGAATATTTACAGGTGTAGCATTCATTCATCCCCCATTCAGTAGGTCAATGCAATGCAAAGTTACTCGATTCATCAATCAAATACTCGTGCAACTTATTCGAAACAAAGTTGCGCATTGAAATATATACTGGGCATTTCTCTGTTTTTGTCAGCCGAGATGAATATCTAAGTTATAAAATGCACAAATGGCTATTCACAATTGCTTGGGCAGTTCTTGGCATCGCTCGTGCTGGCACACAAAAACTTAAGCCGTGCTCTACTTAATTAGGGCCATAGAAACGTCTTCTACTTATAAGCCGTCAACATCTTTTAATCTCAATTGCTTTCATGGCAACAGGAATCCACGGGCAAAGTTTCCGGGCAGCCGGGCAGCAGAGTCAAAGCCAATTCCGAAGTCCGCGCAAAGCGCCATTTGCAATTATTGGCAAGCGACCCAAAAGTATGCAACAAACTTGTCAATTACACAAAGTGCAGGGCAAATAAACAGAAAAAAGCGAGAAAAAAGCATGCGAAAGAAGACGGGGAATTGAAAATAAAAAGCTGAAGCATAAATAATAATATTGCATTTGACACAGTTTCCAAACAGGTTGCCCATGGGCACCCGTTCCCACGCCAGCCCCCCGCTTCCGTCTGCACCAACACCCACAACCCTCTCTATTTGCTGGCGGCATTGCATAAAAGCGCAAAAGTTGAAAAGGAAAAAATATGCTTTGTAGTTGGGGCTTTCATTAGCCAAGAGCGTTGTCATAAAGAGAAAAAAAACTTGTAAATTAAAAATAAGTACGAAAGACGGAAACAGAGAGAGAGAGATAGAAACAGATAGAGAGGGAAGGAAAATAAAACTAATAAATAAGCTGACACACTGTGGGAGCCATTGAAAAGGCAAATGGCAAAGAAAGGAAAGCAAAGAAAATATCTCAAATACACAGGAAAACAAGACAAGTCGACGAGATAAAAAAAGCGACACGAAATGTGGCACAAGTGGCATGTTGCAATGTTAATTGAAGACAAATAAAAGCCTAGCAATGGCAGCTGACTGAGACGACTGAAGGCAGCAGCAAGAGGGCAATGAGGAAGGTGGGCCGAGAAGATGTGGATGAAAACAGTCGGAAAACCGCAGCCAAGAGCAGCCGCTGCGCTGCGGCTATAACTTCAAAGGCGCTGCAGCGTATGTGACAGAGTGGGCGTGGCAGTGGGCTGCAGCCACTGCGGCAGCGTGTGACAATTTCGTCGAGCCACTAAAAAACAAACAAAAATAAAACAGAAACAGAAGCAGAAGCAGAAACAGAAAAAGACATCGCTCTGCCCGACGGCGAATTGGAGCACAACATTTTAAATTACTTGTGGCAATGGACATGCTTTTTCCTTCTCTTACAAAAGAAACGAAAATATATATGAATAGAGGGAGTGAGAGAGAGAGGAAGAGAGAGACGAAATATAAAGCATGAATATTCTATGAGGATTTGGCAAATAAAAGATCGGAGCGCAAACAGTTGAAAAGTCATAACAAGATTAAGTATCAAGTGCTAAACGAGCAATCCTGAGATCTGAATGTGAAACGTCTTTGAAAGAAAATTATATTATTCATTACGCAAGAAGTCACGGAAACCTGTAAGGCGACTAAATGTAAGAGTGACCAACTATCAGTAGTAATAGGTGTGCTTAATTATATACAATTGTTCTCTTTTAAAAATTAAGAAAAATTAAATTTTATTTTATCAAAAACAAACAACAAAAAACAACAATAATGGTCGATTTGTTCTATTAAATCTCTGATATATCACTAGAGGTACAAATTCCTTTAGATATTGGCTACAGTAGGAGCTGAAATTCAATGGCACAGTATCTAGTTTAATTCTGATTCAAAAGTTTTCTCGAGCTTTTCAAAGACACTTCAAGGCATCAAATTGGACATCTTTAGGTTCTATAGGTACTGAGAAGAGCTCATACATACGATAAGACAGTTGGGCAAGACTAATTCGACTCGTTTGCTGTTTCTGGAGAAAGGAACGCACACTGGCTTCTGTGGCAACATTAAAGATAACTGATTTGATTTCTTGATTTTGCATTGTGTTCCTTATATATGTTAGAGTTGATAAGCAATTATTGATAAACTGACATTAATTATAAAATAAGAAGAGTAAAATAAATTATATTGCAATGCTATTTGTATTATTTTGATAATAATTAGCTGCTTTTTGATATTATCTCAGATGTGAATTTAAATGTAAACTAAGTTTGAAAACTTTTATTTTTTCAAGATATTAACAATAAACGAGGTGCTGGCTGGACTGCTGACTTTTGGCCAGAAAGAGGCCGTAGATGGCTGCTTTATTTCCATTATTTTTAGCCAGCCTCTGTGCTGCAGCCTTAACGAAAAACAATTTACATCCGTTTGCCTTGCACTCGGATATGTTTGTCTGTCAGCCATTGTAATGCATTGTTTGGATATCTGCGGAATGGGGAACATTGTCCACAGTTGGGCCATAATACGGTAAGATTAAGAAGAAGGGGATGAGGAAGAGAGAAGGCGAGCCAGCACTTAAAATATGTATAAGGGTAGATTCTTATATGCGATGAGTTAAGTCTTCAATGTAAGTAGAAGTAAGATTAAAAAAATGTTACCAAAAATTAAAAAAATAATAATAATTAACTGTATAAATAAAATGAATTATTGAAATATTTAAACGCAAATCATTAAAAGTATATATTACAGCTTTATTTTATCATCTCGTATCGGCATCATTGTGGCACAGCAGATAATACAATATCAATAATATTTCCTCTTTTTTAATGCTCTGCCATATTTCAAACACATGAAGGTCATTAGGCCATGACAAATGCACATCTGTCACTCGTATCAGCGTTGGGGCTGGGGCTCGGCTGGAGCTTATGGCTTTCTGGCCAATATGCCGATTGGGCAGCAGCTCAATCAATTACGGAATGGTCATTGTGTTGCCCACAAAATAAGCATAATAAATTTGCAATTAAACGCTTAAACTGTGCAAATGGTTTGCCAATGCGGTAATGCTGATTGTGGTGCAGTCAGCGCTGCTCGAATGGTCATTGGCTAAATGACCATGGCGAGAGCAAGCAACAGAAGGAGAGGGAGCGAAAGCGAAAGGGAGAGAGAGGGAGAGAGAAGGGCTAGCAGATAGATCTTTGCCGTCTGGGAAAGAGATAAATGCGCGCTGTAAAAGCAAACAATGAAAAAGCCAATGCGTGCGACCGAAATAGGCCGAGAGAGAGAGAGAGAGAGATAGAGAGAAAGCGAGCGAGAGAGACAGAGACAGATCCAACAGGACGTGAGTGTAATTAATGCTTAATTATGCACATTAAAAGCCAAAACCTGACAGGGCGGCTGCTCCGTACACCGCTGGCCACGTAATAAATGCGCGCCACGTATGGCCCATAAATTACGCTTTACTCTCACCCCCCAGCCCTTCCATAAAATTGTATTGTGCGGATGCCGCAAGGAGCGTGGGTCGAACTGCCATGGCAGCTGCAAAGCTATTTACAAACATCGAATCAAAACTATTTGCTCATATCATAATTGAAAATCGCAAAATGCAATCCATTAATGCAGACTTGCCAAATTGACAAAAAAAAAAAAGAACCAAAGAGAACAAGAGAAGTTTCTCTAGTTGGGACTGCTCGACTACGAAATCCCCTCAACCTCTCAAGGAATTCCTATTTCGTTTCTTTTTTACCAACTGGAGGGGAGGGAGTAAACTTAGAACAAATATCCGAAAGGTAACCAAATTGAAAATTCTATAAAATTCATCGAAGTCTATATGATAATTTTTGAGATTCTAGCTGTGAAGAGCCAGGCAGCCTCGTGTCTGTTACATAACATTTTAGCAAATTGTTATACCCCGATTTGTCATTTTCAATGCTTCAATGGGTATAAAAAAGGCCAAATAAAAAACGAAATTGTAGGGAAATGCAATGTGGCGTAGAGCCAATAGTTCTATCATGGGCAGCTCTATAAATAATTGGATAATATTGTGAATTTTCACCTTTACAGAGATGTACTGCAGATGTACTACTTCATCTTATACATCTATTATATTGAGAAGAAGAAAAGTTATATAATGATAACTTGATTCCATCAAGGTAAATGTTAAATGTATGTAAGTAAGTGAGTAGGTGGCAACCTTATTAAAATCTAAATAAACCTCGTTCTATGTTAAATGAATAAAATTAAGTAATATTATTAGATATTTTAAAAATAATGTTTGAAGTTACTCGCATGTAGAGTTGCTTATAAGCATTAAATTCATGGAGTGATATTGCGGAAGTAACGCTAAATAAATAACAACATAAACAACAAATATGTAAACATATATGTATGTCCACTGTCCGAGAAGTATGTATATAACTACAACAAATAATGTATTTATATAAATATTAAACTGTCTCTACGTTATTATTGACACATCTGTTGTTAGCTTGGGATATATATTTTATTCGTTGCGTTTATTTAGACAAGCAGAAGATGAAGTAATATCGATAATGAAATAAAGCGAGAATCGTGGCAATTAAGTGTTTCCATCAGTTCGAAAAGAAATCAATTTTCGCATACAAAAGTATAGAACATAAATTTTCATTTCGTGTGAGCAATTTAAAAGTAATTTTCTACAGAACTGCCCTAGGCATGACTCATCCGCGCAGTCGCCATGCGGCTGTGGTGGGGCCGCTCGATTGGCAGCGAATTTTGTTGGGGGCCGCGACTTTTTAGCACGCCTGAAAGTCAGGTATTAATAAACGCGCGGCTGTATGACACACATTTGTTCAGTTCGCTGAAGCGCTGATGCACAGCTGACACACTTTGGCCATCATCGGCATCAGCGCTGAACACGATCATGATCATCGCCATCGCCATCGCCATCGTCATCATCGTTTTCATTTTTATGCAATTTCGCTTAAACTGTACATAAATGAATTACGCACACTTTTTGCCAGGCTGTCACGCTCGATTTCCAACAATTTCCGCAAAAATTGCTATGAAATATTTTCACTTTGCTCTTTTTTCAGTGACACTTTTTCTTTTCATGCCCGGCACGAATTTTAATTATAGGCAATAAATTTGTTTTTAATAGCCTGGCATTAAGCACAAAGCTCAGCCAGGCTGCGCAAAAATGACTAAATAAAATAGCAAAAGAATCAGCATGGCATATCCAGCCTGTGATGGAGCTGAGAGCTGCTCGAAGAAGCACTCACGCTGCAAACCTGAAAGGAGCACGTGTGCTCCATCAGCCGCAGACAGCAGCAGATCTGCGAAATGTCACGGCAGATAGATATATACCTATACATATATAACTCTGGCGATATATACATACATATGCATGCCTGGCTGACTGTTGAATTTATGGTATTCGCCATTTGCCGGCGTGAGAAATTGAGAAATTGCTTTTGTGTATCTTGCCAGTGCTTAAATGATTTGTTTTCTATCTGAGCTGCTGGCCATGAAACACGATATTCATTTTTCAGGCACAAAATATTATTTATAGAAATATGAAAAACACAGGTGCTTTGCCAGACAGGTTTAAATAGTATAAATGAATATATAATGGACTTGGGTAATTTATTCTTATGTGGCACTTCCAACGACAAATTTCATTTTAGTGAAATCGAGCAATTTGAAATATAAAATAAAAAGAATATTATTTGAATTGCAAAAGCTTCTGCTTGTTCTAAATAAATATTTTAGATAAACAAATAAATATTTGCGCAAAAGAAAATAACTGCACTATGATGCAATCTTATTTACTATGGCAAATATGCATATTTTCATAAATTAAAATTATTTTCCTCAATTCAAAATCGAAATTGGCAATATAAAATGTTGCTAGTCAAATAAACTACACTAAAACACTATACAATTTAAGTTATTTAGATTTAACAAATTACAGAAGCTCTGAAGCTTCCTTTCGCAACATTGATTATTTATTTAAATAACTACAGTAGACAATCAATAAATGGCACTACAGACAGCCGCCACAACCCTTCGATGTTCGATGCAATAAATTTAATTCCATGCTAATTAAAAATGCAATACACCTGCCCACTTAACGTTTGAACTCCTTTTGCGCTCTCCCGCATTTTCACTTAATTATGTATGTCAAATTTAATTGGCTTGTCAGTTCGCATGCAAACAGAGCGCCGCATGCACGCAGCGAAATCTGAGCGGCACGCTATAAATATATTACACAAATGTGTGTGTGCACACCTGGCGTATGCGTGATATATTGACATATATGTATGCATGCATATTTTTATGGCATACGCCTTCCTCAAAGAGCACAAACAGTTGTTAGACAGATGCACACACACACACACGTACTCTCGAACACACACACTCGACACACTCGAGTATAAATATCATTTTTGGGGCTGTATAAATATTTGCATTTTGCTAATTTCATTGCACAACGATGCGTATGCGCAATATATGCCAGCTACATAATGCAACAGCCGAGGCAGCGCGGGGGCAGTTCGAGCAGCAAATTAAATTTTAAAGCGCGTGGCAAGGATATACTTGTGGCTGCTGGCATGGGAAAGGGGAGCGCATAAGTCGGCATCAGAAACACACAATCAGAAATCCTTGCAGCAGCCATTTGAAATGCAAAACTCGTGCGCTGCATTTGGAAATCTGCGACATTGTCACATGTACGAGAATTCAGATGTTCTCGCTCTCATTCTAGTCAGCTACTGCCTAAATGTCAAATGTGTGTGTGTGTGTCGGCTGGCGAGTGAGTGCATGTGCATGTCACCCCAGAGCCGAGCTTAAAAGGACCTGTGTTCGCATTACGTATACGCCGCATATGCAAAATGTCGAAAAGGAAAAAAATACAAGAAAAGACAATGCACAAGATCTGCGTTGTTTGATACCAATTATACCCTGTAATTGTGGCAGAAAACATTTTTTGGTAAATTTATCTATTATAATTATCGTAATTTATCTGTATCACAAGTAAACAATTATTATCTATTATCCAAAACTTTATTTATCTATCTTAAAGCTTTTAAATTGGAATTCATCGAAATTTAAATATATCTTGTATACCTGAACATATAATACGAATTTAAAGCAAAGCTAGACAAGATAAACAAGCATAAATATAATAAATAATAGATATTGTAATAAATAGCTATAATAAATAATATATATTTAAATTTTACCGAATAACCTACATACATATATGTATCTCTATATCTATCTCCCTATACCATTACAGGGTATTTAGTTTAAATTTTGAAATTTTGATGCGCTCCATAAAGCAGCCAAAATGTTGGCAGTGCGGTTCGCGTAGGTGGGAGTCTGAGACAGAGCCTGTTAATAGTAGTTTCGAGTCATATTTGCTGCAGCATTTCGCAGTGCGGCATTGCCACTGATAAATTGTCAACTTGCTGACGTCTGTGATGGAGTGGGAGAGTAAAAGTATCTGCAGTTCAGGGAGACAGAGTGAGAGAGAGAGAGCGCACGCTTTCGTTTCTCTTGGCCTCTTTAGATGGTGGAGATTGACGGGCAACGGTTGGGTGTGGGGTAAGCCGCAGCTCGGGCCAGTTAGCAGCCAAATAAAATTTAGCCATTACTTTAATAGCCCCGAGAGCTGGCTGGCTGGAGACCTATGCAACCTTTTTCCGGCCCGACCAAATGCAGTTTTGTGGCTTGGCCCGAGCAATGTCTTTTATAATTAATGTGTGTGTGTGTGCTTGTGTGTGAGCTAACAACCTAGACGTAGAGGCATAGACCGGGCTTAGACGAGCTCTAAGGCTTAGGCCAACATTGCGGCATTTAGGCAAATGAGAGACTCAAACTACAGTAAATTCTGCGCCCGCACGAACACCCCAAAAAGCCATCAACTGGGGCAATTATGTAGACAAACAAACAAGCTGGCATTAGAGTTGTCACTTCACTCCGCCTATTGATGTGTGTGTGTGTGTGTGTGGGTGTGTCTGTGAGCAGGCTCAAAGGGATTACAAACGAAATTGACCAGCAACATAACAAGACAGCAGCAGCAACAACAAGCAGAATGAGAAGAAGAAGAAGCAGAGCAATAGGCAACAGCTTTCTGTCTTAGATTTGCAGTTTATAAAATCACGTGACAAATGAGGGTTGGCTAAGCCCCTTTTGTCCATCCAGCGATCCAACTATCCATCTAACTGTCCAACTAACCGCCTAGTTTTGTCCTTGCTGCCAGCTGTCATTTGTCTTATGGCCCACATGTGATTTGGCCCAACAACGTAGGTGCACGTCCCAGCCAATTATTTGAGCGCCGAGTGCCCAACAGCCATGCGTCTTCAACCAAGTTGTAAATAATAATGGACAAAGTCATGATGAGACTGATTCCCGTGTAGGTGTACATACGTGTGTGAGTGTGTGTGTGCGTGTGTTTGCTTTGTGTTTGCTTTAATGATATTTATCACAAGGCATGTAAATTATGTCATGTACATATGTTAAGAGATAAACTTTAAAGCAATCAAAATAAATTTGGCTCTCTACGAATTTATCGGGTATTAAATTTGCTTAAATTTATTTATTTTATATATTTGCTTACTTAGTATAGTATAAATAATATTGTTTGTGTGCTTTTTTTTAACAAATAATGTCCCAAAATCTAGGAAAGTTAATACTTCAATAATTTTAGCTCTTTATTATACTTTTATAAAATATTCCCATCAATAATTTATTGATCATTTCTCATTCTAGTACAATTCCTAACAAGCACTTGTTTATAATTTGCTTTTAAAGTGCGCAACATTAGATTTTTATCTATAATAATATTAAATAATTTAATTTGAGCTTAAAGAAACTAAACTTAATAAGTTTTGACTTGGCCACCTTAGCAAAAGTCGCACTGTTGAAATATTTATCACTTTAATTTTTGAAAACTGTAAAGAAAATAATAATATACCATAAATAGTTTCTACACATTCAAAAAATCGAAAATTCATTTCAGCGCTTAAATTTTGGAATCTTTATTGAATTTGAATAAACTCTGATTATCAACTTTAAAGTCGGCAAAATATGTTTTGCTGCAGTAAATGCCTACTAAGCCGCATAACGAAGAACTTAAACTTTTGAAGCTTTTCAGCTCAACAAAAAACGAAAGAAATTTGTGGTTTCATGGCTGAAAATTACATTGGAATAAATGTATTTAGATATCAGAACATTATGAAGACTGTGCGCATGTGTGTGTGTATGTGTGTCTGTTTGTTATTTTTTTCATGCAACTCGCTGGCCTGCAAAAAAAACTCGATCTGTGATTGAGTATAGGCATATACATATGTATATGGAAAAGGTGTGTGTGTGTGTGTGTGTGTGTGTGTGTGTGTGTGTGTGTGTGTGTGTTGGTATTTTGGCTTACACTCTGGTTACATTCATTATAATGGCTTATTGTAGCATGAAAAGTGTGTCAGTCGTGTTGGCTGCAAAGGCAATGCTGGCAGCAAAAACAAGCTTAGCAGCAGAAGGAAGCAAGGAGCAGGCTAAGGGGCGTGGCTGCAATGTGTGGGGGCTGCAATGACAGTTGACTGCAGCTCACAGTTACAAGGCACGTCACGGCATTGTCCTTTGTTTGCATTGCACTAAGCAAACACAAAAGCCAGACAGACACACACATTGACACACACACACACACACACGCATACAAATGGAGAGTCTTTCCTATATGAAGAGGGCTTAGCAAGGACATGTTTCAACTACACACAAATTGATGAGCATCGCGTGCGCTTTTGTTACTTTTTATACCCTGAACCCATTGAAAATGGGAAATCAGGGTATAATGGTTTTGTTAAAAGTATGTAACAGGGAGAAGGAGGCGTGGCAGACCCCACAAAGTATATATATTCTTGATCAGGGCGACAAACTGAATCGATTTAGCCATGTCCGTCTGTCCGTCTGTCCGTCTGTCCGTCCGTCCGTCTGTCCGTCTGTCCGTCTGTCCGTATGTATGAACGCGTCGATTTCAGAAGATATAGAAGCTAGAGACTTCAACTTTTTTTTTTAAATGCTCGTATATAGCGCGCACATATCGAGTTTATCACAAAAGATCGATAACTCATCCCGTTATTTTTTTATCGATCAAAAACCTTATCGAAAACCAGTTATAAAATTATATCTCCTACACCTTTAGAGCTAAAGTCTCCAAATTTTAAATGTAGACTCGACTGCACGTGATAGAATTTCGATTTTTGTTATAATTCACCCCCCACCCCTATATCCACCCCCTTACCCTCATCTCTGTAAAAGGCGTATTTCAAATACTAGAGACTTGAGCTTTGGCAAATATACGCAGAGTAATGATAAAACCACATTCTGAAAGTTTCATGAAGAATGTACGTCCAGAAAAAAAGTTATTGAACAATTAAGTTCCCATAGTAAGCCCACACTGCAGCCCATGCCTGTTAATGCGTGCGTGCCTATGGGTGTCTATGTATATGTTTGCGTGTGTGTGTGTGTTTGTTTAAGCTGAATGACACTAAAAATTATTGAAATGGCTGTTGCTCGGAGGGTTCAGGGTATCTCGTAGTCGAGCAGTCTCGACTAGAGCTTTCTTACTTGTTTTTATTATTATTTTTCCCGTATACCCTGTGTGTGTGTGTTTTTTTATGTATTTTTTCTTTTTTGTGTTGCGGCAATTTTGATTGATTTCTTGTGGCAAGTCAGCGACGTCTCCCACAGATTGCCGACTGCCAGCGCCCACTCGCCACATGCTCAATCTTACAGCACAGTGACACACTTCTATCTCTGGCTGTGTGCGTCAGTATATACATATATAAATATATGTATGTATGTGTGTTTGTGTCGTAAATTGGCAAAAGTAAAAGTCATAAAATGTTACTGGCAAATTCCTCAGAGCCAAGTTACTTGTACGTGCCGTAACAGTCAACACATTTGTTGCATTAAAATAATTGAACAAAATTGTAAAACAAATAAAACACAAGATATATATATAAGTATATAAATAAATATATATATAGAAACATTCGCATCGATTGATGTATTGCCTTGCGAGCCTCTCCAGCACTTGACTGACTCGCAACGCTTACTTACGACAGAGGGGGCATCGCTGGGGGGTGTGGCAAATGCTTTTCTTACTTTCTCGTGTCAGTTGCTGCGTCGCGTCGCAGCATGAAAATGTTGGCAAATTGCAGACAGCAATTCGAATAGTGAGTACAATTCAAGCATCAAGTGTGAGTATGTGCCAGACATTCATAATATAATAAGTGTATGTGAGTGTCTGAGTGTGTGTGTGCACTCCTCAAAGTGCCTGATGTGTGTGTATGTGTGTGTGAGTGTGTTTGGCACTTGAGTGATGCTAAATGTCTTGCAAGAAAGCAAAATGACATTAAAGCACAATTTACAAGTGAGTGCGCTTCAAGTCGAACATATTCTCCAAATCGAAAAGCTAAAAATATTCTGGGTTCGTTTCGTTTCGTTTCGTTTCGTTTGCGAAGCAGAAGCTGCAATAAAATTGTATTTTTATTCCATTCTATAAGAGATACTTCAAGTGAAGAGCTTTAGAAATAAATAAGTTATTCACTCAAGTTAAAATATAGAAAAGAAGAATACTCCATGAGCTATATACATATGTATTTAGTTGTAGCCATAGACAAGAAAATAATTCAAATTTGAGCTTTGAATATCAATAATTATTTTATATTATTGAAACCAGCCATTACCTCCAATTATCGCATTGGCTTAAGCCAGAAACAATTGCTAAAATAAACGGAAACCGTTGAGGTGAATAACTGCACGCTTGGCTTATTCCACATAGTTAATCATGAACTGGAATTGATTTTGCTTAGCTACAGCAGCTTAGATGCAACAGAAATTGCCACAATCTCAGTAAATGAAATATATAAATATAAATATATACAAATATATACAAATATATATATATAAAATATATACACATATATTCCCAGTCGATGCTATTGCCTGTTGCTGTTGCTGCTTGCTGCTCGTCCATTCATATGCGAACAATGCAAATGCAATCAACCAGCATCGATGCAGTCCACACATCAATTACATGGAAATCATTTTTGCAGCTGCTCTTAGGAAACTAATTTTGATTCCAACTTGGATTTGCATTTGACTCGTACAGATCTAACTCCAATTAATTACCAGATGCAGCTTGGAAGCATCAAATGTCACTTAAATAAGAGCGTAAACTAATATCCTAGTCTATGCTAACTGAAATGCTTAACTAACAGATAGTACTTACTAAATAATGCATTAAAATATATACCAAATTGGGTGTTTAAAACTATATTAATAGAAAAAATAATAGAATAGAAAAAATAATAGAAAAATAATAATAATAGTATAATAGAAAAAATAATATACTTATTATTATTGTAAAATACATTTATTGAAACAAAGAGTCTTTATTGTAAATTTTTATTTTCTGCATATCAAATATTGAATTTGCATTTGTATAATATTTAAGGCATTTTATGGAGCTCAGACCTAAATATATGCGATATATTTTTTATATTTTATTAAGTGTATTTTCTATTTGATATTAAGTCATACTTCTCAATGTTGCTCAACATATAATTTAGTATATAATATAATAATTTACATATTTTTAAGCTTATTGAAGTAAAGCTCAGTAAACCTAGCTATCAAGTAATTTTTTCTTATTACATCACGAAAATAGAATATGCTTAATGATATATAAATTCACTATACTTTCAAGTATTTGATGATATATTTACATATATACAAAGTAAAGTCCAGACAGTGGAAAGCTAAATTGATTTTGATGTGCATGAATCGATATATCGAAGCAAGAGACCAGGACTACGACCTATCGATAGGTGAGGGATATGGATTTTCAGGATCGATATGGCTTAGCTCAAAACATTTTATCTCAACTCTTAATTCCAATCAGTTAATTCTATTTCACACTACCCATTTATCACCACCTGCACATTTACAGGGTATAGCCACATCGCACACATGATTCAAAATCAATCAATAAGTCAAGCACAAATGTATTTAAATTACAATTGCTGCAAGTACTGGTTATTGGGCGTGGGCGTATCCGCCCACCCTGACTAATTAGCATTTATTTAATTAATAAATTGGTTGCATTATTGAACTCGGCCTTTGCGAGTGCAACTGACTTCAAATCGAATGGCGAGTAAAGTGCAAAGCTCAACTGAAGCTCGTTCATTATGCGCAATCACAAACGCACATACACAACATCTGTGTGTGTGTGGAATTGTTTGTGATAGTGTGTGAGTGTATGCGTGTGTGGTGTGTGTACTGCGCTCTCGCGCATAAATAAACAACGCAAATTTCCAAATTTTATACATATATAAAATGTACCAAATGGCTGCAAACAGCAGCACCGCAAACTTTCGCCAGCCTCCTGTCCCTACTCCAGCTCCTGCTGCTGCTCCTGCTGCTCCTGGTCCTGTTGAATGGGTAACAAGTTTACACAACAAAATGGCGCCACGTACGCAGTCTACAAGTGCAGCGTGCACGGCGAAACTCCGCAAAAAAGAGTCAACTTTATATAAAAACAAAGTTTTGTTAAACGCAATGTTTATTGAGCGTCCCCAAAGTTTGGAACGCATCTTAAGGTAACCAGCTGGAGATGAGCGTGCCGCGTGAGTGCGTCGTGAATGCGCCTCATGAAAATTTAATTACACTTTGTGCATATAGAAATATTAGCTAAATTTGTAATAGAATTTTGTATGGACTCGAATAGATAGAGTGAAAGTATTAGCTAATGGAAGCTGAGCCCAACTCTGTTTAGCTTGAGTCAACTTATATTTACAGCAGCTACTAATCACGATTTATCCATGAGACAATATGATTAATATCGAATATTAAGACATTTTATTTGATCATTTTATTCCTTGAGCTGCTAAATAGTTGAGAAAACTTGTTTATATTCTACTCAAATTTCATTTACAAAACTAATACTTAATCAACAGAAGTTATTTGTTTACTCAATTTCCATGTTTGAAATACTCAAATCAATATGAACATTTATTGGAGCTGGCAAGTTTTCTTGCTTAAAAAATTTAATTAGAGCTTTGATAATTTGAATTATTTGCCAATTTGAGTCAGATAGTGGATCTTCCATATTTATATATATATATATATTTTTTAAGTGTTTGCCAACTTTCACATCACGCAATCATCTCAAAACGCGCGCGCACACACACACATGTGTGTGTGTTTGCACATTGTCAGCGGTAGGTGGAGCCAGCGGCAGACGACAAGAGCCAAAGAAAATGCCATTTCACTGTTTATTTGTTTGTTTGCGTGTTGTTTGTTTATTAGTGGAATTTTTAATCAAAGTTGCACAACTTGACATACCTGAGCAGTAGCAAGAGAACAGGTCAAAGTTTTTCCCGGTTTTTTTTTTTTTTTTTTTTTTTTTGCTTTTTGTAATCAGGCGACCGCGCGGCGCTTTTTGGCTTTTTTCCCACTGTGTGTGCTCTGTGTGTAATTCCTTTTGGCTGTTTTGTTGGCTAAACTCTTGAAACTTTGCTGCCATGTAAACTGTCAGCGACTGCGTGCACAATACACAAACACACAAACACACACACAGAGAGAGTCTACACACTTGAGCGCTTATCTGACTAAGGTCTAAAAAACTTTTGTTTACACGTTGCGCCCTCGAGACATATACGCATACAAGGCAAAAATACTAACTAGACGTCCACACAGAGAATTGTTTATGTTTATCTACAACTTTTTCCTGTAGGTAGTAAATATATGTACATATATACTGCATGTGTATTAAATAAACAGCTCATGCCTAGCTCTGAAGTGCTGTAATAATAATATGCACATCTATAAATATAACTATTATTAAATCTTAAGTGCTTACATAGATATGTTGAATATTTATAGAAGTGCCTATATGTGTTAAGAGTAAATTATAAAGCAATACACGAAATCTAACATTGCTTAAAGATATTTTAGCTTTGTTATTATAAAAAAAAAGAAGAACTAAATTAATGTGACATCATGAACAGCGACATAAACTTTTCAAATGATTCAATTTCAATCATATTTTGGATGGCGCAGTTCCAAAAGTATTCAATTATATTCTGTGCATTATTTATTCCCAATGTAGATAGTTTAGCCATCAAACTGTGGTAGATATGCTAAAATAACTGAAATTTAATTTTTGACATTTACATTCATATATACATACATATATTGCATATTGTATGTATATTATATATTGTATATTACATATACATCCATATATGTATATGCATACACACATAGTTACATGATGCAGCTTATTCAATTGATTTACATTGACTATTGACAGATACTGTAATTTCTGAGCTCTCTCAATATGGTCTCCTTATATATTGTAATAAAATCATTTTTAAGTTGAAACTCTAAGTAAAAGACAACCTTTATTTCACAGAGGAAACTCAGAGAAAAGACACGAGCTGCAGTTCTTGAACAGATATGTCGAATAGGTGTTCTCAAATATCTATATATTTTTAGTCTCACCTGTCTCTACGTATCTATTGGAAATATATATTGGAAATAACCTTCCTGTAGGCTTTAGACTATCGATTTGAAATGTTAACTATTTTGAATATTATATTATTTTATTATATTATATTATATTATTTTGTATGATATTGTCAAAAGGTATGTGCTATTGCTCTTAATATATCAAATATCAATGTAATTTGTTAGGGCATTGCAAAATTCAGCTGACTTTTGAAAACCACTTGACTCTTAACCTGACAGCTGCTGGCCATCAATTAGCCACAGTCATGTGCAGAGTTTTTGCAGTTTAATTAATATTTGAAAAAAAAAAAAACAGAATTTACTCTCTGCTTTGATCCGCAATCGCTGGACAAGTCATTGAAGCCAGTCGGTCAGGACTTTCATATGTGTGATGCGCATATTTTCTTGGCCACATTTATTGAATATTTACGCCACATTTCTGTGTGGCTAAAAGCCGCATTTTTGCCCGATTGCTGTTTTTTTTTTTCATTATTTATTTAACTTACTTGCTGAGATCGTTTTTTAATTAAACGCAGTTCGGTCACGCCAAACGGCATTAAAATTGTTCTCAATTTGCATATGGAAAAGAGGGCAGCATCCATATGGAATATATGCACATATGTACACACAAATGTAAATCTGAATATGCATATATTGATATATACGAAAATATTACACACACGTCGGTTGGCCAATTGCAATGAAAATAAAATACGCTAGCAAATTTCAAGTGCATGTAGTGCATGTGCGGGTATGCTCTCGGGTTGGGCTATATTTTGTACAGTATTTACATTTTTAGCATATTTATGCAGTCCCAGCAGGAGCAGCAGCAGCAGCAACAGCAGCAACAATGTAAGCACGTCAACAACTGCAGATTTTTCGAGTAGTTGTTGTTGTTGTTGGCGCTTGGCATGGCATGTTGTTGCCCAGCAGACCGTAAAGGAATTGCAATGCAAACAGAATGTTAGACATGCTAGACGACGCTTTCAATTTCGAACTGCTGTGCAGGTGCACAAACTCGAACTCAAAATCAGACGCGGCCGAACCCATTGACCCCCACTCGCAGCTGCATCTAAAGCTTAAATGAGTTTCCCAACGATTTTTCCAGCTGTTTAAATGGCTGGCTCGCAAATGGAAATAGTTGCATTGCTTTACTCTACGCTCAATCGAAATATGGCAACTATTTGGCAATTTAAGCGTCCGAGAGCCTCGAGCAAGGGTTTCCAAAGTTTTCACCCCAACAACAACACCAACAACACCAACAGCAGCAGCGGCCGCACAAAAGTTGCGCAAAAAACTAAATATAAACAAGCATATAAAAAGGGGCAACTAGCTGGCAGAAACAAAATCACACAAAGGAAAACTTGGGAGCATAATAAAGGCGAGAGTGCACGACTCGAAGTTGACCTGCAGCTGGGGCTAAGTAACTCGGATTAAGCAAACATACATTGCATAAGGGATGAGGCTAAAGGTAAGCCTGCATACCAAATGTGCTTGCTCAAGTTCTAATACTAACTAAATTTATAGATTTCAACAGAGTTTGACCGGCTTCTATAGCTAAGTCTAGGTACAACTTTTCGATTCAAGAGATGAGAAATGTTGTGCCAAGTTCATATAGATGGTAACAGCTCAGTGAAATCCTATAGAAATAGTCCGTTCTATAATTGATTATATATTATATTGTATAAATTACTACCTTTACCGCCAACCACCTGTTTCAGTAGTGAAAATAGCTTGATCGTACAACTGCTGTTTTATCTTCACAAATTACAGGGTATACAAAATATGTGAGGCTGCCGCAAGCTGTACAAGCCCAACAAAAGCGTAGCAAAAATTCATTTCCCAATAACGAAATGGAAAAAAAAAATATTTTATACAAACACAAATACTGAGGCAGGCAGCTGCGGTAAGCAAAAACCGCAACTGGTCAAAGGGACGAAACGATTTTTTTTCTTTCGTTAAAATGGCTAACAATTTGTTAACGGGTTCGCCTCAAAGATATTCAATGTATATCTATACATATATATATATATATATACATATATATATTAATAAAGATGAAGAGCAATGTCCCTCGGGTCGATTGAACGCCATCAAAAATAAAAATAAAATGAAATGAGGAAAATCATATAAAATTGCAGAGTTCTGAAATTTTTATAAAAGAATATACATAACTACGTAAAAGTCCTCGCTAGCCAAGCGATGATATTACGTGAAATATTTATAAATATATTTTCCACAGTGCGCAATGAAATGCGCATAAATGCCTATCAAGAAGGTTTCGTGCAATTACTGAAATATTTAAATATTTATCATTTGATGCCTAATTACATTTCAATGAAAATTCACGTAGAGTACGAGCAGCAATAAGACAGGCCCTTGAGCAACCCAACCACACAAATCTCCACCGCTCTCAGGCACAGGCACAGGCCAACCACATGTGGATGTCTAAAAGTGGGTCAAAGCCAGTGCAGCTCTTGCCTGATATTTCTGTAGCTGAAGCATGAATCCATATGAGTTTCTATATCTCAATATTTTGCTTTTTTTATTTTCTTTTATTATTTTTGCTGTGTTGTGTCTTGTGATGCCTGCGCAAATATTTTTATATCAAGCGGCACGCCCACACACCCACACACATGCTGAAATGTAATCAGTGCGCGCTGAGCTCAAAGATGGGAAAATTCCTCATTCAGGACAAAGGCAAAAGAAAAGTCGGCTGCTAAAAAAAAGCCAAGCAAAATATGCTGCGGCAATTAATTTTAATTAATTTTATGTGCTTTTTTCAGACTTGTTTTTTTTTTATTTAGGCAAGGGAAGGCCTCGAGTTTAATAGATTTTTCCAGGAATTTATTGGCGGCTTTGCTCTTAATTTTGAATTGGGGAACGACCGCAACGAGCGCTGCCGGATAATGAAATGGAAAGCGCAAATACGAAAAGGCTCTAGCACTTAACAAAGGCAAGGACCTTTGCGCAAAAGGATATCAGTGCCGTTCCGGCGACTAATGTGCCCCGGGAGTGTGCCAAGACGGGCCACTCGCCGCATAAGTGGGCGGCATTCGAAGCGCCTCACTTAGGCGTCGTTTAGCGATAAAAGCGACATTTGGCATGCCAAACAGTTTGTCTCCAACTTTAAACTGTAAGCTGTAAACTGGCACTGAGCACAAAAACAAAAGATAGTCCGCACTTTATGTACTTCAGCAAAGATACCCTGTAAGCCGAACATGCGCTGTAGGGCAGCCTGGTCTACGCATTGCTTCAACTGGAAAATTCATTGCGAGTAGAGCTAACACACTGCATGGCTGATATTTTTCTATTCTAACAGCAGGATACAGTCTCATTCAGTAATCAATGAGTAATATTGACATCTGGAACTCAGAGATGATGCGAACATGTCATTTGACTAAACTATATTTTCGATTAGAGAAATAAATATACATATATAATATATATAATAATAATATATGTATATAATATAAATACATACAGAATAGAATCATGAAAGCTGTAAACTAAAAAAACCAAAATGTTATTCGCATTTATTTACCGATTTTTCAATTTAAAAGAATATTCTATGTTTTATTTGAGTTTGAAAAATATAAACCCGGAATATTAATGTGAGACAGTGTATATATATCAGTTCAGAGAAGCCATCCACTACACATCGCTGGGGCTGAACCCTTAAACCCCTCTAACCTAGTCGACGTCAAGTCACTTACCTTATAAAACTAAACAAATTTGATAATTGTCCTATAGGAGTAGATACAACCCGCAAAAAAGAAAAGGATACTGAGAACTAACAAATCCGATAAAGGATTTATTTTGTAAATACAATATAACTACATCAATCCATGTTAAGTATTTTAATACTATATTATATACTAGCTGCCCCGGCAAACGTTGCTTTTCCCTATTCATTAATTCCTCTACGTCTGTTGACTACGGATCTGCACGCTTCTCTTCGTTCTTTGCTGGTTTCGCTCATCTTTCCTCTTTCAATTTTGATGCACTTAACTGGATGCAGAAGAACTCCAGGAGATCATTTAGAAAATGCCTGCAGCAGCAGAAGAGAATGTTCCCATTGGATCGACTGCAACGATCTCTACCTGGCGACCAGGTTGAAAAAAAAATTTAATAAATACAAAATTAAATAAAAAAAAAAAAAAAACATTAAAAAAAAAAATTAAGTAAAAAAAATTAATAAAAAAAGTATAAAAAAAACAAAAAATAAATAAATAAGACAAAAAAAATAAATAAAACAAAAAAATTAATTTAAAAAATTGCCCTGCACGTACGACTGACCCCACCGGGCCTGGACGACTGAATAATTTCCACAGCTGCTGCCCTTTATATAGGGCGACTTCCACTCAAATTTTGAGCAGGCCGCCAGATAGAGCAATGGGAACATTCTCTGCTGCTGCAGGCATTTTCTAAATGATCTCCTGGAGTTCTTCTGCATTCCTTGCTCTTCTTAGGCAGACGGACAGAGAGACAGATATATATATATATATATATATATATATATATATATATATATATATATATATATATATATATATATATATATATATATATATATGTATCATTATATATATAGATATATTAGATATACATGTATATATATATATATATATATATATATATATATATATATATATATATATATATACATGTATATCTAACAATGATTTGCCATGATTTGCCATTAGCTTGGCCAATAGTCTCAATTGTAATAACTTATACAGGGTATATGATAGTCGAGCTACTGCCTTCTCACTCAGTTAGCTTGCTTAGCTTACATCTGGCATGCTGTTTTTCTCGTTCTTGTTCTTGTTGTTGCTGTTGTTGTAAAAACATATTCAGCAGATTCTGTAGATGGTTTTTAGAACGTTTGCAGCAGCAGCAGCGACGACATCGACGACGACGGCGACGGCGACGGCGACGGCATCAGCGACAGCATTTGAGAGTGAAATATCGTTAACCTAATTTCAGCTCCAGCGGCTCCAGCGGAGTTGTTTTTGTGGCCAAGGCTCCGCACAATGCTTAGCCATAAATTTGCTTTATCTTTATGACTTGTTTTGCGTTTTGTTCTTGTTTTCTTTCGGCCGCTTTTCTAAATTTCACTTTATTTTTTGTCATTGCCGCCCCTTTTTGCCCGAGCTCGTGTTAAATAAAGCTGCACGAATTAGCTTAAAACATTTTTTTCTTTTTGGATTTTTTTGCTTTCCTTTTTTAGCATTTATTTTCTCTCACATTTAGCGGGGGCACTTAAAATTTATGTTTTTGTTTTAATTTTTATTGGCAGCCATTTTGGCAGCATGCGAAGCCAAAGTCCAAATTCCTGCTAAGATTTCTCACTAGGCAACGAGGAGTCTGCGTGTGGGTGTGAATTTGTTTATGCGCGCGCTTATCACACCCCTGGGTCTACTTACAAAGGCGCCCGGCGCTTAAGAAAACATATAAGAATCGATAAAATATAATAATATTGCAAAGGATATGTGATAGCGCACAACTTGCTTTCGACTCAAAAGTATATACATATATGTATATATATATATTTATTTTGCTCAAGTGTCAATCAGATAAGTTGATAGTGGCACTCTGACTAGAGCATTAGTGTAAATGGGATGTGCGCGTCTCTGGGATTGCACAGGCACTCAAGGTACATCAATGAAAACTAAAGAATATGGAATTCAATGTATTAAAGTATATACAAGTATAGATATCTGATTCTACGAAATTATGGTGATATACTCTTATTACATATAGCATACATAGAACAGTATATATAACTTTATTAGCTAAGCATCTGCATGAATATATTCTAGTTTAGAGAAGGTTCCATAAAGGATCTCAGTAATTTTAGCTAAAATGCTCTTCAATACCTGGTAGTTATTCTAAAGTTAACCCATTAGATAAATGGATTATGTTTTTTGTATATGTATTTTAAGTAATAGAAACCATTCATGTCTTGAATCTATCAACTTTAGAGGTATTGTTAATGGAGCTTCCTTTGCACTAAGTAATGTTAAGTTCTAGAGACAATTAAAGTCTTGACATTATCAACTTTGGACATATTAGCCAATTGAAACAATTCATAAAGTAATACGACAAGCAGAATTCTAGAATTCATCAATGTTAGAGGTGTTTCCTCTCTCTCTCTCCCTCTCTCTCTCTCTCTATCTCTATTTCTTCTACATAAGCAACTTTTGCCATCTCATTTTCTCTTTTAATTAAAAGTTGACAGATATTTTAATACCTAAAACCTGACCCAAATGCTGAAAATTACCTGCCAATTGCAGACTACCCTTAACGTAATCATAATCATAATCATATTATGGCACCTGCTGCATGTGAAATGAAGTTCATATGAATCTGGGTTAATTGCTTGAGTAGCTAACTACAAATTGACTAAAGGCAATTGGAAATCTCAGCTTGAAAGCAAAAATGTATAACACACACACACGTGAGGCTGTATACGTGTGTATGTGTGTGTGTGTGCATGTTAATTGTAAAATTGATGACTATCGCAGGCATTTAAGTTAATGGCATTTGCAGATTTTTGCTGCGAGTGCAACAACAAATGCAATTAAATCGGTTAAAAATTGAATTAAATTATGGCATATTAAATGGCACAGAAATGCTGTGGATGAAATGCGATTAAAATGATATATGAAGAGCGTTTGGGGCCTCGCCCTCTGAATAACAAATGCGGACAAGCAGCTGCATTAGAAATTAATGCACAACAAATCGCATATGCAGGCGCATTTGTTATGAAAATTATAATTAAATATTTGATTGATATCCCAGGCCATGGGGCCTGGGCGTATGAGCAACCTGAGTGTGGGCAGTCTGTGCATGAATATTAAAGGCTAATTAAGTCTGGGGGTCGTGGACAGCGCCTTCGCTTGGCCAATCGGCCACTGCATGTGTAATTGAATTGCCGAAGCAAACTCGAGTGCAGCAGCTGCATTAAATTTTAATATCCAGGGATTGCGCGCAGCTAATTGACAGCAATGGGCCGTCGTGTAAGCCCCCCGAAAGCCGAATTGTAATCAAATTTATGCGAGACAATTGAAAGTGCGGCTATAAAGCAGGGAACGTAATACGCATTCATAAACAACGCAATAACAAAGCAAAGTGCGAAAGCAATATGCAAATGAATGAAAAGCGACTGTCAAATGCCCAAGCAGCTGCTGGCAACCAGACGAGCAGGCGGCCAGACGGCCAGACGGCCAGACGACTGACTGGCCATAAACGCAGATAACAACAAGGTGGCGAAAGTCGAAGTCCATCTACTCTAAGCCAAGCCATAGGCTCAGCCTATATCAGAGCAATAAAGTTGCAGCGAAAGACAGATGAAGACTTCAAATTAACAATTAATGTAAAAACATAAAATTTCCAGAGAAATATTAAATGCATATTATGTATAAAGTATATTATTTATTAAATAATAATATAATAGTATATAATATATATTTTATAGATCATAGATAAAATAATTTATAAAGATAATGAAATTGTATAAATAATTAAATAAAATAATATATAAATAATATGTTGTATACATCACAAATATATTTATATATATATATATATATATACATACAAAACCTAGACGATATATAAATCACATATTATAATAGATTGTTCAAGCAAGCAATCTATATGATATATATTTATAGAGGTGTTGCATAGCTCTTCACAAATTCACAAGACCCTCATCATTCGAGTATTTTCCCTGCGAAGTTGTATTCATGGCCACTTCGGACTCTGGTCGTAACGTCTTTGAAGAAAATTTTCAATTAAAGATGCGCAACGAAAAAGGAGTCAAAGCAACTGTTGTTTGGAGCGAAATTAGGAATTAATTAAGGCAGTAACAACAGAGAACAATAACAACAACAGCAACAAATGCCGTATAATTTCAAGCGGAAACCAGCCAAACAAACAAAACTACGTCAAAGCGCCCTGAGTTAGGCTATACAAAACATTGCAATGGAGTAGGGTCTGTTGTCTGTGTGTGTGTGTGAGAGAGAGGGAGAGAGGGAGAAGAGAGCTAAAGAGAAAGAAAAAGAGAGAGACAGAGAGGGAGAGGCAGAACTGGGGTGGAACTTAGGGATAGCTAGACCGAAAATTTATTTGTGCGTTGATTGCGCGCAAATGATGATCATTTAATTAAGCACGCAACGGCGCACAGGCCAGCAACGGGACACTGGCGGGCGGAGGCAGCGGGTGGGCCGCCATCTTGGCCGGAAGTGGCGGGCGGCACCTTCATTTTGAACGGCCGACGTTGCCGCAAAAAGAACACAATCTGTTTGTGTTTTGCATTTGGCCGCGACCGCAGCTTGATGGGCCTGTTATGAAATTCGTATTTTCTTCAATTTTTATTTATATTTTGTATTTTTCATTTTTTTTTTTTTCTCTCGCTCTCTCTCTCTTTCTGCTCGGGCCAAGTTTGGACTTTGATTGGTTTACTTAATGGCCACTTGTCAGCGCTTGGAATTGCAATTTTTGTTATTTTGATTTGCATTGTAAATTGGATGCCTACAAAAATTTTGAGCACTGGCATTGATTAAAATTGTATTTATTTTTAATTAAAAGCCATTTGCGTGCAAATTATATGGCCTCACACAATTAGTGTTCAAGGGAAAAAAGTGAATGGCAGCAAAGAGAACGAAAAGATTTTTGTCTGTATTTCAAATTCCAATTAGGTGTCACAAAATTGACCCCGATGGAATATTGAAGTAATACGACAAAAAAAAATGTAACATTTCCTTTTAATGTCTCTTGACAGCCTCTTGAATTTTTGGCATATAAATTTATTTTTTATTTCAAGAAATGTCTATGCGGTTACGGTATTATATAATTTAGACAAAATACTTTTTGTTAGGTGCATTTATATATTTTATAAACAAGAGAAATTGAAAATTTATCGAGAGACTAGGCTCTCACCAAAAGAAGATAGATAGGTAAACACTTGGGCACGGCAGCTCTGCTCTAGAATGAACTCATAACTGAAATTAAAATTAAAATCTATGAATTAATCCCAGAAACCTAAACATTGATAGCTACAGCCTATAACTATTTGTTTTCCATGGATTTTCCGGTCCTATTTTAAAGCCTATTTAATTATTTTTTGGTTTTTCAAATGGCCGTGGATTCAATACAAAATATAAATAATAATAAATACAATATGTACTAACAATATAATTATATATATTATTAGTATCAAATAGGGTAGATAATTAATTATATTTTCTATTTTGGCCACGTTTATTTAATCAAAGCAACATAAATTTCCCAATTGCTGTGAAACTCAATAACCAAAAATTGTTATTGCACAATTGCCCCAGCTCGTTTCAATAAATTTGCATAGCCAATGTCACAGATCAGGCACACATACACATAGATGCATGTGTGTGTGTATATATATATATATATATATATAGATTGTGTGGTAGCTGGTGCCCTTAACCAACTGTGCTGCGGATACTTATAACTAGCATTGTCCTGCCATTTGCTGCTATCATCTAAAGCGGACTCCTGGGATTTTGCCAATGCCGCATTTTGCAGTCATATATAACATGGGGCCCACGTTCCGCACACCAACGTTGCGGCAATTTGTGGACGCACACACTCATACTCACACACACTCACACTCGCACAGATATTAATACCAAATGAAAATTGAAATTATGTCTATGCTCCACACTCGAGTGTGGCGCAAATGCGCAGGACAAAGTTTTATGCCCCTCGTGAACTGGCTGCGAACTAAGTGCCGGCTGCGCTCCGGTTCCGCTCTACAGTTATTATTCCCCCACACACACACACATACGCACGCACAATCATATCCATAATCAATGATAATCCGCTGGCGTATTATAACCGCATTAACAGTTAGGCACGTTCGATACAATTCGTTACGTTTCGATAGATTTCATGCTCATTTCAGCTATCGCTGCGTACCGGCTGTGTGGGTGTGTGGGTGTGTTGCTGTGTGGGTGTGTATATATGTATGTTTGTGTGTGTGTGGGTGTGTGTGTGTGTGTGTGTGGCATAACAAATATAATTGTGTACAATTTGCGTAACATGCTTTTGGGCAAGTGCGGGTGGGTGGGTTTTAGTGCGCAAATTGAATTGCAACCAACTTAGCTTGATTTACGTGAACCCACAAAAAGGCCCCACACACCATCCCACTCAACCACAACGCACCACCAGTCCGAAATTCTTCATTATTTCTGCTGCTGCCGGTGAAATGCGTGCGGTATATCATAAAGCGTAAACTGTGACTGCAATCACTGTGAATGTTGATTGTTTTCGTTAGTCGGGGGGCGTGGCAGGTGCGGGAGCGGCGCTAAAGGGCACTGCTGTCGGGCATCGTGTTTCGGCTCGTTGCCAGCAGACATAACCACAAAATCAATCAAAAGAGTATGGCTGCTCGTAGCATTATATGGCAAATGAATCGAAAAACGCAGCTGCAACCGCAGCCGCAGCCGCAAGACAAATGACAGTTTAAAAGTCTGACAATAAATGATGCAGAGTAACCGGCATCATGCCCCTCCGCACCGTCCTACGCACAGAATCTCAAAACTTTACCAAAATAATTGTTGCCCATTTCCACTTTTCCAATGCAATCAAATCAAAGCGAGCCGCAACAATGTGGCTCATTAAATTTCGATTTTCTACAGCGTCATAAATTGTCTTCAAATTGGTTCATCTTCGACTCTGATTGCGTGTTATTTATTTTGAAGTTATCGGAAAGGTTCGCTTTGGAAATGAGCTTAGCTTTTCCCAGCAATCCAGCTTGTCATACTCTTTATTCCTGGATCAAAGGAATATAATGACCTATTTTGCATATATGTAACTGGCAAAAATAGGGGCGAGGCAGAACCTATAGCTCATATATAATTATGTTGTTAAGTCAACCAGCTGAGTTGATCTACATATTTCTTGACATATATAGCTCTAGTTAGATAAATAAACAAGTTTATATCAATGAAGTTTCTTACTATCGATAAAAATCGATATATTTATTTATAGTATAATGAGCTCTCTCAATCAACCATTTATATTTAATTTATTATAATATGAATTTACATATCCTTACGAGGCTTCCAGAATTGATGTGGGTGAAAATGATTGAAAAAATAATTTATAACTAATATAATTCAGCCCAGCTGAAGTCGTTGTGTTAATTGCGCTCTCTTGCGTGTGTGTGTATCTGTGCTTGTGTTGTTTCTTATGAATGCATAAATGGGTATCACCTAGTCGATCACTTCCGATTAGACCACTCTCATTTGCTAAAATTTAAATTTATACAATATTTTGAATAGTGAATATATAGTCAACTTTATGTTTTCTTTAAGACTCTGATTTTACTAGAGAACCTATCAAAGCTTGCCCTATAATATTATTACATTTCGGTTTTCAATTTTTGATATCCTCAATATTTTTCAAGGAATTTCTAAGAAATTGCTAAGAAAATGAATATGAGATATTTTCTAGATTGTTCTGACTTGTGATTTAGTTATGTTGTATAAAGAAGTATAGAATTTCTTATTCGATTTGAGATATTTACTTGTGTTGATGAAATGTAAGGCAATTGAAATCGAATATATTTCAGTAGGCTTGAATGTTGTGATTTTTGATGTGTGGCTTTATGATTCGCCAAATGATAAGTTAGACAATGACTGTCAATGCAATACCCAATATCAATGATATAATATATCTTCAATAATTGTAAAAGTATTGCCTCTATTATCATATAATCATAGTTCAAATTATATTTCATCACAAAACTTTATTATTACCATTTTACTGCTACTTTAACCCCAAAGAAAAACTTCCATTTGATTATTTCCATTGTAAAGCTGTCAATTTATACAGTTTACTATGAGATTTAGTGCAGAGCTGTTTATTATTCTGCTCGTACATACCATAATCCATTAGTTTGATTGCTAAGCTGCTTCAGAGTTCATTCGTAAATTCTCTATATCCACATTAGATTGTCTTGTTTTGCTCTCTATCAATCCATAATCGCTCATTAAAAAGTCATTTATGTGCTGCAGAGTTCAATGTGACAATGTAATAAGCAAATGCAGTATTCGTGTCACTCGGCATTGACTTTCGAGTATTTATGACGACTTTAAGTGCAATGCAAATGCCAACTGGAGAGTCTGTTGAACTTTGTAGTTGATGGCTTCAAATATGTTTGCAAGCCAGTGAAATGCATCAATTTAGAATTTGACAGAACAGCTTTTCTGCTGTACGTCAACTTTGAAACAGTTTCGGGAGGGGAGCTGGGCAGTTTGGCCGTGTGGGCGGGGTGAAACGAGAAATTTGATTACAACATAGGCGAAACTGCATTAATGCATAAATCCATGTCAAGTCGCTGAGAGAAAATTCAATTAGCTGACATAATTCTATTTATGCGCTGACAGCTGGCAAACGCTACACAATATACGCCAAAGGGGTTTTCCAACTTGACAACTATGTGTGGGTGGTTGTGTGTGTGTGCGTGTGTGTGTGCGGGTGCTGTTGTGGTCTGATGCTAGTATCAAGCCCATGACAACAACGTCGCTGCTGGCAAAGTCATAGTCATAAATTTGGCAATGGCAGCATTGCCGGCACGTGGAAATTAAGTGATGAATACCATAGGGCGCATAAACTTGCCAAAAGAGCTCTCCCCATACACACGCACACACACACACACACAGTCATACACACTCGCATTTAGGTCGCTGTGCCTGGCCATATAAATTGTGAAATTGTTGGAGCGCAACGTTGCCTGCCTGCGTCGTCCGCCACGTTTCCCCCTCACCCATAAACATGCACGCAAAAATATGAAAAAATATGGCGAACGCTGAACATTTTGTGAAATATTTTTACAGACACACACACACACACACTGATACTGTGTGTCTGCTCCGTTGCGTGGCCAACGTGCCGTGAGCCCTCTGGGCACTATTAACCCAACTCCGCGAGCTGCGCAACTGTCCAAAACTCCCTGACAGCTCCACAGCAAATGATGCGCTAATCCAATTATTATCAATTCAGTGACAGGATGAACGAAGGGCTCGCCCATCCAGCCCATCCAGCCCATCCAGCTCTAGCTGGAGCTTCGCTCTACATCGACAGCATTTGCCCCAGCGGCCGATTGTTAAAAATAAACACGCCGCCAAGTTGATTGAATATAATAATCCAGATTTGCTTACCTGCAAATAGACAGAGAGAAAGAGAGAAAGAAGAGAGTGAGAGATGGCCATGAGTATATATATATAATATATGTATATACTGTATATATATATCTTAATGTATACATGTGTTTATATTGGATTGACTGGCACTTAGCTACCAAATTGCCAATTGCTCTGCCTTGTGCTTGGCAACTCTTTCTGTTGGCCCACATCAAAGCTAAAATGCAAACTTTTTCGTTTGCCATTTAAGCTCATTAAAAATGCATGTCTTGAACAAATGCTGATCCGAGTTTAAGATAGCTAAACAACATTTTCTTAAATGCGCATAAATTCTCAGTTTTCCCGAAACCCAAATTGATATAATGGCAGAATAAACCGTTATAGCATTACGGCTTAAATTTGGTTGTTCTGAGAGTGTCTCCTTAAAAATAGAATTTTTATCAATTTAGAAAATATTACATTACATTAGAGTGTGACAGTCTTTCGTCTCCTTAAAGAACTTCTTCCGAAATAATCTAAATTTTTAGTGTTACAATATTTAAGTCTCAAATATATAAATAAACGATTCGTGGATTCCACAGTTAAATCAATATCACGTAAATTCTTTGTTCTGCTAACAACAGCTAAAGCTAATAATAAATTATTTGAATAATCCTTTTATCTCAAACAATAGTTTTCATATTTCACAATTTATATATAGAGTAATTATAATTAGAATTAAATGGAATTAGCAGGGAGGCAAGCATTGCAGCTGGCAAAGGGCATTGGCCTGCCCCAAGGCGGATTTGGAGACACTTATCAAAGTCAACTCACTTGTCAGCTGGCCTTAAATTTTAAACAAATAATAATATTTGCCACTCTGCCGCAGGCGAATGCCAAACACAAGCCCACTGAGCTCGCCCAAAATCCAGGCAAAACGGTAAAATGCCAAAGCAAACAAACAAATACACACACACACACACACACACACACACACTCCCACCTTCATTCACACACACACAAACGACATGACTGCAAATTATCTGGGGAACAGCAGCGTCAAACGGCGGCAAAAAGGGCTTCAACAGGAAGGCTGTGGGGTTCCGGGGTTAAGGGTCGGGGCTGGGGCTGAGGCTGAAGCTGTGGCTGGGTCGTATTGCGGAGCCGGGGGGGTGGTAGGTGTTGATACCGAAGCAAAAGTGTTTGGCTCTCTGGCTGATTGTGAAATCGATAAAGTAAATCGGTGAAGCGATAACATAATAAATTCTACGTTTCATGCTCAACTACACGTTGCGCCACCGCCCGCCCACAGGTGGCGCTGATATTTATACCCTGTATAGCTTTTCCAATCACTTCAGCTCACACACACACAGCAGCCATTGTATGCGTGTGTGTGTGGGTGTGTGCTTCTGTTTGTGTTTGTGTATGTTAAGGGCACATCAATTTTTATGATCTCAAATTGCAAACGTATTGTAAAGCAACGCATTTACCCTTCCACCTTACCCCTGCGCCAAACACACACATATACGTATATAACACATATGTGTGTGTGTGTGAAAAAACCGAGCTGAGCAATGCAACAATCAATTTCCTTTTTTTAAGCCTGTTTGTTTGTTTACTCTGTCGAACATAACTCAATGGAGCCCACACACACACACACACACACACGTATATATACATGCACAACAATAATAATAACAACAATCAGGACAACCCTTTTGAGCCTTTTGTATAACCCTTGAGAAAGTTGCGCACTGAAAGTTGGCCACAAAAGCCAAATGGCATATGGCAATTCAGTGCGTGTGTGTGTGTGTGTGGGTAGTTCTTCAGCTTCATAGAGATGAGAGCATTTACGAGCTGCACTGAAAGTTGTGAATGACTGTGAGTGTGACTGCGAATGCGACAGGAGCAGTGATTTTATAGAGTTTAGAATACATTCCAATGTAATAATCATTTTAATAGATTTAATCTTCAATTTTCTACTTAAGCTTTAGTATGCCTCCTATGTGTATATGTATTTAATTATCCCCAGAAGCTAGATTCTCACTCACGTTTAAAAAAATAATAATATTAATAATATTAATTAATAATAATAATAATAATAATAATAATAATAATAATAATAATAATAAATAAAATCAAATTGAAAATAAATAAAAGTTGATATTAATAAATTTTAAAATTTCTTGAAAATTTAGGCAGCATATTTATTAATAATATTACGTCTTACCAGATTTTACATATATGCTTTCGTTATGTGTTTTGAGACAATAAAATAGTTTGTGTTAGTTTAAAGTTTAATATAATTTCTAGGCAAATATTAATCAGAATATTATTCCAATTAGTATTCCAAGTTATTCCAACTAAATAATATGCAACAGTTTAAAAAAAGTCATTAAACATTAAAAAGTTTCAGGAAGCATTAAGCTTTGCAACTAAAGCTGTAAGCTAAATTATAATTATGATTAAATATAAATTGTTGGAAACTATAATATCAGATGGCTTAGATATCTTATCATTATTGCTAAGGATGAACACTCTCCATATTCATAGATCTATGCATGTATATTGCCGTGCTCCATATCGAGTGCCCTCTGCTGCTTTACTTCTGCAATTCACTTGCTCTCAATCCTAAAGTTTCTTCAATTTTTGCTCTCAGGCATCAACCCAATTTCTCTCTAAGCAATATATATCCAAGACAGTTGTTATATTTGTCTCACTGTTAAAGAGTATCAATTCGAGTATAAAATATGAGAAGTAAGTAGTAGTACTCTAACAGCTAGAAGACAGCTCACTATTACTTTACATGATCATATCATTTCATCATATTCTACTCGTGATGCGATATTTGTACACACAATAGATATATTATTTGGGGTATTCACTATTTATGTCACAGTTTGATTCACTTCCCAGTCACTGTGCTTAATGGACGCATCACAAACCCCTTCATTTTTTTCGATTAGAAACTCAGCCATAATTGAGCCGCAGCAATAAGGAAAAACTTTTCATATCTTTCGGCATTTTTTGTGACATTAATGTCCACACACACACACACACACACACACACACACACATCGACACACAAACATACACACATTTTTGAGTATTTGCTGATTTCGCATTTATTTCGTTGGCACTTTTAACCTTTGCGCATTGTGGGCATGAAAATATTATGAGTAGCATTAAAATTTGATGTTGATTCTGCTTCCAGTTCGTCTCGCCCACGGGGGCGGAACGCCCTTTCTGGGCGTACTGACGGCAGAGCGACTATCCAAAAGGCCTTCAATTGTCGGCTACAAATCATGTAGGGGCCATCAACGCCAGCAAAGCCTCTGCCACTGCCCTCGAGTCCAGTTGAGCTCGACAGTTGGCGCAGTTGGCTCCACTGAGCGCTCCAAAAGTACAGTTGTCAAGCGAAATTTATATCAACAACTACCGCTCTGCTCCAGCTTGCACTCTACAAATACTCTTTCCCTGGCTCACGAGCTACATAAGCTGATTTGGATATATTATTGCTAAAAACTGACATTAGCAGGAGAGACATTTCAGTTTACAAGTTTTGATAGATTGGCGCTAGCAGGCAGAAGGTGGACCCTATAGAGAATATAAGTATATGCCAGACACCACGGAGGTAGTTTAGTCGGGGTCTCTCTTTTGGAAAAGGTCCTTGTTTCAAGTGTATTATGTGATTTATATAAAGAAATAAATAAATACATAAATAACTAAATAAAAAAAAAAAATTAATAAATGAATAATTATAAATAAATAAATAAATAAATAAATAAATAAATAAATAAATAAATAAATAAATAAATAAATAAATAAATAAATAAATAAATAAATAAATAAATAAATAAATAAATAAATAAATAAATAAATAAATAAATAAATAAATAAATAAATAAATAAATAAATAAATAAATAAATAAATAAATAAATAAATAAATAAATAAATAAATAAATAAATAAGTGAATAAATAACTAAATAGATAAATAAATGAATAAATAAATAAAAAAATAAATAAACGAATAAATAAATAAATGACTAAATGAATAAATGAATAAATAAATAAATAAATGAATGACTAAATGACTAAATGAATGAATAAATAAACAAATAAATAAATAAATAAATAAATAAACTAATAAATAAATAAATAAATAAACGAATAAATAAATGAATGACTAAATAAAAAAATAAATAAATAAATACATAAATAAATAAATAATAAAAACAATAAATAAATAAAAAAATAAATGAATAAATAAATAAATTAATAAATAAAAAAAGAAATAAAAAAAGAAATAAATAAATGAATAAAAAAAGAAATAAATAAATAAATAAATACATACATGCACAATAAAAAATAAGTAAATAAACAAATAAATAAATAAATACAAAAAAGTTTCTCTCAATATTTATATTATTACATTCTTGAAAAAAAGTTATACTTAATAATAATTTATTATTATTATATTTTTTTTCTAGAAATTGAACTTTTTAAATATCTTATATTTACTGTTTTCAATATTTCCATTTTGAATATAATTCAGATATGCACTTTTGCTTTAATGTTTCTCCATTTTAGAGTAAAGGTTCTTAAGGATTCGGTAGCGTATTCGGCCGTCGAGTCAACCCACAACGAACAGCTGCTTCAGCTGGTGTTTTAGTGGCTTTGCCTTTGGCAGTGTCATTTAATTGCTGGCCCCGGCTGACCAACATAAAATGCGCCAACATATTTCAAATGTCAAGCGAGGGCAGAAGGAAATGCAGGTCGTGGGCGCTGAGGCAGGGAGGCAGGGCGTGGAAGTGGATGTAGATGTGGCGCCTGGCAGAGCTTAAGGCGCAAGTGAAAGTGCTCTTTTTTCGGGTGCTGCACATAAATTTATATTTAAAGAAGACGAGGAAGAAGAAGCAGAGAGACCCACAACAACAACCATAAGGAACCAAACAAACCACGCAGTTTGTTAAACTGCCACTTGATGGGGCTGGGCAGTGTCTAGCCCGCAGGGTGGGAGGGGGTGGTTTCAGTCGCGCCGGCTAGTTGACCTTTCAGGCTAAAGCGCTGCGTGGACGGCGTCGCTAATTGTAAGTTAATGTGGCATTTTTATGAGCGCGTTAATTAAGTGAAATGTGCTCGAAAATTATGCAGCCAGTAGGGCTGGCCAGCGCGTGCTACAGTTAAAGCCATCAACTTATAGCCCAGTTAACGAAACTAAGCAAAACTAGTCGCGGCCAAAAAAACGAGTCAAGAGAGTGAGAACAAATGAAGAAAACTTTTTGACCTTAACAATAATTTACACTTACGCAGCTGGCAAAGTTAGCGCCTCTGCCATGCCCCTTGCCACAACAGGCTGCAAGTCGTTGCGGTCGGTTAACGCGACAATAAAAAACACTTTAAAAAATGCGCCCGTGTTGTTGTTGTTGTTGTTGTTGGGCGTAGAAAAACTTTTAATAAAAAGTAGCAGCAGCAGCAATAGCAGCAGCCAGGGCTTGCTCCCTGTCCATAAAGTGAAAGTGCCCGAAACTTGGGCGTGGAAATTGCAATTTCTTCTGCTGCCACTCTTTAGGGGCGGTTGGTGCGGCTTTTGGGGCGTGACGCATTGAGGCATAAATAACAGCAACATTATTCACACCAACAACAGCAGCACACCAACGGCTGTTACCTCGGCCTCGCTCTCACTCTCTCTCTCGCTCTATCTCTCTTCTGCCTCTCTATTTTTCTCTCGCTTGCTTCCCACAAAACACGCCCCGTTGTATGCTATGGTTTTTGTTTGGCTGCTAAGCAAACTCTAAACTGTCTCAAAACCAAACTTGAGCACAACTTTCTTTGGCCAAAACAACAACAATTACAACAACAACAACAACAACAAGCAGCTTAGTCAACTTGACTTTTTCGGGGTTCGCGTTGCTTGCGTTAAGTTTATTTGCTTTATTTACGCTTAGCCAAGTTTTTACTTTTCTAACCGACCCCCAACACACACAAGAAGACGTCTTTCGGCCCCTCCTCCTGCCCCTCCTCCTGCTCCTGCTCCAGCCCCTGCTCTTGCTCCTCTATTACTCCCACTCAAAGTATATTTTTTAACGCTTTAGCGCATTTTCTTACACATTCAAGTTGTTCATGTTCCTTTATTTATTTTTATTGGCCAAAACTTTGAACGCACTCAAAATGTGCCTCGAATTGATCCCGTGCTAATAGACCTAAATTCATAGCTCACATGTTGCCAATGAAGTTTAAGGTTGATTTATTTATTTATTGATTTATTTATTTATTTTTTATGTATTTATATATTTTTATATTTATATTTTTACCACCGCATTGAAAAATACTCTCAAAGGTAAGATAAGCTTTTTAGTATAAAAAAATAAATAGAAATATACATTTATCAGATAATATAGTTTAAAACAATTTATTTAAGCTAATATAATATTTGATCAAATAAAGAAGTTAGGGACATTCAAATGTGATGAATCAGATTTACTAAAGCAAAAGTCGATTCGGCCAACTGTTACTATATAAGAACTAAATATTTGCTTCTCGTAGGAACTAAATTTGAGCTAATTTTTACAGATGGAAAAATACTTAATTCAAATAGGAAAATTGTTTAAGAAGATAATAAATAATTAGATACAAAAAAATATATAAGTGTGTGCGAATAGAACCAAAAATAAAAACTCCATGATGAATCTCAAACATCTAAGGTATGACCCTATTTAAAAAAAAAATATATATATATATAAAATGTATTTTAACGACTTAAAGTTAACAGCTAAGCAATATAATCTTCATCGGCATATACTTTCAGCTTTAAGACAATTTACAATTTTTATTTTACTATTCTCCAACCACAAAGTCACCGTAAAGTGCACCCTACCATTGCCAACAGGCCGAACTGTAATTGGTTTTGCAAACCCCAAAGAAATGTTGTGATTGTGTTTGATTGCTTCGAAGGGTTTGTCAGCCACTTGCACGACGAGGCCGTGAAAATCAACTTAATATCGTTGGCAATATTTAATCTGAAGAGTTTTTACATTTAATTTGCTGTTGCTTTGCTTTGAAGTTTTTCACGGCATGGCTGTTGTTTTCCTGCGGGCTGACAAACCCAAACCCAAACCCAAACCCAAACCCAAACCCGAGCCCAAACGGCAGCTACCCTAGTCTGTTTGCTGCAAACTTTCTGCGCTGATTTGTATGGGCTTCCAGCTAGCTGCGGCCCACTTGAAATGCATTGCGATTACTTGACGGATAACGGTTAATTTGGTATCCGAGCAGTCCATCATCTCATCTCTATGCCACCAGGCGATGTGATAGCAATGACTTTATCTTATTATACGCCTGATTGACCAGCGAAATTGAGCCGCCGCATGGCCATAAAAATGAAAAGTTGTATCATTTTCACACAGCACACTTTGATGTTATTCCAGCTTCCTTTCAGTGCCTTTTCGTGCTATTCGCAATTCGCTTTTCGCTATTCGCTATCCACTTTCGCTATTAACTGGTGCACAAAATATTGCCACTCCCTGGGGTCGAATGCGCACCAATTGCTCACTATCAAAACTTTAGCATTTTGGCCCAGTCTCCGCTATCCCCGCACCCATCGCTCTCCTCGCTCTTCCCTCTGGCTTGGCAGCTTGTTAAATTTTATTTTTATGTCTATGTCTTTGAGTCTTGCCACATCAAATTGCTTAATTAAATGAATTTATGTTTTATTGCTTCATTGCAAGCACTCAAATTTGATGAGAAGCGCCGCCGGCGACTCCCAACAACAATTTATTCAGACATGTCACGTAGCTCTCCACGGAGTTTCCCTCCAATACATAAAGATAAATATCTATATGCATACGCAGAGAGTGAAATATATACAAATATCGAATTTAATACGAGGCAACGTCTGCTTTGGGTGCTGCTCCTTCGGCGTTTCCTTAATTATTGCGTTAAACTGTGCCAGACAGTCGCAGGCGCTTTGACAGCACTGAGAGTGGGACACGCGTGCCTCGGCATAAGCAAATGAAATATTTGTATAAAATATATGTGTATAGAGGGCCAGACAAAAAATGCCACAAACAACGTTGGGTTTGGGGTTAGGTAAGAGACACAAAAATGCCGAGAATGCTGATGGAAATATCTAATAAAGGAAAAAAATAGACTAGAATATTGTTAATTCTAATATAGAAAGTCTAGAACTTAAAAGAATATAAAAAATTAAATTTAAATTAAAATATATGTATATTCGAATTTGAGAAAAAATAGCTTCACATTAAATATTCTCAAAATTAAATCAGAAAATAATATAATATATTTATCTAATATATTAGGAACAAAACTAGTTCCATTAGTTCCAAGCCCTGTATTTTTTTCTGAATTTGGAAACGAACCATCTAATTCTTTTATTTATGAAATAATAAATCTAATCTAAGTAGAAATTAACTAATATTTGATCGATTTTAGGTCAAGTCATGAACCAGTTTATGTGGATAATTTTGAACTGCAGTATCTACCCATTAGGTGATCTAGTCTATCGTGATATTTTGTACTCCTTGAACAAATCATCTTGAAATTATTTTATCTATATATCCATTCATTATCAAAATATATCGTATGGAATACATAAAACCCTAACTATATAGGAATCCATCAATCTGCCAATCAAGTATCTTTAATTAAAGATATATATATCGATATATGTCGATATATTATCGATATGTTATTTGCTTTATAAACTATGTTATCAAGTCATCAATCTACTTATCAATTTTCTATTCTGTATGAGAGCAATCAACTCAGTAGCTCCCTAGAACCCATCCATTTACACATGATATTTGTACATTTAGATTTTAATAATACATATTTCAATAAATATTCTTACTGTTATACTAATACCATATTTAAAGAGATTATACATGCATATAAATATATGTATATGCATACAGTCATACTTAATAGTTGATAATCTTCATAATTCATTCAACTACAACAACAATATTTGTGTAGTTAAGTTTATACTATTTTCGAAGCTGCCATAAATGCTCTAATAATTTAATAGCAAAGCACTAAAATTACTTTGCAACTATGATGAACGTAAGTTCTTGGTCGGTGGAATTGTTAGCTAAGAGCGAACTCGAAACTGTTTGCCGCAACTGTAACAGAGCCTAAGACTCAAGTCGAGTAAGCTGTTCCGATGAATAAGAGATTCACAGCTCGCATTAACTTGAGCCGAAACTTGTAATACCCACTTGGTCGGGGCTTCCTCTGCTCCTCTTCCTATTCCTCTTCTACTTCTGCTTCTGCTCCTGCTTCTCCTGCTCCGATAAAGGTCTAAATAAGCAGCAACTGTGCTATAATTTGTAGACATTTCTCATAGAACAGCCAGCCGTAGGGCGCAAACGAAACACAGTCGCACCCACACACACACATACACGCACACACACATGCACATCCAGACAATCAGAGCGCATTAAGCAAAGGCAGACAAAGTTTTGTGCGTCGCGCTGGCTTTGCCACACGCATGTTGTCTGCGCCTTGTCTGCCGCACAAAACGGAGAAGGAGGAGGGGGAGGCAGCAGCGCGCAGGGGGCGTCAAGTTCACGCCCACACACAAAACGCACCCACCTGGCCAAGATTTATGTAGTCCAAAAGGTGCGCGCGTCTTAAAGTTGCCCGGAAAAAGCAATGAGCATAAATTTATGCCCCAGACAAGGGCAGAGACACGAGAAAAAAGTACCTGAAAGGGGTTACAAGGGGCGTGAGTGTGCGTGTGCGTGTGTGTGTGTGCGCGCGCGGTCGCATTCGTTGTGGTCAGCATAATTAGGCTGCCATTAGCAGCAACTGTAACTTGTGGCCCCGGCATAACTCAAAAGCCAACTCCGGGATATCTTGACCAGATTTTTTTGTTATATTGCGAGCATTTTGGCATTTTGTGTGGTCTAAAGTTTTTGGGATCTCGGGAGGGTGGCGCTTGCCCTCATAAATAACCCCAACGACAAGAAAAAAATAAAATAACAAGGAGAATAGAAAGGAGTTATTCGATTCGGGTTTCATTCGTCTGCCGCATGCAAATGCATTATTAATGAGGCGCTTTGTAGAATTCATGATTTATGGGCGACACTTAATTAGGATCTTTCGGAATTCCAATGGATTTCCATTGCGAATGGCTTTTGCATATATATTTGTATTCAGCCTGTAGCCTACTTTTAAGCGCTGAGCCTTAAATGCAAATAAAATTACAAAAAATAAACACGCACACACACGCAAACACAGACACACACTCACATACACGCAAGCACAGTCAATAGCATAAATAACAAAAAAAAAAAAAAAAACAAGAACTGTGTAAATATAACATTTAAATCAGAATCAGAATCAGGCTTTGTCGCTTAAGCACCAGCTGCCACAGCGTTGTTGTTGTTTGGATCTTTTTTTTTGTGAATTTGTGTCATAAATATTGCAATTAAAATGTCATGATTTTTATGCTATACAATAAAATAAAATAATTGTGCGAGATATATAAAATAAATGGGGTAATATAGACAATGAGAGACAGTGGAAGCTCTACGGCTAGATAAGAATCTATTTATGTATAAGGGTTTGATTTAAAAAAGAAAATTAATGTTGAATGAATGAATATTAGTGCAGGAAGTAATTAATAGTAGATTATTGACTGATTAATCAATTCAAAATTTATGAATTAATTTTAGTCAAGAATAATAAATGATTTTATTACATTTATGCAATCCAAAGATTATTTATATATGTATTTTTTATTTATGTACGCACATATAAGTGAGCGTAAACACCGTTTGCATTGAGTTTTTGAACGATATGATCACCTTGTGAGTTTCATTGTGAGAGTGTCAATCGTATCACTCTCGAAATCATATTCGCGATAAGAAAAATCCAACTAAAAGATCTCCTGCCCAGAGCTAGAGCTCTGAGAAATACACATCAATATCATACATATATAAATCTATATTTAAATATAATAATAGATACATATTATTGTATATATAATCAAGTCGGAAAATATTTTAATTTCATTCGGATCCTTAATAAATACTCTGTCTATTTTATACAGGGTATTCAATGCTCAATCATATCTACAAGTTTATATTATTTTATTTTCATTCGCTTTTTATATGTTCTGATAAAGCTCTGAATTTATTACAGGCAAAATAAACAAATATACTTTTTATGTGCACGATATTTTCGAAGTCCAATATAAAGCCAAAAGAAAACTATCAGATTTAGTTAATTATCCCACTATTTTAATCAAGCAGAAGAAATCACTGCAGAATTTTCCTCTTAAAGAAAATTGCTTAATACACTAAGAAATTTATAAATTGCAGAGATTAAAAATAATAATACAATTAATAAAATACTGATAAAAATGTGTTTATCTTCATAGATAAATTACAAGTTTTAAATAATGCAATTTGAAAGCAGTGAAATTACTAAGGCTGATGGCAGAGTGACCGCGAGAAGCGATGCGATGCGATAAGCGCTAATAATTGCAGCGATCTGCAAAGCGATGACATGGCAGAGTGAAAGAGAGAAATATTGCTTGAATTGCATAAAAGAATGTATTGCAGATACTAGCCAGCGGTTATTTAAGCTCAGCACGCAACAAAAACACCAGCATAAGAGAAGCTTTATCATGCGATAAAGCGAGAAAGCATTTCAGAAATGCGTTCTCGCAACTCGCTTTAAATTGTCGCTTTGGCTCTCTTCTCGCTCTTAAGCGATCACATATAAAGCTGCATGCAGAGCTTTCTCGCACTTTGTCGCTCAATAGCATCGCATCGCCTCTCACGGCCACTCTGCCGTCAGCCTTAGGCTTTAAAGCTTAAAACTTAGTTCATGTTTATCTGTGATTACATTAACAGCAGCTGCTTCACCGCCAACATATTCACTCAAGTTATTAACAGCCTAATGCACTGTTAATAGAATGTTCTTCTAATCTACCACAAGGTTTCCCACGATGTAATCTCAGATTTATCTGCGACGCCTCTGCCGCTCCAAATTAAATATTTAAATTAAAAGTAGGCCAGAACTTGAAATTACTAATTTCGAAATTTATTATTTATTATTTTAGTTATAATCTATACACAAATAAAGAGATACATTCGAGAAATATTATTCTATGCACTTTGTAAATTTAAATACTCGGGAAAATTCGGTTCAGCACATCTGAGGTATAATTAAATTGTAATCATATAGATAATGTAATCACATTACAATAATAATTGCCTACATTTGTTGTTGCTGTTGTTGTTGTTGTTGTTGCCTGTGCTGCAAAAACAAATTGCGCAATTTATTTGTAATTAGCGCGGCTAATTTATGCCAATTTGCGTAGCGGAAAAGCGAAAAAAGCGAGTTAAGTGTGTACATGTTTTTTATATGTACATATACGTAATGTATGTGTTTATTTATTTATTTATTATTTTTTACTTATTTTTCGTTAGCTCTTCCACATTTTTTTTTTTTTTTTAAATTAGCAAGTAAATATAATTAATTGAATACACATATACATATGTATAGCATATAAATAGATTTGTATGTATATGAAGGGAACATTTTTAAATTGATGGCAAATTAAAATTGGTTTAAAGCGCTGAATGCCGCATTAAAATAAGCCGATGCTTCCGCTATATGCGTAGCACGTGCGCATAAATTAAATTATATGCTGATGCGGCTGGTAACCCTGGCATCGGCAGCGTCGCCAGCAGCCAGTGTTGGATAACTGACAGTATATCAAATTTCATTCATTAATTTCCATTTGGCAATGCCGCCACGCCTGTCGTCTGCGAGCAGACAGCAACATTGCCGCCGACTATCCATCAGGGCATTTCGGCAGGAGTCGCCGCTGGATGGTAGAAGAGAGCAAGAGGGGAGACGGGAGGGTGGGCCTGGATGCGCTGGCAACACCCCAGAGCCCAACGCTCCTTGGCAGCATGTAATTCAAAACCTGTGCGCTGTTTGCTGTTGCCCGTTGTCTGTTGTCTGTTTTGTGTTTTGTGTTTTTTGTATTTTGTGCTCTGTTCTGTTGCCTAATCATGTATGAATGAATAATGACACGAATTTGACAAAGCACAAAATGTGTAGACATAAAAGACAAGCAACAGCAACAACAACAACAACAACAACAACCAAATTTATTCATGCACGTAAATGCGCAGCATAGAGAAGAAGTAGAAATTGAAGGAGAAATAAGAAGAAAAAAGTTAGTTGGGAAACTTGGGTCGAAGATGTAATATCCTTGCAGTCAAAGGACGTTTAGATATTATTTTACATATTTACTGCTTTTAGCAGGCAATACGCTGATTCCTTCAATGAAAGTTTTAAATGGAACCATTCTGATACCCTTAATAGTCTCATAACGCGCAGCTCCCATTTGACACAACTCAGCTACTGCAGGTTTATATTGAATGACTGAAAACTGAAAACTGATATACCCTCCGTCAGGCTAGTCGTCATAGAAGAACCCCACGAAAAGTACGAAATGTGGTACAACAAATTTGTTTTGGCCGAGCCCAGTGTGCGCAGTGATTTACCAGGGACGACAAGTAAAAATTGCAAAACGCGGCTCAGCTTACAGAAGCGGAAACAGGAGCTGGGCAAGCGAATAAGCGAGGGAGTGGGCTGATGCGGGCCAGAGGGGCGTAATTCATAACAAGGCGTGGTCATTTGAGAACCAACGTCTAGCTAAGCATATCAAAGCCGCGACGAAAAGTTAAGCAGCGGCTGCTTTTAATTATGACACCTCGGAGCGCGAGCAGAGTTGGCCAAGTAGCTGCAAGTGACCCCACCCCCGCCTACCATCATAAAGCTAAAGCTGGAATGGCTAACAAAGAGAGAGAGAAAGAAAAAACGAAGCAGCAAATTTACATTTATTATTAATGTACTTATGCTGCAGCGCACAAAGACGAGAGAGAGTCTGCCCCAAGTTGTGTGCAATGATTTTAGCAGTGTGTCTTGGCTAACACGCACATAAACACACACCCACCCACCCACTCACACGCACCCATATTACAGGTATTCTACTGCGAGCATTATGAATTTGTAATGACGTTTGTTACGCACACACAAATCCCCAGAGATGCAGACCACGTAATCAGCGCATTGAACTAAATTCATATTTCTTATTGTCGGCGTACGAGAAATATTTTGTTTATTTTCAGTTGCTTTCTCGTTTCTGCTATTATTTATAGCTTGTGCAAGTTTAATTTAACTAAAGAAAATATTTTTTACCTCGAGCAAAATATTATATTCCTTGCATTTGAAGACCTTTTTGTGGCTATATCGATTAAATTGTATTTTTATATACTGAATATTTATATGACATTTTAATTACAAGTTTTTATTATTACTACACATACATGGTTGATAAATGTTGTTTATCTTGTTAGTTCTTTTCAATCACATCCATTTGCTTGAAAAGTAATTAACAGAGCAAAAGCTCTACAACAAATCTAACATAATGTTATTGGCAACGCACAAATGTTAACACCGCTTAACATAAACTTTAATACCTAGTCACTATATGTTAAGCAACAATATATTTAACATGCTCTGTTATTAACAGAGTAAAAATTCTACGACAAATCTAACATAATGTTAATGGCAACTCACAAATGTTAACACCGCTTAACATAAACTTTAATACCTAGTCACTATATGTATGTTAAGCAACAATATATTTAACATGCTTTGTTATTAACAGAGTAAAAATTCTACGACAAATCTAACATAATGTTAATGGCAGATAACAAATGTTAACACCGCTTAACATAAACTTTAATACCTAGCCACTATAAGTTGAACGACAATACATTGAGCGATTTTAACTACTCTGTTATTAACAGAGCAGAGACTCTATGACCAATCAAACATAATCTTAATGACAACTCACAAATGTTAACACAGTGTTAACAATGTTCAACTTTTAACCTTATATATTGAGGTATTTGATGAAGAAATATATAAATATTTATATATTCACAACAATTTAAAGTTATAAACAAATAATATCTTTTATCTCAAAGAAAGCAAAACTCTCTTTGAAACTATTTAACATAAATATATTAATAGATAAATATAAATATTATACACTTCTTATTCAAGTATTGATAAACAATTAAAATCAAACCAAGTTAAGCTACTTAGCAGAAATTACAGCTGCCTGTCACTCTAGCGGAATAGCCATGAAAAATTAATAAATTTATTTTTAGAATTAATTTCAGTTTACCTTGAACCCAAAGCCCACGAAGTCGCCCGGCAAGCAATCGAATCTAAGGTGACGGAATAACAAATTATTTGCCTTCTCTTTTCATTTTTTGCATGAGTTTAGCTTTTTGCTGACTTACTTAGAAGAAAAGTATAGCCTACCCATGAACGCTCGAATGATATGAACCAAAAAGTTATTTCTACAGCAAGAGCATTACAGCAGCTCTCTACCCAGACCAACTCACACTCACACACATGCACAAATTGATAGCATTGTAGTTTTCCAGCGAGTTTGATTGGGCGAAGCAGACAAGCGCCTTATGATTTCCTCTTTGTCTCATGTTTCGTTCGTCCTTTTTGTGCGCCGAGTGCGTGTAAAAAATTGCAAACATTTAAAGTTTGTTACGAGACGAAACGCAAAACTTTGCCAGCAACGAGAGCAAAAGGTGCAATGACATGGCCCAGACCAGACTGAAGAGCTAGAGTGCTGCTGGCCGAATATGTGTCTTTGGGGGTGCATAAAATATAAAACACACACACACACACACATGCTCAGACGTTGGGTGGGAATTAGGCGCATGTTATATTTATGAAGCACACATATAGAGCTGCGGAACTGGCAAAAGCTTTTTATAATTCATTTGCAACCAAAAGCAGGAAACATTTCTGGCATTTCATTTGCGTAACTAGGCGGGGCGGGGCTGCAAGGAAACTTGCTCGAACAATGAAAAAAAAGGAGGCGTGAAAAAGCCGCAGGCTCAACATTTAACACCAACTACAGGAGCACGCACATCCCAGAGGCCAAGGCCCAACAGGATAATGGCCAGGACACGCAGGCAATTAACGCAACGCCCAGGCAGCCAGGGACACGTGGTAGCTGCAGTCAAATGTCAAAAGGAATTACGGCCTACTTCAAGGTCTTCAAGGCCAAAGACGCCTGTCCTCGTCTAATTCTTGTTATTTAGCATCTAGGTTTATTGAAGTACTCATTCGCATTAGCCTTGGCTGCCTAACACAGATAGGTGGATAGGCGAGGGCTGCACAATTTACATTTAGCAAAGGACATAGAGCGCTGTTTGTCCCCCACTCGAAATCAAAGTTTTGAAATGCACTTGCGAACGGGCAGCATTTCATTTCAAGCGGCACAATCAAGGCTGCAGGCAGGGAAAGGCGCAGCGAGCATATCCTGGCGAAAGCACTTGAGAATTGAGAAACAAAAAGCACTGGCAATGCAATAAAACTGGCGAAAATAGAGAAAAAATTTTATTTATTTTCACAGAACTTGCGCTAAACAAAAAGTGTTGAATGCCCCATTCGGGCCAAAAAGTATCCAGCACAAAAAGCAAATAGCTTCAAAGCGAAACAAATAAAAAATATAAAAATATGAGATACTTGGCAGATGGTCAAGAGCCGCACAACTAAGAGATATCCTAGATGGAGCAGAGCAGAGCAATAACATATAGATTCATATAGCTCGCTTGAATGTTTTATAAATATACGATTCTTTTGACTGAACCAGCTATGCTTGATGTATGCTGTATTAGTTTTTCTCATTAATCAAATATTTTTTTATTTTTCATATAATATTATAATTAAAAGAGCTGCATTTGCTATTAATATTTTGATTTCAGCTGTCTTCTCATTATTTTTCCCTTGTTTTCTACACTTATTCAGATTAAAGATCCAAATCATAATTGCAATAGTTGCATCAGAACTGAATTTGTTGAATAAAAATACAATTAGCTCTTCCGTTCAATTATTGCCTTCATTTTCTCTTCTGCTATACATAGAACACCTCTCAATTCTATTTCAATTCTATATCTATTTCAACCTCCCCATATCATTTGATCGTTTGTCCTCTATTCTATTAATCCAACTTTACTTATCGCTCTTATTATCTTAACTTTTATAAAAATTCGTTTAATTTCCTATAAGAGTTGATCTTCAATTCTAATTTATCAAAGGTTAAATACATATATACGTGTATGTATATATAATCTGATATATTCATATATACATACATTCTGATGCCCTAACCTCAAAAATTCAAACATTTCTATTTAGTTTTTGGCATCAAAGAGGAAATTATCTTACTCTAAATTATCACCACTTTATATTTGCTCTACTATTCAACTTTCCACTAATAGCTTCTATTGTTTCAGCTTTCACGCTTAAAGCTAATATACCCCTTTATAGAATTCATACTTTAGCGGGTATTGGAAAAATATGTCGTTGGCATTGCAACTGGCGCAATGTGTCCGAATTGCGTTCGGGTTCGGCGGCTAGTTGGGTTCCATGGAGGCAAAAAACTTTATTTTGGTTTCAATTTGCGATAAAAACAAGCTGCAAGTTGGCCAAAACAGCGGCGCCCGGGCAGCAGGCAGCAGGCAGCGGGCAGCGGGCAGCGGGCAGCGGGCAGCGGGCAACGGGCAATGTCACCAAATGAAATTTAACAACTCGCTGGGAATATGAGCGCGGGTGCAAAGGACAAGCCGGTCGGCGACTTGGTCGTCTTGGGTGCCATGACTTGGCACAAAAGGCACAAGAAATGCATTTGCTGTTGTCGCTGCTTGTTTTTCAACATTCATAATAAATTTGCAGGGCACACGCCCACGCCCACGCCCACGCCCTGGCCGAGCCCAGGGCAAGAAAAGTAAAACAAGAGCAGCTGCAGCTGCAACTGCAACTCCCAGAGCACTTTTTTTGCCTTGTTGTCCCGCTGCTGTGCTAGCTCATTGCTCGCCAGTTGAAATGTAACGGATGCTGAAATTTATACACACATATATAGATATATACGTATCTATAAACAGGATATGACAGGCAGCAGGAAGCTGTCTGCCAGCTATACCAAGTGCAGCTTCTACTAATTCAACTAGTTTTTGTGCTTCCAGCTGCCCGGGCTGCCTTTGGCCGTATCTAAACGCCGCCTCGGAGCCTGCTGAGCAACAAAAACAGTGCCTCTAAATATTTGATGCACTGCATGAACTACTACGCATATTTATTGACAAATATGCGCATTTCACGTAAACGGGCATCCTGTGAAAATACTTCAGGATGCGCAGCAGCACAGCAGCATAACTATACTTATTTATTTTATTTAAAGTTTTCCGTTTCCGCTGCTTCGCTCTCTAAGCAATGCTTTGCTGGCTTTTGCAGCCGAAACTTTCTTTACCCACTTGACAGCCTTTATATTTGCTTATTCACAAGACCAAAACTAAATTTGAAATATAATTGTAATTATTTTATTTTTGTTTACAAGTAAGTGCTGCTTTCTAGTTGCTTTAATATTTATTTGTTCAACTAATAAATATTGATTGCACATTATTACATACTCTTGCACGTCTTAAAGTTATATTGATTTGCTTCGAACTCCGAATAGGAGGAAGGCAAAATATTTAATCGCTGTTGACTATAGAATAGTGTACGCATGAAAATAGAGCTACTAGACTTTTAGTTTGATCTCATATAGAGTCCATAAATTATATACAAATAAGCTACACTTTATATCTAGTCTAAAAGTATTATATATTATAAATTCGCTAATCGTATAGATCGTCTCAAATCAATAGATATATAGACATATACAGGTAGTATATATAGGCAAAAACAGAATTTCAAAAAGAAGAAAATACAAAAAATACCTAAAAAAAATAAAAATAAATAAATAAATAAAAAATAAATACAATTGGAGTCCAAGTACTAATATTAGTATGGATTCATTTGAATAATAATTACATATTTACGCCCATACGCGTGCTTGATCAGTCTGTAGTGCCTGACTGCAAAATGTTCCCATGGAACAGGTTTTACATATAAGATTTTTATAGCGCTTCCCCTTAAATTTTTTATAACATCCACGCTAACTTTATTAGCGATAGCGATTCTTTTAAGACCAAATAAATTTCAAATAAATAAAGCGCATATAAAGGCTTTATAAAGCTAGGCACAAATAAAAGATTGAGTGGGTGTAAATTTTTTTATTTATTAGCAATTCAGATGAAAGTGGGAAAACTTTTCAACGAAAAGCATCAAAAATTTATCGCTCGCAATGCTCGAAATTGTCAAGTCAATATTTTAAACATAAGAAGCGCATTATACGCATTATATCGGTTAGTTACGGCCAGCGCAGAGTACGGACTGTAAATCTGGGGACACACAACTAGCACGAGTTGCATATAAATCACGTATACGCAATGTTTTCCAATTGGTGAATACTATAAATTACAGCGTCGACACAATAAACAACACAGACAAGATGGGAGAGAATGTGGGGGATGGGCGAGAGAGAGCGATCTAAAGCTGAAAATAAACCACAAACGCGAGAGAGGTGAGAAGTGAGGAGTGGGAGGGAGAGGGAGAGGGAGAGAGAGAAGTAGCGGGAGAGCACTCAGCAATGCTGCATTTAATTAGAAGCGACTTTAAAGTAGTTCCCAGAATAATGTTACTTAAATAAACTTGACAGAGTTTCTAGTCGAAGTTTTCGCATATTTTACATATAGTTTAAGTTTAGTTCTTGATGCATTGTTTACCGTTTGTAATGCTCAGATTATAATCTGACAAACAAAATCATAAATAAACAAAAGTCTTATGAAAAAAAAAAAATTCAGCTTAAGTGCAACAGCACAAAAATCAAAACATCAAAACTCAGCAGAGCCTCAACAAGAAGAGCAAGAGACAGAAGCAGAAAAAGAAAAAGAAGATGAAGAAGAAGAGAAGGAGAAGAATAGCAACAACAACAATAATTGAAAAGAAGCAGCACAAGAGTAGCTTGTGAGCAACAACTTTATCCAATTTCTCGCTGCGCTCATGCTTTCTCCCTAGGGTATATTCACTTTGCGCGGAATGATGTAACGGCTGAAAGTCGAAGATATTTTTAGCATGAGCCAGATCTATGTGAGTCGAATATTATAAAAGTGAATTTAATCAAACTATGACAGTAGAAGGAACTCGATAGCGGATAGATAAATTAGCCAATGATACAACTTCTCCTTTTTTTATTATTATACCCTGAACCCATTGAAAATGGGAAATCAGGGTATAATGGTTTTGTTAAAAGTATGTAACAGGGAGAAGGAGGCGTGGCAGACCCCACAAAGTATATATATTCTTGATCAGGGCGACAAACTGAATCGATTTAGCCATGTCCGTCTGTCCGTCTGTCCGTCTGTCCGTCTGTCCGTATGTATGAACGCGTCGATTTCTGAAGATATAGAAGCTAGAGACTTCAACTTTTTTTTAAAATGCTCGTATATAGCGCGCGCATATCGAGTTTATCACTAAAAATCGATAACTCATCCCGTTATTTTTTTATCGATCAAAAACCTTATCGAAAACCAGTTATAAAATTATATCTCCTACACCTTTAGAGCTAAAGTCTCAAAATTTTAAATGTAGACTCGACTGCACGTGATAGAATTTCGGTTTTTGTTATAATTCACCCCCCACCCCTATATCCACCCCCTTACCCTCATCTCTGTAAAAGGCGTATTTCAAATACTAGAGACTTGAGCTTTGGCAAATATACGCATAGTAATGATAAAACCACATTCTGAAAGTTTCATGAAGAACGTACGTCCAGAAAAAAAGTTATTGAACAATTAAGTTCCCATAGTAAGCCCACACTGCAGCCCATGCCTGTTAATGCGTGCGTGCCTATGGGTGTCTATGTATATGTTTGCGTGTGTGTATGTGTTTGTTTAAGCTGAATGACACTAAAAATTATTGAAATGGCTGTTGCTCGGAGGGTTCAGGGTATCTCGTAGTCGAGCAGTCTCGACTAGAGCTTTCTTACTTGTTTTTAAATAGTAATTAATCGGTGGAAGCTATATATATAACCGAATTTGGTAAGCTCATTGCTAATATCGGTGTACATATTTATTTATCTGAATATTTTAATTAAATAAATTTTTATAAAGAAAAAATTAAATGTTATATATACATATACATATATGTTCATGAACCAAAGGTTAGAGTATTTCAAATTCCTTATATTTGTTAATTGTCTATTTCGTTTCTTGTTCTACTTTCCTTTTTGTTTTTGCTCAACGCTGGGGCAAGGCGTATAGCGCCTAAGCACGTACAAATCGCATTTCTTAGGCGCTGGTCTTATCCTTTTTTATGGCTGTGCGGATGTATGTGTGTGTGTGTGTGTGTTGGTGTGTGGGTGTGACTGAAAGTATGCTACGGCAAAAGGCAACGCTTGTTTGGCTGTCAGATTTACTTGTCTACTCTCGCATTGCCGCTCCCTCGTGCTCGCTCCTTGGCGCTATGCATCTCTCTCTCTCTCTCGCTCGCTCACTCCTTTACGCTCTATGTGTGTGTGTGTGTGTGTGCTATAAATTGACAGCTAAATCTGCAAAAACATGATAAGACTAGCGACATGCCAATGCGGCCAAGGACTCCCTTCGCAGCCCTGCCCCAATGTGTGTGCTATCTGTGTTTATATCTGTATCTCATCTATTTGGGCCAGGCCTCTATATCTATCTACTTAACCCAACAACAGTATAAACAACAACAACGACAACAACAAGAGCGACAGCAACAAATACAACCAAATATTTTGGGCTGCGAAATTGCTTTTCGATTTATTTTTATATGTCTGCCAAGTTGCGAGCATTGTGACAAATTAGTCTTAACTTTTTTTCTTCCTGCTTTGTTATTGTTTATTGTTGTTGTTGTTGTTGTTGTTGCTGTTGTTGTTCTGTTTTTGCCAACTTGGCAAGATTTTTATCAGCCTCCCATGCTATAGAGCAAACCGTTAGATTCTCATTTAAGCGTGGCCAATAAATTCAACTGATTAAACTCTTGATTACATGCTTATATATGCTTATATACGAAAAAATGGTGAAAAATTAAATTAATTTTGTTATTTATAGTTTTGTTATTCGTGAAAATGTGAAATGAAAAACAATCATTTGCAATCTTGTATCAACATGACTAATAATTATTTGACTAAATTCAAAATCAAATACGAATTTGATTTTAGAAAGAAAATCATAATTCAAAAACATTTAAAGCGGTTAAATATTTAATAACAGCAGAAAATATTTTAATATTGAATAAAATATATCATACAAGAGATTCTTTTTAATTCAATCCAAATAATTGATTATTTAAATCTTTTATTACATCGATTCTCATATATAATCAGTACATTAAGTATAAAATTAAATTTTAATTTAGAGACAGAACAAAAAAAAAAAAAAAAAAAAAACAAAACAAGAAATGAATAAATCTTAAAATATTTATTGTAAAATCGCTAAAGACTTAGTATTTAGTTTAAATATTAATCTAAAATATTCGTGCTAGGTCTTTTATTTTATATATAAGACAATTAAAATTTTTATAAAAATAAATATATTTTGTGTATATAAAATATTAAAATAATATATAATTTTAATATATTCTAAAATACAAAATACATACAAATTAATAATAATTTAGTCAAAACAAATTTAATTTTAGTTAGAATTTAATTAGAAGTTATTTTGTTAGTGAAAATACGGCAGGAATAAAATACTATATACTCTTTTCAGACAGATAATAATCACATTTCATTCTGCCTCAAACATTATCCGCATTATCCCATAAGTTGCACATACTCTATATATATTTATCATTTTAATTGTTCTATAATATTTCCCTAAATATTGTGTACTAAATATTTCTCTGATGGTCACACTGCTGATGATGCAACCAATATACCCGTTTTACACACTTCTAAATTACTCGAGAGCTAAAAATAAATGGACACAAACTATTCCAGCTGCAGAGCCAAACGAAACTTAATAATGATTAAATTTCCACATGTTATCTCAGGTGTGTCTATGCTCTACCTTCTATGATGAGGACGAGCGAAACTTTTTAGCAAAGCAAAAATTGCGCTCAACGTGGAGAAATAAAAACATAAACTCTGGCTGCTCTTACCTAGGGTCTTGGTCCACTGGGCAGTGGGCCGCCAGTCCGGATAGTGCTTGGGGAAGAGTTCGCGGGTCCAATAGGTGTGCAGGACGACCTTATAGACGGCCAGGCGGTCCAGAGTGCAGCCCGTTAGGGGGGCTGGCTGCGTGGCTGCTGCGGGGGCTGCGCTTACGGCTGGCGTATTCTGCGTGGGCGTGGCATTGGCATCCGTGTAGTAGTAATTGCGGTAATTGCCATTCACATTTGCATTCGAATTGCCAGTGTCGAAGTTTATGAAGTTTTGATTGTCAAGATTTTGTCTTTGTTGTTGCTGTTGTTGTTGTTGTTGTTGTTGCTGTTGCTGTTGCTGCTGATTGGCCACAGTATAGGCGTATATAGCCGGATTTGATATGAAGGATGCACCGTAGCTGTAGCCGGACTGCGCTTCGGATGCAGCAGCGACGGCAAGCGCAAGCAGCGAGCAGAGCATCGCTGCCAGCAGCTGTTCGAATTTGAATTTCGCTTTCATTTCGCTTAATTTCGAATCTTTTGTATTTCTGCTGTTTTTGTCAACTGCAGCCGCCTGGTTTATTTATAGATTTTGGATTATTTTCTGCTTTCTATATCTTTCTCAACTTTGTTGTACACTTTTACATTGGCCGCTGCTTATAAATAAATGCACGCACGCACGCACCGACACAGTCACTCACACATACACACACACATGTAGGCGCGCACATGTGTACCGCGCGCGTGCTTATTTTTGGGTTCCTTTTTCCCTATTGAAATTCACGTGGCAGCGACGACGCGTGCGATTCCTATGGGCTACGGCAAGAGCATCGACAACCGTTTGCTTGCAAAGTTCGTTGCGTACTGAATGCTGAGCGCATGTTGCGGCAGTCGCGGCGACAGCCAAATATCACCCAGCGACAGCATAACGGCAGTTATGCAGCGAGCAGCAAGCAGCGAGCAGTGAGCCCCACAGCCAGGCAGAGAGAGAGAGAGAGTGCCAGCGAGTGAGTGGAGAGAGTGGCCGCCGGTTGGTACTTTTACGCTCTGTGTTGGGGAAATTTCTTTTCGTATTGTCTGCGAACAGAAAAACGAAAAAGCAGCCTGTTGAGCTTTGGCTACAGCAATGTGCGTATCACTCATGTTGTTGCTATTGCTGTTGTTGTTGCTGCTGCTGTTGTTGACCTCAAAGCTTTGGGCACATTATTGCACATTTCCTTTTCGGCATTTGAATGGGCAGCGTTAATGAAGCGGTACTTGTCATGCAATTAACGGTAACTGCCAAAGCGCCGACTGGTATGCAATGCCAACTGTACTTAGCAACGCCAACGACACACAGAGCGAGCGAGAAAGCAACAACAGTTGTCAACAATGAGCGCAATTTTCGATTAAAATCAATTGAAGCACTTTAATTGCTACAATTCAATTAAACAGCGCGCTAATGGACAATGCACAACTAAGTAGCAACAACAGCAACAACAACAACATAAACAATGACATCGATTTGAAGCGTGGGCCTTCACACACACACACACACACACATATAGTTGGGAATGAAGGGAAATTCTTGTTAGTTGTGCGTCGAAATTACTTTTCAATTCTTTGCGCATTGTTTGTGGCAGCTTAAGTGGAGCTTGTCAAGCCAAAACTTTTAGTCCAGGCGCAAATACAAAAAAAAAAAAAGAAACACTTACCTGGATCTAATGCCCAAAAACTAACAACACTGAAAAAACAATTATGTAATTTAGTATATCATAACGTAAAGTAGTAAAAATCTACGTAAATCTGTTTATGGGATTTGTTGATCGCTCTACGGGAAATCAGTGTGACCAACAGGTTTACTAAAAGTATATAACAGAAATTAAAAAACAAAAAATAAATATGTAGCAGCTCAAAATCTAAATTTTTTTGTGATGACAGGAATAAAGTTTGGCATTCAATGAAGATATGAAAACCATTCTGTGTAAAAAGATAAAAATTGAAATGCAAAATTGTAGTCAAATCTGATCGACGAACGGAATCACCTTCCAAATTTGGTAAAGTTTTTTTTTTTTCAATTTATTCATCTCAATTTGAAACTAAACTCTAATTCTTTTTCTGCTTTTCCTCATTTTTTATGTAACACTTTGAAAATGACAACACTGAAAAGAATTATTGAAAAATATATAACCCACAGAAGTAAGATAAAACCTTTCGTTGATTAATTTTGAAAAATATTTCCAAATAATAAACTTTAACTTGTATTATTAAATATGTTTTTTATACATGGCTTTCATTGTTATTTTGTACCTTTCTATTATTTAATTACCAATACAAATTAATAAGTTAAGTATTTATAATAATTAATAATTTATATTGTTTGATTTCCAACTAGAACCCACTCCAGTTGGGTTCAGTGTATTTTCCACCCAATCTCTACCCATGCTGCACACATAATTGCTATTGACACACACCTCCACACCAGCACACACTTACATACCTCCACACACACACACACACACACACACACACACACACACACGCGTGCGCGTGCACACCTACGCTCAACACAATTATACTATCCGAAAATGGCTGTTTTGGGGTCCTCGAACAATTATGTGTTGCACTTAAACGATTTGTACGTGATGTAGATTGTGTCGTCAACTCCCACATGAATACAACAAGCAAACAGCCACCCATTCGCTTCATTACCCCCACCCCAATCTCTCTCTCACTCTGTCTCTGTCTCTCTCTGTCTCTCTCACACCGTAGACTGTAATCCTCTGCACGCTCGCGTGCTTCTCTATGTAAATTGTGCGTGCGTGAAATTTATTGCAGTTAATAATAATTGTCCATTTACAATTCGTATTGTCCGGGCTGTCGTGGCCACGCCTCCGACGACCACAGCGCCCACTTGTGGTCAATTATAAAGGACAATTTGCTTTTTGTCTTAGACAGGTTGGTAGTGCCCATGCGAGAGTAGCTAGCGGGCAATCGGGGGCGTGGCAGTTGCCCCTTTGGGAGCTTTTATTGCGCCTTAAATGCCGTCCATTAGTTGGAAGCTTTACTGTTTTATGAGCCACAGTTAAATTTATGCTTATGATGTGCTAATGTTTCTAATGTTCATTTTGTGCTTTGTTTGCTAAATGGCCAAAGAGAAACATTGCCAAACCAAGAGAAAAGCCCAAATTGTGATTAATTTGGGTAATATGTGGGACGATGGAGACCTTGAAATGGTCCATATTGAAGCAGTCTTTGAAAGCTAGAGAAAACAGCATATTGTGGACTATATCCAATAATCCATCATATTCAAATAGAATAATAATAAGAATCCTTAAAAACTAACAGGTTTTCATTTGATCATTATACCCACATTTCAGCTGTTAGCACTAACGTTTGCCACCACTGTAAACTGCTAGAGCAGCCAATATAAGGGGAAATTGCGCTCAGCACAGCCATTGCACAGGCGCACTTTGCACTTACTCTCGCCCATGCTCTCGCTTACTCTCTTCCTTCATTCATCTCTCCCACACCTGTACACACACACACTCACGCACACAGTTGCACGCGGCATCGCGTTTCATTGAGCAAAGCTGAAATCGGAAATAAAAAAAAAAAATCATTCGTGCATATTACACGCAAATGTGCTGTACGGATAAGTTGAGTTAAAAACACACACACAAGTACACACGAGATATGCATGCAAGCAGCGCCAATGAGCTTTGGCTCTGGCTTTGATTTCCGCTTTCATCTATTTGACTTGCATGCACCCACACCAACACACCAACACCAACACACACACTCATGCACGCTGGCAAACAGCTGCAAAATTCCTAATAAAGTTGGCATTTGCCAAACAGAGACACAGACGTGCAGACAAACAACAGAGCAACAGCATAACCCAAGGGACGCTGCCCCCGCCCCTTCCTTTCCCTTCGCATTCCCTTGCGCGCGTCACACACCTGTACCGGTATTGTTTGTTGCTTTTATTGAATGTTGAGCAAAAAGCAGCCAAATGCAACAACAGAGGCAGCAGCAGCAGCTGCAGCGGCAGCGGCAGCGTCATCAGCAGCACTGCAGAATCGTAGCATACGTGTGCATTCCCCACCTGGGACACCTTACATTTGCATAAAATAAAAACTTGTGCGGGTGCTGCTGGATATTTTTCTTCTTTTTTTTTTGTGTGTTCTCTTGCTCCTTTTATTGCAGCGCATTTTTTAGTTGATTTGCGTTGTTTTATTGCGCTTTATCCAATTTTTGCTGTTGCTCTTGCTGTTGTTGTTCGTGGCAAGGCAAATAAATAAATCCACTCAAAATAAATGCAACCACAGCAATAGCAACAACAACAACAAGAGCAACAAGAACCGTAAGCATGGCTGCAACTGTTATTTTGTGTGACGTCACATTACTTCTTGTTGTTTTCATAGACTTCGACTTTGGCTCCGTTACGTTTTACAGTTATTTATGCGCGGCAGCCAAAAGCTTTACAGCACCAGCAGCAACAACAAAAAACACTGAATACGTATCGTGTGTGTGTGTGTGCGAGCGAGAGGCCCCGCTATTGGTGCTTTGTGGTTGGCCCTTTCGGAACGTTCGATTGCGACGCGTCTGCCATTTGAGTGTGCTGTAAATTTGACAGCATGGAAACATGCGAAGGCGGGGATATTCGTCTCAATTCATTTTCGATTTGGATTAGTTATAATATTGATAAGTATAAAGAAAGCTGTTTTCATTTTCGCTTCTGATTGTTTAATTTAAATGTGTTTATTTAACAACAAACAAATTGGCTTATTTCATAAAATCACACACACACTCACACGCACACACAAATAGTATAGCCGGCCTATTAAATAATTCAATATTTACGCAAAATATGTTAATTGAAATTAAAAATGATTTCTTAATTGAAACGTTAAAAAACCTTTCAGCAAAATGAATTTGTTGAAAAGGAAAAAAAAACATATATATATGCATATGTATATATTTTTATCTATTAATTCACTTTGATTGATTATACTCGGCATTTTTATTATCTATGTATTTGTTGCTCTCATTTAACGGCAGATGGTGTTTTGACGTTGCCAGACTAATTAAACAGTGGCATTTACTTAATTCAAGTTAGGCTGCGTCGAGCCATAAAAAAGTTGCATCAAAGCTTTTGCAACTGATGGGCATTAAGCTGTTTCATAACGGTAAATTTAAGCTGAAACAAGAAGAAAAAACAAACGAGCATTAAAACTGCAGGTAAAAAGCGTTGCCAGAGTGGATGGATAAGAGACAAAGAAAGAGAGAGAGTGAGAGGGAGTAGGAGAGCAGAGAGAGAGAGACAGAGACAGAGGCAGAGGCCGGCTGCCTGTGTGCATTTTAATGAAATGGCAACTGATTTAAAGCGCTGCCCCAAAAACCAGTCAACTGTATGCGTGCGCCTCTCCATGAGTGTGTGTGTGTGTGGGTGTGGGTGTGGGGCAACAGGTCTGAGTTGCATTTTCATAGCATACTTTTCAGCGCAGCCAAAATGCGTTATGCATGAGCACTTGCAACTGCAGCCGACCAGCGTCTGACACAGTTAGGCATCAAATTATGACAGAAGGCATACCCGACCCCGCCACGACCACGACCACGACCACGACCACGCCCACGCCCACGCCACCCGCCCACGCCACCCGCACTCTGCCTGGCAGCGCCAACTATAAAGGTGCTGCAGCTACATTTAATGACTTTTGCCTCTCGCGCGGCCCGTGCGCCGTCTCGCTTGCTCTTTAATTTGCGCCGCATTCAGTTCAAAGCAACGTCGAAATTTATGCAATTAATGTGCCGCAATACATTTCCCATGCACTTTGACACTTGCAACATTTTCCTCAATTTTGCCTCCATTTTCCTTCCTCGTTTTTTGTCGCTTTGCCTCTCTTTCGACTTCTGCCAAATAAAAGTGGCCAAATTAGCTTTGGCTCAAAGTGGAAGCCAAGCGGCGGCGGCGGCGGCGGCGGCTCTCGACCAAAAACTGACAGTGACAGCATTTTGGTTGGATTCTGGTCTACGTGAGCCCCGTTTTAATTAAGCGTGCCAAACGCCCCATCCAAAAAGTTTGTAAGCCGCCCTTCCCCCACTTACCTATCCTCTCTTCATTCCCACATTCGTCCTAAAGTGCAGCACTTACTCTCTCTCTCACTCTCTCATTCTCTCTCTCTCTCTCTCTCTGTCTATCTATATATAAAGAGAGCCCTCTCTATCTGTCCCTCTCTACCCCATACCTTTATATGGCTGCTGTCACTTGTTCGGCCTCAAAACGCATTTGTGGCTTTGTTTATTACTCTCACAACTCGTTGTTGTTGTTGTTGTTGTCGTTTTTCTGTTTGGGCCACAACGAACATGGCCAACAAGTTTTGTCATGTGCGGTTAGCCAGAAATGTCATTGTTGGCAGTGCATTATAATATAGAATACCTGTGTGTCACCTACATAATTAAAACAAATATTGTATATATATACATTCATAAAGTTATATAGCTATATTTAAATAATTAAATAATTTAATATAGTTTTGAATATATTAGTCTATGAGTATATATATTTCTATGAGTTTAGAAGAGAGTTCTGAGAGACGGCAAAAGGATTCGAGAGAGAGAGAGAGAGAGAGAGAGAGAGAGAATGAGAGATAGATAAAGTCAGCGTGTGCAGATAGATACAGAGATCCCAAAAGAAAGCCTATAATTACTAAACAGGTAGATATATTGAGAGAAGAGATGAATGGGAAGAAGCAGATAGAGGTAAAATGAGTGAGAGGAATCAGAAACAGAGGGAGAGAGAGAGAGAGAGAAAAGGAGATTGAGTGAGAGACAATCCAGCAGAAGATGTCGAAATATAACAAGTAAGAAAGCTCTAGTCGAGACTGCTCGACTAGGAGATACCCTGAACCCTCCGTGCTGATGTTCCAATCATTCTGCACACATACATACACATGCATCCACCCCCACGCATAGGCCCGCGCTCTGCTAACTGCGCAGTAAGCAGCGACTGCGCTTGGGCTGCGCTGCAGTGTGGGCAATATTATGAGAATTTATTTGTTGAATAATTTCATTTGTAGACGTACAATCTTAATGAAACTTTTAGAACGTAATCATTATGTGTAAATGTGTGTACATTCCAAAGCACAAGTCTCTAGTACTTGATATACGTTTTTTACAAATTTGGGGCGAAGGGGGCGTGGTATCCAAAATCTGTAAATTACAAAATGTGTGTGCCCATCAAATGTATATACACAGTAAATCTGAAGTCTCTAGGTCTAATAGTGTTCAAATTAGGCTGAAAAAACAATATAAATTTATCGATTATCCTCGATAAAAAAGATATCGACTGAGTTATCGAAAAAATATGATAAACTCGTACTGCGTATGGTATACACGAGTATGCATACAAAAATTCAGCTCTCTAGCTCCTTTAACTTCTGAGATCGACGCACTCATACGGACGGACGGACGGACGGACGGACGGACGGACGGACAGACGGACAGGGCTATATCGACTCAGCTCATCGTCCTGATCAAGAATATATATACTTTATGGGGTCTGCGATGATTCCTTCTGCCTGTTACATACTTTTCACAAAACCATTATACCCTGATTTCCCATTTTCAATGGGTTCAGGGTATAAAAAGAGAAGGCAGACATAACAAAGCAAAAAGAGATAAAGACACAGAGAGAAAGAGAGAGAGAGAGAGAGAGAGAGGGAAACAATCCGACAAAGGATATCGAAATACAGAAAAAGCAAAGCTAAGAGAGAGACAAAGCCAGGCAGACAGAGAGAAAGAGAAAGAGAGGAAGAAAGAAAGAGAAAGAAACAAAATGACAATGAGAGTGAAAACAAAAATGGGAGATTAACAGCGAGACGAGAATAACTGAGAGAAAGTGAGTCAGATGAGAGACAGATGAACCAAAATTAAGAAAGAGCAATACGTAGATTAAAGCTCTAATACGGTCCCATAGCGAGGGATAGAGTTCCAGAGAAAAAACCATAATTTCAGAACAAGTGTAGACGACATAAAGCGAAATCAATCTTCAGCTGAGCTCATTTACTATATAGCCTGACTCAGATTAAATGTCATACAAACGAAATCTATGGCAATAACTATGAAAGGGATTTTATAAGTTATCGGATTGATAATTTCACAAAAAAAATATCAATATGAAACAAATATTAAGAGCTGGTAACTATAATTGAAATACGATTGTTCAAAAAATAAATATCGCCAAAATGTGAATTTTTCATATACATACATATATCTTCACCCGAAACGCGCATCAGTGCATCGAAGTATTTGTGGGGTCTGTGGATCCCACGGCTCAAATGGCTTCGGGCAGATATTGTCGCGTCATAATTAATTAAATTAAAATGATGACACAGCAAATCGCATTTGTCGATTGTTCGAATTTGGCTCGTCGCGTAATTATCGAGCATAATAGAAAATGTGTTTCACCCATTTCCTCTATTTTCGCGCTGTAACAACATTTTCCGCCAGCTCTCGAATCTAATTGAAATTATGCAATTTGCGGTCAACCAATTGAGCAGCCAATGGACAATGCTACAACAACGTTGACAACAACAACAACAATTGGAACAACAACTGGAAATCCTTTATGAGAGCATAAATAATTTTTAATTGATTTCCGATGATTTTGACAGCAATTAATGAAATCAAAGGCACGGAGAGGGAGAGACGGAAAGAAAGAAAAACAGAATGCAAAAGCATGGCAAATATGCATATCAATATTTTTATTATTTTAAATCAAATTATTATAAAATAATTTCACAACAGCCGCCTGTTACGTCATCAGCCCGAGCAGAGAAAAAAAAGAAAAAAATCCAAATTTATTTGGGAAAAGCATAAAAGTGAAATATACATAATCGTGCAAGCAGAAAAAGAAAAACATTCGAAAATAAATAGACATACGTACATATAAATTTGTACAATATATATAGATATTTGTGCATGCATGTATTTATCATTATTTGCTTGGAAGCAAGCAGAATGAAACGAAACGAAACGGAACGGAACGGAAAACACCCGCCGCCGCACGACCCATAAAGATCTACAAAGAATAACATTTCTGACAGCCAACAACACAAACAGCATAAAACAACAAGCGAGACGAACGAGTCTACATGCTAGACGGCCAGGATACCCTGGAAAGTGAACGAAATTGAATGGGGTTGGGCGAGCTGATAGGACCATCGATACTTAACAATAATGGCGTTGATTGGCTTTAGTGCAATCGATATTAACGGGAATGTCGTCAAGAGAAGAAGAATACAACGCAGTAGAAGGCAAAGCGCAGACGATAATAGCAACGTATGAAATTACGATTGAATAAAGCCTTTCGCATATGTAAAATATTAAAACAAAGTTAAATAATATTAATAAAAATTAATAAAAAATAAAAACAATAACCAAATAATATAATTTAAAGTATACCTACTTAAAATAAAGTAAACAAAGTTGTAATAATAATGATAATAATGGAATTTAATTGTAGTTAATATAAAAAAATTTCAAATTATCAAAAATTTGTTTGTGTTTTTTTAAGTAACTGATATATCAACAATAATAATATTATAAAGAATAGTAAATATATATATAATAGCATAAAGCTAAATACTGTTGAGATACATACTCACATACGCATATACTCTCATATCCAATTATGCTTTATATTCTCGCCTTAATCCAATTGATAAACTTTCAGCTCGCATTTTGTACCATATTCACCCTTTATGGACAATATACCTCTGCATCAGCAGCTTCTCTACAGAGCATAGGGACCGCAGCATATTTAGAAAGTTTATGGCCATAGACACACACACACACACACACACACACACACACAGTTACCCACAGTCAGATCAGTGTATAGATGTGTTTGGCGTGTGTTTACTTAAAACTTTAAATAACATTAATTATGCGCTAAGCCTTTCAAAACTGACAAATTTTGACGTTGCACTGGATTAAGTCACATTTAACGAGACATTCGACAAGTAGCAAACGAATTTTTAATTAACTCTGGCCACACACACGCAAATGCCCTCTATAGATGTGCATGTGTCTGCGTGGGTGTTAGATAGTATGAAAATGTGGGACACACATGCCAGAAATATATTGGACTCGCCGTAAATTAATCGGAAAATTTAGATTAAATTGGTGAAGGTTAATTAGTAAACAAATAAGGGCTCCAAACATACATAATATATATATATATATATATATATATATATATATATATATATATATATATATAGTGGGTAACATTAATATTCGGTTTTTTATTTTTCAATTTCAACCGCCCATAAAACTTGTAATATTATTTGAAACTAAAAAAAATAAAAAGCTAACTTATAGATTGGTGAATTACCTTTCCGATGAGGTATATATCAATATAGTAGAATTAATATAACTAACAAAAATTATACATAAACCGAAAAAAAACAAAAATTTGGCGATACTTTAACATTCGGTTTTATGGGCGGTTGAAATTGAAAAATAAAAAAACCGAATATTAATGTTACCCACTGTATATATATACCATATTTTATATGGACAAAGGGAACTTTTTTCATTTACAAATTCAATTTTATTCTACTAACTAATTTTGTATCTACTAACTACTACTACTACTACTAATAGTATTAATTCTACTATTGGTACTACTATTATTACTACTACTACTGCAACTACTACTACTTCTGCTATTGCTACTACTATTAGTACTACTACTACTGCAACTACTACTACTACTTCTGCTATTGTTACTACTATTACTACTACTATTATTACTACTACTACTGCAACTACTACTACTTCTGCTATTGCTACTACTATTAGTACTACTACTACTGCAACTACTACTACTTCTGCTATTGCTACTACTATTAGTACTACTACTACTGCAACTACTACTACTACTTCTGCTATTGTTACTACTACTACTACTGCAGCTACTACTACTACTTCTGCTATTGCTACTACTGCTACTACTTCTGCTATTGCTACTACTATTACTACTAATATTGCTACTACTAATACTACTACTACTAATACTTCTAATACTACTACTAATACTACTACTAATACTACTACTACTAATACTTCTAATACTACTACTAATACTACTACTAATACTACTACTAATACTACTACTAATACTACTACTAATACTACTACTAATACTACTACTAATACTACTACTAATACTACTACTAATACTACTACTAATACTACTACTACTAATACTTATAATACTACTACTAATACTACTACTACTACTACTTCTACAACTACTACTAATACTACTACTAATACTACTACATCTAATACTACTACTAATACTACTACTACTACTACTTCTAATACTACTACTAATACTACTTCATCTAATACTAATACTACTACTACTACTACTTCATTTAATACTAATACTACTACTACTACTACTTCTAATACTACTACTAATACTACTACTACTACTACTTCATCTAATACTAATACTACTACTACTACTACTTCATCTAATACTAATACTACTACTACTACTACTTCTAATACTACTACTAATACTACTACTACTACTACTACTACTACTACTACTACTACTACTACTACTACTACTACTACTACTACTATTACTACTACTACTACTACTACTACTACTACTACTACTATTACTACTACTACTACTACTACTACTACTACTACTACTACTACTTACTACTACTACTACTACTACTACTACTACTACTACTACTACTACTACTACTACTACTACTACTACTACTACTACTACTACTACTACTACTACTACTACTACTACTACTACTACTACTACTACTACTACTACTACTATTACTACTACTACTACTACCACTACTATTAATATTACCACTGCTACTATCCTATCTTAATTATTTTCCTATTTACCTCTCTTTTGATATTTATCCCGTTCCCACTCTTTTTATCTAAGGCACATCCTTTTCTATCTATAATTTATCCCTTTCCGTTGTTTTTATCAATCTCCGTCAGTTTATTTCCAATTAATATTCCTATTCCACAAAATTCTACTCCCTTTTCCTATTCCTCTTGTTTCTCTTCTCATTTCTACTCAAATTCTCATTTATTTTCTTTCTTCTTTTTCTCATATAGATTTACCCAACCACGTCTTTAATGCTAATTGAATTTGCAAACAAAATTCAAACCACAATCGCATGACAGGCCCCATTTCATCAACGTGCATAAATACTTTTGCTTATGACTCGGGTTCGTGTTCATCGGACTCATTGCTCATCTTTCGCGCACTAATGGACCTTCACAGCTTCGGGCGCGCCTTGACATTGCCGGGTCGGCACTTTCCGTGTAAGTAAACACACTTCATACGCTGTGCTCAGCCTCATTAAGTCAGTCAAAAGTAGGAGCACTCATCACATGACACGAGCCAAAGCTAAACTACAACTGCTCCCTGTACCCGCCTCCTCCCCCTGCCAGCCCAGCCAGCTCTTTGTATTGGTCTGTCAAATGTGTGTTTTCCTTCTCTTTTGCCAGCGGCGCATAAAACTTACGAAAAGTTTTTACTATGCCTTGCCAGGGACTAGCGATGGGTGCGTGACATATCTAATGTATTCGACATTATACGCTTGCGATCATTAAATTGCTGTTAGAAAATAAATAATTGTAAATAATTTAAATTATAAATAGTTGAAAACCAATAGCTAACCTCTGTAGCAACAATAAAGCACATAAATAAATAATCACAAGAAGAAATATGCGTGTAGACTTTCCGAGAAATGCATCCGTAGAATCCCAGCTAAGCTCTTGAAAGTTATAATCATCTTGACTCTCGGACTTCACCATTTACCCAGCTTAACAGTTTGAATAATCCCAGATCAGCTTAATGAATGTCTCATCATTCGCTGCTTTGCAGAACTCTAAGTAACGTTGTGCAGCACTACAAAATTATATGTGATTTTTTTAAAGACTTACAAAATAGAGCTAGTAGCTATAATTGATAGTTTCTTTTAGTTTAGTTTCGTTTTGTACTTCATTATCGATAAGTTTATTTCAAAACTAAATTTGTATCATCATAATTGTTCTGTTTAAACTTATTTTCTACTTCGGTCGTATTATGGTGCATATAACAGTTCTTTATAGCAGCTATCTGAAATACAAATTGATCATTTAAGCACTACTTTTACTGTGGATGAAACTTGCCTGAAGTTATTTGCATACATAAACTAGAGATAATGGGAAGGTTGGGACCTCAACATTCGAAGCGTTTTAAGAGAAAGACAGCCGCAAATACTTCGTAGGTTTGATTTAGTTTATTTACCCTTGTGAAACTCCAGAAAAATACTGAACTGTACTCAAGAAAAATATTATTATATTATATTATTAGTAAATATTACATAATGTACGAAAAAAAACGGTACGTTAGAGCGCATTTGTCATTTTTTTAAGCAGTACTTTTCAGCCATCCCAAGTATACATAACTCAATGTAACATCTATTAGTGTTTAAATTACGTTACACAACACTATCAATATGTTATTGAGTCACATCAATCAACCATTTCATGCTTTATAAATGCAAAAGTTTTCCCTAAAGAAAGTATCAACACTTGCTTCTATTATCCTATAACATTACATTACACAACACTACTCTTAAATATATCAATCAACCGACACCTTTATTCATTATTATTGAAAAACATTTGTTTCTTTTTCGTTTGCATTAATATCGTTATTTTTCGTGTCACGATTCACTTCTATTATCAGATATGCATTAGAGAAGATTATGATCGAAACACATCAATCCACAACTTTGTTCTTTAGTATTAGACAACTTTTGCTTAATACTTTCCTTCTTTTTCGTATTCATTCGTATCGTTATTTCTCGTGTCACGACTTACTTCTCCTATCACGCAGCCATACCTGAAGCAGACATAAAATATATTTGGTATATTAGGCGTGCGTATTGTGCGTACGCGAAAACACGAAACTAGCGTATCTAATGAGCAATTCTAAAGTTTGCATTTTCGTGTTGCTTTCGCCCCTTGTTTGCGTTTTCATTTGCTCGCGCATTTTCCGCAGTTCGTGCGGTTGTTGTCGTCTTGGGTAGACCCTCGTTCGTCCGCCAGACGCCCCAGTGACAGCTTGAGAGCTAAATTTTCCAGCGCTGCGCTACTTGGGATCATCTCGGTCAGAGCTAATAGGCCGCCGCGAGTTAGATGCGAAAATAGTTTTCCCCATCCATGCCACTGAGGCGGCTCCCCAGCGCCTCAGCGCCTCCTCAGCGCCCTCGCTGGCGTCTTGAGTGCCTGAGTGAGTGATTCACGTCAACCAAGGCATGATTCTATGAAGCTAAATGAGTTGTCGTTTTTATTTCAGTGAGTGGGTGTCTACCCGGGGGCAACCGGGCGAGCAGGCGGCAGCTCTTGCGCGCTCTTGGCGATGCTTGAAATGTGCTTGTGCCACAGTAAAAACTCGACAAGTGGAATGAAAAGCTTAAGCAATTAAAGAGCTGCACGCAAGTCTCAGCTGAAATTAAAGCTTGAGGGTTGTAAATTTCACATTTACTACCAAAATTGAAGAAGAAATGTACGCGATCTCTGAAACCGTCAGCATAAAAGAGGAATAGTGAAGATAATCAAAGTCTAGACAGAAAATATTATATATAATTTAATAATTATGTTAAGAGAGCATATAGTAAACAGTTATAACACGTATCACTTAAAGACCCTCTGGAGACCCTCTTGCTCTAAACTAATTATACTATAATATACATATATGATAATATGAACATATGAATTATATAAAATAATTGTAAAAATTATAAAAATTATTATTTAAAATATTATATAAATTATTTAGTATGCGAATCCTGCCATAATAGATATCAAAATAAATAGCGGGCATTATTATTATCAGAAATAAATATACATCGACATTCAACGCTGAGAGGAAACCATAAGACTTACTCAAAGTAAGAGTCATATAAAATGAATAAAAAATAAAATAAAATATACGTGTAACAATTATTTTGTATATAATTGTGTATTTATTAATTAGATTGAGTATTTGTAGTTGAAATTAACAGAGTATTGAGACTTTAACAACTTTAAAACACTGTGACTACTTGAATTCTAATCATCAGCGTGTACGTCTTTCTTCTTTAAATATCTTCTTAGCAGCTTGTCTATACACGTCTTCTTTCATTAACGCCTTCTCAATCACTGACTCGTCTTTCAATGAAGTTGCCACCCTGTTGCTATTGTGTAACTAGGATGCCACACCGCTCGACAACGCTTCTCATGCCACATTACATACATATATCACATATATTCAAACAAGTAAATGTTTTTTGGTGTTTCACTCGAGTTTCGACTGTACCTTTAAACGAGCCACCATCAAGCTATAATTTTATTTGTCAAATGCGTTGGACGAATTAAAATTTTACAAAGTATTTGCGAGTTGCTTTCCCCACTCGAACGAACGAAAATATTTGTGCTTAATCTGTAGCTGCAGCTACTTATTTACTTATTAAATATTTGTAATTTTTGCAGCAGCTAAATTTGTTTTCCGACGGAGAAGACGACGCAGTCGAGCAGCTGCAACAACTGGAGAACCGGAGAAGAACTTTAATGACACATTTTCCAATCAAATATGCAATAAGGAATCTCAGCAGGGCAAGCAATTAATTGACATACCCTGGAATAAGCCAAGTCTGCTTAAATGGGTAGGCTTAAGTGACGTAAACATAGTAGGATCTTTTGATATAAATCAAATAACAGAGTTATTGCAGTGAATTAAAATGAATTTATCTAATCTAGTCTAGTCTGGAGAGCTAGTTCAATAAGAAGTTTGTAGTTATACTCATTCAAGAAAGAAAAACGAGTATATTGGGTTTGTTTATTATATTTCCATGCATATATAAGGGAGCGTAATCGGATTCGACTGTATTACACATATATCTGTAGATATAAGTCTGAGAAAATGAATAACTAGTTATATCATACGCATATCAACAGTTCTACTTTTTAAATTACAGGGTATATTAGAGGCAAAATCTCAAATTAAATTTACAGAGTATATTCTAGGTCGATCCTCTAATGAATAGTAAATCATTTTAATATTAAACAAGTTTATTTAGAGTACACTATGTATTACATTCTTTGCAGTTTCGAAAAAAAGTAATAATTCAACATTAATAACTTAATTTACCCCTTTGAGCTGATTTTATTAATGAATTACAGGGCATGTTGATACAAAAGACATATGTATGTATATACAACATTAAATTGGGTAACTAATTTTTTATTTATTTACGATTCGATCTTTTGGATTATAATTTTTTCTTTCTAGCCTGCAGGAATTTATAGGGTAAGCAATTAATCGGGCAGTTCAGATCTAGTTTGAACTTGTTAGTAAAAATTTCATAATTTCATAACAATTCCCAATATTAACTATAGCTCGATCTATATTATAGATACACTGGGTATCTTCTGGCCTGTCATTTCGCTCATCCCATCGCTCAGCTTTGTAAATTTATGCATATTATTTTTAGAGCTCCACGCGCGCTGCATGAGTTTGCTTTGGCGTCAGCGCAAGGCCAACTCGCCTTGCAATGGATTATGGCTAATTTCTTGGAATTATGTGGGCCGGCTAAATGGAGCGAAATACTTCGAAGGCGGCGGCGCTGCTGCAACGTGGGGCAGCTACCTTTGGCGCTGCTGTTTCGTGACGCAGCTGCCTCTGCCTCTGCCTTTGCCTTTGCCCTTGCCTTCGCCTGTCAGCGGCAATTCCTTTTCCTTTAGCATTTTAATTGCCCTGACAGGCTAATTGCCCGACTTGCCGTGCAGACGGCACTGCCATACCCTTCCCAGCCAGCTGTATCGATGTGAGCCCAGTCCAAGGCAGAAAAGAAGAAGAGAGAAAACTGTCTTTCGGCACGGGGATGGCTAATAATAAAACGCTCACAACTGCTAGTGACAAGTGGGGCAGCAATCCGAGTTGCCACAGTTTCAGTTTGCACAATGGCGGCTGTCATTTCGTTTATTGTTGTTGACTTTGTGCAGCCACTGAAAACCGAAAGCCCCAAGAAAAAACAAACAAAAAAAAACAAAAAAAAAAACAAAAAACAATCAAAAAAGAAGCGAAAATAAAACAACGCAAATATGATATTTTAAGCGTCTCGTGTGCGCTCGCAGTCACGTTTGGGACATCAGGCACAGGCGGTGCCACATTCTGTGCCCAGCTCCACAAAGTTCGTGGCACGCAGCAAATGATTTGGCCAAAAACTATTTATTGAAAATTATCGTGTAATGTGCAGTCAGCTAGCTTACTTCCTCTCTCTCGCTCTCGCCCCCTCACTGAATTGCTTCTGATATGGGTTCTCGCTTATCGCCTAAGCCAGTTCCCAGTTCTCAGTTCTCAGTTCCCAGTTCCCAGTTGCTGCGAAAACAGTTGCGGCAAATGTCAACTGAATTCATAAAAGGAAAATGCTTTCAATTGGCTGTTGCAGCTATTGAAAAGTGCGTGAAAATTGTTCTGCTTTCTGCTCCTCTAGAGCCCCCATCTCTCCCTGTCTCTCTCTCTTTCTCTATCTCTCTCTTTCTCTCTGCACCCCACTATCGATTGTTGGCCAGGTTCAAGCAGCATTGTATTTCTGTGTCACATGTTCTGGTCATTCGAAATGAAATTGCCAAATTGAAAATTCATTTCACATTGCATTTTCCAGCAGTGTTCATTTCATAATATAAATTTGGTTAAATTTTCAATTAATGTGCCACACAAAGCTGGAGCAAATTCAAACAATTCATTTTCAAGTCTTTCTTAAATATTGAAGCAAATATATCGATAGTTTTTGATACAAAATTGATTTGGAATCTATTGATAATTAAACAAAAATTAATTGAGATTTGTGCAACAAACAGAGCGTCTTGCAATGCGATTTTCCTTCTTGGGACATTATTCAAAAGTCTTTGCGTATAAATAGCAATCCATAGTCTCGTAGGATACAAACCCCTCCTACCTCCTACCTACCTTCTTTGACAGTTTCGAGCATTGGGAATGGTCTTAACTTCTAACTCATGCTTGAACAAATGTCTTATGCTCGTAGTTTATAAAATTGCTTTGGCTTTACTTTATAACATGATTTTTCTGAATCGATATACATATCGATATCGAATCGATATACACAATTGAAATCATGCTGGACCCAGTGGCAATAAAACTGAGTTGATATCTGTATCGCTTCAAATTGAGCTCAATTAATTTTAAAAAAAAACCAAGGCTGCTTCATTAATTTTAGGATTTCTTAATTTAGTTCTCATTTTAAAAATGCACCTACAACATTTTATTATAGCTAATTATAGAATCGGAAAAGAGTGGCCTGGCAGTGAAACGCCCTCATATCTAAATTAAATCGTCCCATAAAGGGTTTCCTTCTGCACAACTACCTGGAACTGCCCACAAATTAAGTTCTCGATGTCAACGTGCAGTTGCTCAGTGCGTGCCGCATGCCGCATGCCGGACGGCTCATGACTCAGCATGGCATGCGGCATGTGGCATGTGGCATTGAGTGGAATTGTTTGTTTTAATTGCTTCCTTTTGGCTCGACTGTTGTTGACAAATGTGTATTTAATTTATGCAGCTGCTTTTGCTTTGACTAAGACTGCCTCAGTGTTGGTAAACGTTGAAAGCGACACTGCCATGACCACGCCCACGCCCACGCCCACACCCACACTCATTCTCACTCTACTCCCGCCCCCAGTCAGAGCGAAGGCGATGCCGCATCGCCTTGAAACTGAATATTTGGACAGCTTGTGAAATTTGAAGCTACAAATTTTTGTTTTATTACACATTTTTTCGTTGGCTGCGTAACTTTGTTGGTCGGTCGGAGTGAGACGCGGCTGGGCGGCAGCCAGGGGCGGGGCTGCCTTGTCACACACACAGCGGGTCAAGTTGTCAACGCCACAGTTGCCACGTTCCCTTTAAGCCACCCAGCGGCAACTTGTCGCCACTTTATTAACTGTCAATCTGCGCTTGTTTTTAACTGCCACTTCTAAGGGCTCGCTCATTGCTCTTTTCAAAGGCTCGACATGGAGCATATGGGCCTATGGGATTGGCCTGTGACACGCACAGAAAATACAGCGGCCTGGACCTTAAATCAAACTGAAGACAGAAATAGTAATTCAATGAGCTGATTTTTTTAATTTAATGAATAAATAGCATGAAATGAAAATGCTTCCAACTTCTTTTTATTACAAAACAAATATACATCAACTAAAAATATATAGGCTATACAATAAAATATATATTTTTTGTATATATACAATACGTGGGGTTTCAATAGTAAAATATCAATTTAAAATCTACTAGGCGAATCTATTAATTAGCTAGCAAATGTGAAGAATTTTGTAAAAATTTCTAAATATCGAAAGCAAACCAACTTGGTTTAAGTAATACAAATTTATTTTAATATTTTCGTTGAAGTGTAACACAATACTTTAATAAACTCTGTTCAGTTGTCAATGATAAATAGCGTAAAAAAATTATAAATAAATATAAAAAAAAAATAATAATAATATCGTATTCCCTAATAAAGTGGCTTCTGTTATATGTCTGAATTATAAAATATAAATTAAATAAATATAAATGATATTTAATGTCGCATAAATCATGAATTATATTATATTACAAATCATTTTGCTATATGTATATTTTTTTTTGTTACACTCTATGATAGCTGCAAAATCGTATCTTAAATCAATTTTCGCTATGATTACTCAAAGATTCCAAATTTTTTAATTTTTAAAAATTTATCAACTCTATCTTTTAATTAAACATATCTAACCTTATTATATTCAAACTAAATAGTCATTTGAATACAATGTTATTAATATGTCAAAGCAGTTAAAAAAAAAAATAAATAAATAAATAAATAAATAAATGAGCAAATATACCTATCTCATTAAATAATCAGATTTTGGCAAAAATATCGTTAATATCTCTCAAAAGTTAGAGTATTCATGCAACGATAAGCCCAAATATTTGACACTAGTAAAGGTATTTATTAAATTCATTCAAATTTGTCTATAAAACAGGGATCACACTGATATACATATATCTTTCATCGACCAAACTTTTCAAAATTTAACTCGTAGTTAAATAAGCAACATTAATTATAAATCAAGTAGTTAACATCCAGTTAATCACTGTATCAAATTTGACCATTCGAATATCTTGCATTGCGAGTTAGAGCATTCACTGTTCGATTTGCTGCTTGTCTGTACGGCTCTAGTTAAGAACGCAACATGAATTATACTATATAACTAACATCCAGCTAAACCCCTTATCAAATTTGCGTACATCTCTCACGAGTTAGAGTATTCAGTGTGCGACTTGCCGCTGCTGGCGGAAGTCCCTCGAGGCTTCTCTTAGTATTTGGCAGCTACTTAAATTGTTTTGCCAGGCGCTGTTTAATTCTATATGACAAGGCACGCGCCTAGCACCTGTCTCCTCGGGCTGTATGCTGGGGCTTGTAGCTGTCTCCTGTTGCGCCTCACAAAACACGTAATTTAATATAAAATGTCGTGTTTTTTGAGAAGAAAACCAGCAGCTGAGCCGGAGCGCATGTTCGATATTTCGGGCATATGGAGCACCGCAAATACCCTGTGTGAAATTTTGATTGTTTCTGTTGATGTGGCGCCATGCGGGCGTGGCACTCGTGGCAGTCGCGTGCGGCATTCGTGCCATTAACCCAGATGGCACAAGAGCTGACTGCTGCAACAGCAAAGCGACAATTCTGATGATGCTCGAATACGTTGAGTGCGAACACGACTGCGAGCGACTGTGGCGCCCAGCGGGGAATCCCCAGTGCACGAAATGGGAGGGACTGAGGGGGCAGGCAGCCTGCAGCACGGCAATGGCCCTGCGCAAACAATGGACGTGCATATTGAAGTACATGACACAATTGCGGACAGCAAAATAAAACCTAACAAGATATAGAGAGAACTAAATAAATACAAATACATGTACGCATGCATATACATGTATATGTATGGGTGTGTGTGTCTGTTTTTATAGAAACAATGCAATGCAATGGCAAATGAAAAAGTGTACAACTTGCGCTTCATATATTTTTGTGTAGCACACAAACAAATTGCATACAAATACATTTTATCCGTTGTCAATTTTGTTGTTGTTGCTGCTGTTCTTTTGTTTCAGTGAACTGTTTTGTCAGCATTTCATGGAAACAGCCTTGACATGCCACACACACTGCTGCTGCTGCTGCTGCTGCTGCTGCTGCCACATACTCATAGCACACTCGAACAGCGCATAAAGACAGCTCAGTGGGCAATCCTGTCAAAAAGAAATACTTGATTTATTTTCGACGTCTCGCAAGCGAACTAGGCAAGCTGAGCATATCTACGATGCAGTGCAGCAAAATATTGAATCGGAATTATGATGCGAAAGCTGAGTAAAACGAGAAAGGAATCTCGATTTGTAAGTAAGAGCTTAGATATATCTATATATAAAAATTAATTTACAAAATGTATCTGTAAATGAGAAAAGACAAGAGCTTAGATAAATCTATATATCAATATGTGTAATAAATAGAAGGAGAATACGAGCATTGCCTTTTCATCTTTGACTTGCATATCAGATTTATGAAACACTTTCTTCAATTCAATGAGAAATTTATGAACGAGAAAATTATCTCGAATTTTAGGCAAGAGCAAAGATATGTGTGAGCATAAATAGAAATGGATTGCGAACACTTACCTTTCAATTTTGACATAGATAATCATGCACTTTCTGCAGTTCGCAGGGATCAGATATTGTCATTTCTTTACCCATTTTATTGGCATGGACTTAACGCAATTCTTACTTTTAATTATCGAACTCAGCTAACGATGCAGTCTCGAATGAATGAAATAAATAAAATATAAATAAATAAACAAGCTTAATTCATATCAGGTTCGACCCTGCAAGTAATTCCTGTCCATGATTCAACAGCTTAACATATTTCTTTTGAATTTCAGCACATATTTTAAGCACACTTGTAAAACAGACTGAAAATCAAAAATTTATGCGCAGACAACAATTATAATATTTTAATAAACATCACATATCAAATGTACCTCAAAAAATTTTCAATGAATTATGGATGAAACTGATAAGCGATTTACATCAATTACTCAATATGCAAGACAGATTTTTGGGGTACATAATTGTTATTGAAAAGTGAACTGGAATGATCTGAGTAATGACTCCAAAGTATCTTTGAAAATAAAAGTTTTAAGTAAAGTTTTACAACTGCTATTCCAGAGAAGTTCAATCAACAAATACTGCAATATAAATTATTTAATCGATATATCCTTAGTTAATCAACACTTGTAAAATGATTTCCAATCCATCTTAATGAATCATATGCTGAGTCAAGTTCCAGATTTTTACATGGCTATTATAAAAAGTTTGCATACCCTTAACACATAAAAATTGTGAAATGAGAGTAAATTGAAATTGATAAATATGTTTAACAGACCGAAGGAAGTGTGGGTGACTCCAAAAAGTCTATATATTCTTGATCAGAGCAACGATATTCGTATGTGTGCGCTAGTGTTGGTTCTTGTGTAAACGGAAAAGACCTAAGAATTATTAAGATACTCGAAAGAGTTCGAAGAATCTCTTAGTCGAGAAGTCGCGTCTATAGCTTTTTATATATGTTCAACAAATGATCTTGACATGAATTATAAATACATATCATATTATTTAATATACAAATAAAATAAAATAATTGTAATAATATTAACAACCTTTTCTGGTTTTCCTTGAGCGTATTTTATAAATCTTTTACTAAATATTAACATGCTCTGAAGTTCTAAAATCATTTCTTAAATATATAAAAGCTACAAATAATTTAATTTTCTTCGATTTTCTTTATCATCTGCCACTTGAATCAAAAGTGGGATCCGCTTTTGGTGAGGATTTTGGCAAACAAACCGATGTCATTATGGGAGGCTTCAGCTGCCGCAGATTACACTAAGCATAAGCTGGCAGGCTGCCCCACAGCAACTTCACATGGGAAGAGAGGAGCAGACGAAGAAGATGAAGGAGCAAAATCTCTTGGCCACGATTACAATGGGCCAATTGTGCGGGCATATGTTGCCACTTAGAGAGCCGCCGGGGCAGCCCATTTGGCGCTTCGAGGCTGTCGACGCATAATTGGCGCAATTCAATGGACGAGCTGTGAAAAATGAGGCCAGGTTAGGGCTGCTGATGGCCAGCAGAGTGTGTGTGGGGGGGCGTGGCACAGTGAGTGTGTATAAATAAATAAGTGTGTCAGAGGGCAAACGATTCAACAAACGAGGCAGTCAATAAATAACAAATTTGATTTGTTGTGGCTGAATGCGGCTCGAGGGGGGCTGCTACCTTTGCCAGGCCACAAAATTCGAGGCCAATTAAAAATCTAATAAGCAGCAGAAGTTATGACAAGGACACAAGTTGCAATTGCCAAATGTTTGGCTTAATTAGCCCGGCAAGGACCAAGGCCAGAGGAACCAAAGCGTAACCAAATGCCAACGTTTGTAATTTAAAACTGTCAGCGGCAGGCGAGGACTGGAGTCCTGTCCCTCGTTTACAACATGTCTCCACCCTGTCTCTCTCTCTCTCTCTCTCTCTCTCTCTCTCTCTCTGTCCATCTCATGCGCTTACTCCTTCCCTCAGCCAGAGTGTGCGGCACATGTCCAGGCCCGGCTGAGTACTATAATTTATTAGCAACAGTCACCGCATAGACTAGCTCAACGCCACGCCCACTGCCACTGCCAGTGGCACATCCGCCCACCCACGCACCATGCACGCACCACAATGCTCCGCCATGATAAATGGCATTTATATTGGGTTACAGAGCGTTTTGTGCTAACCAGCGGCACACTTCTTCTGCCAGCCATAATTATCAGCGTATAGCATTTCGCTTGCCAACTCATTGTCATCATCATCGCCATCATCATCATCATCATCGCTGTGACTATGACTGTAATCATCATCATCAGCAGTCGCTGTAAGCTGACATTTGTAATTATTTGCCGTAATATGACATTACTTATGCGCACTTAATGCTAATTCCATTAAGGGTTCCCACAGAAAAGAGTTGACAGAGTCTGGCTAGAATTTGAGTTCGAATCGGAAATATCGCGGAATTGAATTTCGCCTTGAATAATTTTATGTGTATCTGTGAGTTTTCGAATATTTTCCTTTTGCTTAACTAAGCATATTTTATAAGTGTATTCAAACCATTTAATGATAATATTTAATTAGGGAAAACATTGAAAACACAAATAATTTAATATACATGATAATTATAAAATAGTGTTATTATCTTATTGTTATTTACTTTTCCTCTTCTAAAATGGCCCTGGGATCCGTCACGTCTCCAGCTGCCTGTTATCTACATTTAACAAAACCATTATTTCCGATTTTCAATGGGTGCAAGGTGTAATGAGTACGGGATGTAATAGATTATGCTGAATTCCCAGTCCTTAGGAGAACTTTAGAATTAATTATGAATATTTATAGATATAAGCTATGCAGCATTTATCTATAAATTTAGCCAAATCAAGTTTTTGAACATCGTAATGAGATAATCGTATGTTGTGTGTCTATATACATATCTGTTCGTATATCTCTGTGTCTCTCTCTCTCTCTCTCTCTCTCTCTCTCTCTCTCTCTCTCTCTCTCTTTCTCTCTCTCCCTACCAGGCTCAATGAATTATGTAGAAAAAACATTTAACAGAAATACTTAGAGGAAGTACTTAAGAGAAAACAGGAAGTACTTAAGAGAAAACTGCGAAAAAACATGGAAGAACTTGGAGAAAATACTTAGTGTAAATAGAAGAAATACTTAGAGGAAATACCGATAAGAACTAATAAGAGGAAACACTGATCAAAAATACTTAGAGAAAATGCTTGGAGGAAATAGAAGGAATACTTACAAGAAATACTTCAAAATGGAAGAGGAAATACTTAAAAGAAACACTTGGAGGAAAATACTTGGAGAAAATACAGGAGGAAAACCTAAAGTAAATATTAAGAAGAAATACTTAGACGTAATACTTAGAGGAAATACATAGAAGAATACTTAATACATACGTACTTTTTTCTGCATATACAAAAAAGTACATGCACATAAACATACATATGATAAATAATCTGTAAATAAAACCTATATCACTTATTCAAATCGAATTACTAAATATACAATTCAACTTCTATCAGAATAAAATAAATCATTGTTAACATGAATATTATTATAATTATAAAAATCGCAATAAAAATGTATTTTGCATGCAACATTACTGACTTTATCCGGGCATTATAAGCCTTATCGGATCTGCTATCGAATTCTATTATTCTTTTGATCTATTAAATGAAATATCTAATTTTGTGCATTATTTTGATTTTTGTATTCCATATCATCTCATCTCATCTTTAGAAGGCAGCAAAATATTCCTAGATTTGTAGTTCTCTTGAAGAAGTTCTTTAGCGTTTTCATATAAACATTTTCTAGAACAGTCCAGAAGAGTTTTCTCAGAGTCGATTTGCTGTCTGCTGTGTTGCCATATCAACTGTGACCTTCTTTGAATTTCAGCACTATTTACTTAGCCCAACTCTGTCTAAAACGCCGTTGCGCCAACTTCTAGTCAACGGTAAGCCCCATTCTTAGTGCGGGCTTTCCTCGCTGTTGACAGTTGGTGGCAAGTGCCAGAACTTGCAACAGTTGGCAGCATGATTCCTTAACGCAATTCCTTGCCACAAGCTGCGCTGCAAGGCACAAAAACCCAAAACAAGGCCGGAATAAAACGAATTGTGATCACACTTCATTTTACTCATTCGCATTATTCCATATAAGGGGATCCATGCTTGGAAATTACAAATGAAGAAAAGAAACTGAGTAACATTGTAAAATATATGAATTAATGTTTGCTCAGCGACTTTGGCAGTGGGCTTAACTGTTGATTTAGTAAGCGGCATGGCTATGTACACACACACACACACACACACGCTTGCACGCACTTAACTCTAACGCACGCACACACAGACGCACTCACACGTGGCTGTTTGGCGTGGAAAATCACAAAAACAAATTAGTTGCGTGTAATTTAATTTGAAATGCTCGCGCGTTTCTCAAACAAAATGGAAAACTGTGTAATGGAGCAGCGACGCAGCTGCCGCTTGCCGCTTGCCACTTGCCGCTTGCCACTTGCCACTTGCCACTTTCTTGTGGCACAGTTAAAGGGGAAGCAAATGCTAATTGGATTTTGCCTCAACATGCAAAGCAGAGCATCCTGTCGCTTCCTTTCGGCCGCTCTCTGTGTGTGCGTGCGTGCCTTTGATGGCCAAGTTAATAAACATTAAACGCAATTATGTTGTTGATTTTTTTGCTGCCTCAAGACGTTCGCCGCGGCTGCTCGCTGACTGACGTTGATGCTGATGCCGACGCTGACGCTGACGGCGACGCTGACGCTGATGCTGATGCTGATGTTGACGTTGACGTGGCAAGGACGAGTGAAAGCAAATAATCTGCCTGGGATGGCCTAGCTCGATGCTTCACTGAATCAATAAGCAGAAAAGGGCTTTTGCTCAAGATGAAATTAGAGTACTTGGGACAATGAAATAGATTAGGCCTAACTGACTGGACAGTCTCTCCTTCTCTGTTCGAAATGCGAGATATATGGGTAATCTATTACAGATCTTCTCTGTTATCAAATCTTGTGATATTATTATTAGAGTACTGGACTGACTGGACAATCTCTCATTCTCTCTTCAAACTGATCTTGTCTGCTATCAAAAGTGCTATAGAAAAGTTCCTTCTCTTCTGTTCTCTTGTGTATATGTTACATCCTACTGAAATCCCACAGCCCACTCCCTGATAATAGTTGTATTGTCACGGCTAGTAAATACAAAAATTAAATATATAAACTGCACCAGTAAGCGATTCAAAACGCTTGCGAATCAGAGAGGTTTTTCTCTTATGCCCCCCATCTCTCAAACAATCAACATTTTCTGTTGACTCGACCATTCCATTGGCTGTTCTTACCGCACTCTCTCTATCTCTTAAATACTCTTAGAAAAGTGAATATCTATCAGTATGTCATTCTCCGTTTGCCTCTCATCAAGGCGTGTCTCTCATAGTTTCTCTCTGTTTTTGTCTCTCGTAGTTAGCTACATATCTCTTATATATAACGTTCTCTCACTTTCTTTGCACTGCTTCTCTCTATTTCTCCCGCTCACTACCCATCTGGCGCTGTCTTTCTCTTTTCTTTCCATTTCTTTCTTTCTTTCCCCCTTTATAGGTCTGTCTTTCTCTCCCTATATTTTCTTCTTCAGCTCTGTCTCTGGCATTGTCTCTATATCTACTTTATTCTCTATCTATCTCTGTCATTATCATTCTTTCTCTTTCTAGCACCACCCCTCCCTCTCCCATCAGCTGTCCAATGCTTCTTTCGTTACCCACCTCTCCTCCTTTGCTCTCTCTCTCGCCCTTTGCATGCACTGAAAAGTATTTAAAAATGTGTAGGCATTTAAGATTGAGCTAACGGTACTCACACTTCAACTTCAGTCGAAAATTTTTGTTTTAATTTTCGTGACTGTCAAAAAGTTGTTGCGAAACTTTTCCAACAGCCCGTTAATCAATTTGATGGTCGGAACTGAAAAACCGATGAGAAATCCTGTGTTGATTTCTGTCTTCAGGTTAGCTTTTTTTTGGGGAGGGCATCGCAAGTATTTTGTTGGCTGCCACACAGTTGGCTAATTAATACGATTAACTACCAAAAAGCAAACACAATTGGCTGCTGGGCAAACAATAACACAAAGCACTCAACTTTTTTGGTGGGCGGGCGGTCCTGATGGGGGCTCTTTGGAGCTGTTGGATTGCAGGATTTCAGTTTTGTCAGGCCACTCAGCAAGGGTGGCAGGTCCTTGAGCAAACATCATTACACACACACACACACACGCACACTCACGCGAAGGATGGTCGGGCAGGGGGTGGGAGGCGTAATTTCAGATGTCGGCACCTAACGCGCTTTAATGCAGGTGATTAATTGCTTTTGAGGTTCGTCGGCTGCGTGTTGGAAAATTTTCAAAATTTCATTAGCTCCCCGTGTGTGTATGCGTGTGTGTGTGTGTTTGCTGAACTTTTTGGCAAGCTTGCGAAGCACGAGAGAAGGCCACTAGCGTGACTTTTGCAGACAATGCCAGCCCCATTTCTAGTTGGCTTAGACGAGCTAATTAAGTTAAAGCTGCCGCCCGGTTCAGCTGCTGACATAGCCTTGTTCTGACTCTGGTTCTGGTTCTGGTTCTGGTTCTGGTTCTGGTTCTGCTAATGATAGCAGCAGTCTCTCGGCACTCTCAGCACCCCCTCGTTGCTGCTCCCCTTTAAATTGTTTTTGATTTACTTATTTCCGGCCTGATAAATTACATTTGCCGCCAACGACAAAGTTCAGGCCGCCATTTTTGGCTAATGCGCAAAGTTTTCTCCAACTTTTGCTTGTAGTTTCCTATTTTATTTTTGTATTTTTTCTTGCATTTCCACTTCCACTGCTCGCCGCTCTTCCTCAATTTCTCCTTTTTGGCGGCTTGTCAGGAATGTTGAATAATTTATTCATATGTTACGTGGCTGACAAATCGCACGTGGCGACATTTTCTGGCGTTTTATTGTCTGATCCCCGCTGCGCAGCGCAAATGCAAATTTAATTAGCCTTTGCACTCTATTAAACTCCCATTTACCATAAATACCATATATAAATCAAATCCGAATCGCTGACAAGCGAGCCAGAACGTGATTTAAAGCAAAACAAATTCAAGCTGAAAAAAAAACATATTTTGCAATTTGCCGTTGAAAAAATGTGTTTCTTAAGAGAGTTGCGAGCAAAGCGGGTCAAGCCCGCACTGATGATACCCTGTACTAACAGTGGCACAAAGGATATATCAAATTATCATTTACGAAAAAGATGCGATATATGTGTAATATAAATATATACATACGTATATCTAATTGGCAATTTAAATGGACGTGTGCACTTACCACAACATGAAAGAAAGACCCTGAAAGCTGTAATTTGTTATCAACCTGCAATTCTTCATGTATATAGAAGGTACATGTATAAATACTTCAAAGTTTTTTTTAATTTAATTTAATTAAAATTAATATTTCTTATAACTTAAATAAAAATAAAATATGATCTTATGATAAGAGCATCAAATAATATGTACATACATATGTACATATGTAAGAAAATATTATTTTAATACATGGATATTTAATTAATTTAATATAATAATATATAATATCATATTCTATATACCACAAACAGGGTATTTTCTAGTCAACTACTTTGGCAATAGATTTTCATTCTTGTTATGATTTGTTGTTGCTGCACTTGTGCAAATAATTTTCAAGCAGAGATTTTCTGATTATATTTGCTAACTGGGAAATTGTTATTTTAAAAATGCAAAATGTTGACAAGTGAGCAATATTTTGTATTTGAGTGTAAGTGGAAATGGAAGTTAGTTCCAAGTGTAACCAGTTTATAGCGCTATGGCAGAAAGAAAACTGTACGAAGTTAAGTTCAGTTAACAATATAAACTATGTTAAGATTTCTAAAAATTAGTAATAGTAATTAGTTTAGTAAATTTAGCGCATGTTTCGATAACAGAATCCAAATTGATTCTATTTTAAATAGAGATCATTGTCAGTTAACAGGCGTGTATAACGATTCTAAACATGATTGCCTCTGTGAATGATCACAAGAGCGCATAGCAGAAAGAGCATTAAAAAGCAAACTGTCGCATAAAACGATGAGAGAGCGATAGCCAGCAGCTGTCCCGATTATTACGACTCTCGTGCTAAATATACATACATACGTATTTGAGAGGTCAGTGCCAAAGCGAATTCAGTATGCGGCGAGCAGCTTACGCGGCGAGCATCCCAAAATAAACTTAACAGTGCTCAAGAAAGCGAGTGTAAACAAAACAGGATGAAAAGAAGTGAACGAGTCAAGCAACCAAGGCGTGTGAGCGAGACACAACGAAAACAAAAACCAACTCACAGTGACGCAGCTACAATTATTCGATAGCAAAGCCGTTATAAAAGGTTTACAAGCAGCAGCAAACTTGACACTGTAACAGCAACACAGCAAATGTAGCAGGTAAGTGCAATGCAATCGGAAACACCACGGCTCGTATACATATATGTATACATAATGTTTATCTTTATTAGTACAATGCTTTACCCTAACTTTATCTGCAGCGAAAATAGGGCCTATTGCATGCCGCAAGATACAAATCCCAAGAGATAATCCACAACAGTGGAAGAACTCTTCATTACACATATGTATGTATGTATGTATGTATATGTACCAGAGAACTGCAACAATCCACCGGTACCGGGTAAATGTTGGGTGATTTTGACACCCGGGTGTTTTCAATCAACGCAAAAAGAAAACGGTACGTTGTTGTGAGTGACATCAAAATATTGCCTGCATGAGCAGCACTCACACAATTTTTTATAAGTGTGTATTTATGATTTGCTGAGCCAGTGTTGAGTAGCACAGGCACACAAATTTTATTGAGTGTGAGTAAGGTGGCAAAAAATGACACTTGCAGTTCTCTGATATGTACATACGATGTATGTATACTACGTATAAGCCAACGTTATGCATTCCGTTGCAGTTCCAAAAATTATTTCGAAGAGGTGAGTGCAAAAAAGAGAGATAAGTGGTTAGTGTTACTTTATAATGTAACAGCCAATTAACTGTTTGGCTTTTGTCGTAATTGCCGACACTAGAATTAAAAGTCTCGCACAAACAAGAACACATGCCGGCGAGCAGTTGAGAGAGCGAGCACAAGCAATGCTGCCGAACATTTCAATTAAAGTTCCTCTCTTCGCATCAGCTGTATTATACAGCCGGTATAAGTACATATTTGTGGGGTCAATGATAAAGCGAATTCAGTATGCGGCGAGCAGCTAACGCGGCGACTTGCCTAAAAGCTGACAGCTATTAAAGCTACGCAGTGCCGAAAAAAAAGCAACAACAACGAGCGAGAGAGAGAAAGTGAGATCGTAAAATATACGACGGCAACAAGCGAAATGACGCAGCTTAAAGTGCACGCTAGTAATGCTGTTATAAAATGCTTGCAACCAACAACAAAACATGGAAGCGCCGTAACAGTAATGCAGAAATGGCAGCAGGTATGTACACAGCACTGCTCATGTGAATGGAAACCTATTATGATTTTGTATACATACATATATTAATTTTTGCTTGCTTTCCTTTATAGCGTCACTACGGCGCAGTGGCGTCAGCGAAGCCGTTTGAAGAGATGCCAACTACCAGCGTGTTGAAAACATTGTGGAACTTTATACCTGGCGGCAAATACAGTGGAGCCGATCTCAATGATATAACTAGGGACTTACTAAAGGACAGTGGTGGTAATATTATAAAGATCAAAAGCTTTTTGGGCAAACCGCCGATAGTTGTAACAGAAAACCCAGATGACTTCGAAACAGTTTTCCGACACGATGGTGTTTGGCCCAATCGTAAGGGTTTCGAGCTCTTAAACTATTATCGCAATGTCCATCGTCGGGACTATTTTGGCCCAGAGTCGGGTCTACTTACGACCCAAGACGAAGCATGGGGCAATTTGCGTTCGGCTGTAAATCCCATTATAATACATCCCAAGAATGTGAAGAAGTATTTGAGCTCATTGGATCGCATTAATCAGGAGTTTATAGAACGGTAAGTTCAAGTTTATGATAGCTTCATAAAATATTAAGTCCATTAATAACTCAGACGAACTATCAATTAATCATCACATAAATCGAAAACGATTTTTATATTTGATTTTCTTGGCTTTAGTATTAAAACCATCCGCGATGCTGAAACTTTGGAAGTCCCCGCGAACTTCAAGGATGAAATCAGCGCCTGGACTTTGGAATCTGTGGGTCAAATAGCCCTGGATTGCAAGTTGGGGGTTATCGACAATACCAATCCTGAAGGCAGACACTTCTTTCAGCAATTGCAGCGTTTCTTCGAACTGTCCGTTGATCTGGAAGTAAAGCCCTCACTCTGGCGCCAGCTCAAGTTCAGCTCGCCCAAATTGCGTGAAGCCCTCAGCGTGTTAGATGAGTCGCTGGCCCTAACCGATAAACTAGTACAGGACGCCATGGAACGCATCGAGAAGTGCACAACGGCCAAGAGCCAAGAAGAGAAAAGCGTTTTGGAAAAGCTGCTGGCCATAAATCGAAAATATGCTGTTATTATTGCGCTGGACATGCTCTTCGCTGGCGTGGATACGGTACGTATGCAAATGCCTCTATCATTCAATCCAGTTAACTAAGACTAGGTCTTTAATTGCAGACAACCAGCACTTTTTCGGCCATTCTGCTGGCCCTCGCCCAGCACCCCGATAAGCAGGCCAAACTGCGAGCTGAAATTCTTGGCATCTTGCCAGAGAAAAGCACGCCCCTCACAGTCGACTCGATGAGGAACTTGCCCTATCTGCGTGCCTGCATCAAGGAGGCCCTACGCTTCTATCCACTCATCGCGGGCAACATACGCAAAATCAACCAGGACCTGGTGCTCAGCGGTTACCATGTGCCGGCGGGCTGCGACGTAGCCATGATCCATTTGAACCTGTGGCGCGACGGCAAACATTTCTCGCAGCCCGGCGAGTTTGTGCCGGAGCGCTGGCTGCGTGAGAAGCAACAGGGCTCCAGCTCTGACTCTGTCTCTGGCTGCCCGGTGGCCACCAAGCCGAGTCATCCCTTTGCCTATTTGCCTTTTGGCTTTGGCGTGCGCAGCTGCATCGGTCGTCGCATAGCCGAAATGGAGCTGGAAATTGGGGTCGCTCGTCTGCTTAGGAGCTTCCAAGTGGAGTTCCACCATCCGGCGGAAAAGCCCTTCATTGCCTATCAGCTGGCTACGCCACGCATTCCATTGCAGTTCAAGTTTATCGATTTGAAGGATTGAATCTGCCCCAGCTCTGTACCCCGCTATATACCTATTGCTTAAGGATGCTCTATAAATCTGTATTTACGTGTGCCAGTAGTCGGCCAACTAAACTATTTTACTGTTAATTAATTTAAACGTTGTGTTATTCCCATGTGCTTAGGATGTATTCTAGATCAACACTCACAGAAACATGAAAGCCACAGAAAATGTTCTTTGGCTCTTTTGGACTTTTACCGAACCAAAGTAATATCAAAATATTCACAATGCACTGTTCACTCGCTGTGCAAAATGTGAATTATGTTGTGCACTTTTTAGTTTCTAATTAATAAGCGAAAATCTGCCAGCACTCGGCGCCCTTTGACCTGCTCAATTCATGCGTTTGGCCTTTGTCTGCGCTTAGCCTGGGGTCAGCTTAATTATAACTTTATGAGCTGCAAAGTTAGTTGCATGCCCCAAAGGTGTTGCGAAATGCGCTAAAAAATATGCAACACTTTCTTTCTATGCCATGTGTGTGTGTGTGTGTGTGGGAGAATATATGTATATATACAAATATAAATATATATATAATATGTGTGTGTGTGGGTTGCTAACTCTTTGTTGCGGTCAGATGGCCACAACGGGCGGCAGCATCTGCTGCCTGACACTGCCTGCTGCCTGCTGCCTGAATACATACATATATATTTATATAGCATATGGCGCAAATGGAGGGGGCGTGGCAGGAGCTGTGCGTGTGTAGGTGCAAGTGCTGGTGTGAGTGTTGTGGCAGCGTTCAAGCGACAACATAAATCCAGCGCTGCTGTTGTCTGCCTGGTTATTGTTTATTATACACATACCGAAACACACCCACACGGAACACAGGGTCTGGCTAACAAACACTGTGGACAGCATACGTGGGCGCAAATAGCGCATACGACATGTGGCGCGCACTATATAAATATAAATATAAATATTTTAAGCGAGACTTGCAGCATCAGCAACACCAGCTGCAACAGCAGGAGTCGCCTCTGCATTTGCTTCGGCATATGCATTAGCAATTAGTTCAGCTGTGCTGTTAACTTTAAATGCAATTAGATTTCAATCGAAAATCACTTCAACCTGATCGATTTGTTAGCATTTGCCAGCAATTTCATGCTGATAAATCATTGCAAACGGTTAAATAATTAAGAAACCACATGAGTGACATGTGCGGCTAGCCAATGCCGTGTAAAATTTAATAAATATTAAATGCACATTCAATGCTAGATTATAATATGCTTCCTTATGAAATATGAGAAGAGACTATACGAAATTCAATATAAATGCGAGGTATATCGTATATAACCTGCACTTAATTACATCTTCATCCATTAGTTGCTGTAAATGGCAAACCTGGGCCATCTCTTGAGACTCTCTTAGCCCATATTCACTTTAATGCAGGGTATTAGGCGCAAACATAAAATCAAATCTACTCTGTATGTGTGTCATGTTGGCCAAAAATGAAAACGTCACGTTTGGCACATTTAAAGTCGGCAAACGGCAGTCAAAAATTCAATTTGGCGCAAAATAAACTCAAACAGCAGAAAGTGAAAGCATGCTCTTGCGCTTAGCCTCCCGCCCACTCCACTGCCACTCCCTCTCTGTCGCACTCTTTCTTTCGACTGCTGTGTGGCCGTTTGCACACATGGCGTATGCGTAATTTCAATTTAATTGATTCCTAGAGCAATCGCTTTTTGCGCTGCTGCTTAACAAACTTTTTGCCAAAGCTCTTAATGCAGCAAGGACGCGTTTATTTATTTGGCGTATGGCTGCAATTGTGGGTATAATTATTTATTCAAGACATTGGTAACAGCTGAAAGAAGAGTGTGGCAAACACTCAAACTTGACGAAATGAGACCCTGTTGTCATATGCGCAGAGCTTGGCTTTGCATTGACAATAAGTACTTAATATACTACATTTGTAATTACTTTATAGATTTTTTCATTGCATTGCTGTTACACTTGGAGCAGTATACATATATTCCTTGTCTACGACTTGCAGGAGATATCAACAACATTTTGTTATATCCTCTTTATTAACCTAAAGCTAGTTCGAGTAGCATTACAAGAAGAGACCCTACCAATCGAGCTATTCACAGATAACGATATAAATCCATATTCACAGAATCTAATTTATTTCCATATTTATGTTGCATATCTATCTTAACTAGTACGAGTCAAGTCAACTATATTTTGAGCTTGAGCTTATAAGATAATTTCTTGGCAAGAGCATTTTGATATCGACTAGTCAAAACTAGTCGCTGCTGTTTATAGTTTTTTCCCACGCTTTTGCTCTCAGCTTAACTTTGACTGCGATTTGCTAAAGAGGTTTTGAAAAATCCACGTTTACGTTTACCAGTTTTTTTTTTTTTTTTTCGTACTTTATTTTTTGCCTTTGCTCATTTGCCTTTTTGCAAATAAATGAGCAGCGTTCAGAGCTGTGCTGATTAATGCAACTTGAGTGCCAGTTCGACTATGTGTGTGTGTGTGCTGGTGTGTGTGTGTGTGTGTGTGTGTGTGTGTGTAAGCGCTGAGTTTCAAGTACAGCACAATTAATCAAACCGCAATTGAGTTTTGCCCTCACGGCGGAAGCTTTGAAATTAATTTGCAGCTGCTTTTCAATGTAAATTAAAAGTTGAAAACCAGAGAAGGATACCAGTGGAGTGAAAGGGAGAGAGGGCGAGAGGGCGAGAGAGCGGGGGTTAAGTGCAGCTCAATGAATTTTTGCGCTGACAACTTAATCTAAATCTTGATTTTTTGGCATTTAACAAACTTAAAACAGATTGCCAACTCCATTCCTTTGGCTAAATTTAATAAACTAAAACCATTTGCAGTTCACTGAACTGACAGTAAATAAATTTAACCTAATTCGTACATGTCAATAACAACAGGAACCAAGACAAGACAAGCTGCCGTTGCTGCCGCCCGTTCTGCCCCCTTTCAACTACTTACTTCTTTTTCGCTCTGATGCTAGCAAGAAAAGCTGACTGAATAGCACTAACACAAACAGGCACTCACACACACACACACACACGCACATAGATATGATGCTGAACAAACAAGCGGAGCATTTGCTACACTGGGTACAATGGGCTTCAAGACTTTTTTAAAATCATCTGGAAATCCAATTTACCCTATCTAGTTGAAGTTCTATTCTAGAGTATCTCTGCTTGCTCACAATTTTGTATTAGCTTGAAATGTCTTATCAAGACCTTTCTATTATTATTATATATTTGACCCGTTATATTCGTCACATATGCAAAGCACTTTGCAAACTAGAATAAAACAATTTCAATTCCAATTTCTTTGACATTTATCCCTTTAGCTGAAGTATGCTAAAAGTTTTTCCAAGCTTAACTTGAGAAAAAATATACATGCATTTGCATAGTAATATTTTATTGATATATATTTACAGCGTTATATCATTACATATGTTAAAGAAAGGAGATTTCCTCTACAGAAATAGCTTTAAATATGTTTTGTTCCAAGATGTCAGACTTTGCAGACTTTAAATCTTAAATTTCTTAAGGCATATCATAAAAATTAAGCACAAACTATTTAACTATACATACAAAGATTTGCCACAGATAGTTTTCCATCTTAATATATTTAAAAAATTAATCATATTTATCATATACCTCAGGATATACTGCTTAGAATTGGCTTTCAATATAAATTGTATATTTCATAAATCGAAATTAATTGTATATCGCACCGATAGTTTGAGTGCTTCAGATATACAACTATAAACTGTTTTCTTCCTCCATTTCAATGAAATTTCAGCACTTTCTACTTTCTTTCTCATTGAAAATTTCCACGGTGCATAGCCATTGTCTGTTATGAAGTGCAAAGTGTAAAGCAAAAGCCAAAGATGACGACCATTTCTTAGTGTTCGTATTTTTGTATGTATGTGTATGTGTGTGCGCGTATGCGTGTGTGTATGTATGTATGTGTGTGTGCGTATAGCTGTGTGAGTTCCCTTCGTTCGTTGACTATGTCCGTATTTGGCATTTTGCGTTTTGTGCTGTGGCACCACATGCTTCTGATGGGCTGCAGTTAATCCACTTAATGACCTCGATGATTTTATTGATGAGCACCTAACGCCAACGGCAACGGCAACGGCAACGCCAACTCCGAGCCCAATGCCAACATATGCCGCCTGATGATGAAGATGCTGGGCGCCCATATCGTTCCGGTTTACTTTCCACTCCATTCCATTCAATGCCATCTTTTTTTTTCGGGAATACTCTAGCTAAACCGGGCATGCCCGGCTAAGCGATGCGTACGACAAGATTGGAGTCGAATCGTTCATGTCTTGATTAACAAATTTTGAGGTTTGACTGCAAGCCGAAAATTCAATTGGATCGAAACCGAAGTAAATCAATCAGGTTCTTTTGATTATATGATATGTCATAAAGAGGAGAAGCAAAATTACTAATGAATATAATAATGAATATAATAATAATAATTATTTTAAATTCAAATCTGCACAAGTTTTGTTAATAGATATATAAAATATAATAAATATTTCCATCAAAATAATTTCTTTTTTGCCAATAGGGATGCATTTCAATTATCTATGCATTAAGTCCATCGATAGTTATCGATAGTACTAGGCTGTTGCTACTGATCGATATTATTAGTAAAGTAATGAATGAAAGGGCATTTTGAATACTTCATGTCGCACTCGGCGAATGGTTAATTTTTTTTCCCGTCTGATGTTGTCAACGCCGCCTGTGCAGCGAGGCGTGGCACTGCCACTAAACGGTGTTGCCATCACCATCAGCAGCATCAACATCAACATCATCATCAGCATCATCATCAGCATCATCATCATCATCAGCGTCGTTTGCTATGTTTGTTTCCTGTTGATTTTTCGGCACTGCCACGGAAACCCACTAAATTAGTGACAGCGACTTTGGCTTCCAGCTTGGATTCAGCATTTGATAAAATGGCAGAGCGTGGCTCCCAAAGTGTGAATGCCAATGGGTGTGTATGTGTGTGTGTTGTGTATGTGTGTGTCCTGTTTGTGTTATTTATGCGCGCGCATTAAAATACAATTTTTATGCTTGGCATTGCCAGACTTATCCTTTGACTCCCGCATCGCCCATCTGTCCCCACTGAAGGCAGCATCTTTATTGAGTGTAAATGCGCGTGGCGAAAGCATATTTATTTTCGTTGAGCTGCTTATTTATTTGGCAAATGGTTTTGCATTTGTCAACAACAACAGCAACAACAACAACAACAATGACAACCAATCCAGCCAGAAACATTCCCCCTCCGTCCGCGTCGATTCCTCAGGCGGCGGCGACAACTTGCATTTCAATTTGGAGCATTGGACTCCCCATTGGTCAGACCCGAGGGCATCCCCAGCCAACGCGCCACCAACTGAAGCTGCTGAGCTGCTGACAAATGCGTGAATTTCCCCGTTTGGATATTTCATTTAGCTGACTAGTTTGACTTAGCATTCGCGTGCACTGTCCAGATTTTGAATTGGTAACTGCACATTTTATCCCATATTTGAAAACTGCACAACAATTCGAATCAATCACCAAACAAGTCTTGAGCACTTCCTGAGAAAAATTAAATATATTTCATTTGCTTTTCGCATAAACTGTTTATATTACATTTAGTTAAAAGAATATCTTGAGTTATAAAAAATCCATACTAATCCAGGCATTTTATTTTTTTAATCTTAAATATACCAGATCAAGTATTTGGGACCATAGTATTTAATTATTAATATTATTATAGTGTAAATGTGCAGAAAAGAGAAGAAAAACAGTTGATTTATTTAAGTTGTTTTATTTAAATTTTTTCAATGTTTATTTATATTTAATATCTGTGCTTTATCAGTAGCGGGTGTCAATAGAAATGTAATTAATTTTCCGAATTTGAAAACACAATAAAAGCTGAACCTTGTTGAAGCTTAAACAATAATACAAAAGATCCAATAGCCGATGCGTTATTTAACAAATATAGCTATATAATATATAGAATATATAAGTATATAGAATATATAAATGTCATCCATTATCTGCAGTTTGAACGTAATGCAAGAACTCAAGCAACTGTAAACAGAGCTGCGGGACAGAAAGTAGCCTTAAGATTATCATTTAAGATATCTGAGAAATATTGTTCAGGCATGAACATATGAATATACGAAGATCGTATACATGCCTCCGACGCACTCAACAACTAGCAGCTAGTGCGATAGGAAAAGATAAGGCCACATGTACGGACTCTATAAATAGACAGACGATCACCAACCCTTGCAACCCCAGAGTCACATTACGGAAGAGACGAGCGCTGAGCCTTACAACCTCAGCGATAGGATAAGAATAGCTAATAGACCAACGCGGAGCCTTACAAACTCTGCGATAAGATAAGAAAATGTAATAGACCAATGCTGAGCCTTACACACTCAGCAATATACGCACTAGATTTAAGGGTTGAAAATATACATGAGTCTGGGTATATAAACCCAGGCTCAGAATAATAAATATCAATACGAAACTAAACACCATCATAGTAAAGTGTATTCGTTCAAATATATTAGACTATTAGCATATGCATGTACATATGGGATAGTTAACATGTTGACTATATTATTTTAGTCTATAATAAAGTGTTATACTTGCGCACATTATTATTTCTACTGAATTTCTATTCGCTTCCTTAATGACAATCATAACGAACCTGTGCGACTGTCATACATAGCCGTCTCGCTCTCACTCAGCAACACTAGATATGTTTAGTAGCTATCTCTGTAAATCTGTCTCTCTCTCTCTCTCTATCTCTCTATCTGTTTTTCTGTTTCAGAATGAGTAGAGTAGCTCGAATTTCAGGATAGAAGCAACAAATGAGAAATGGGTAGCTAGGATACAATTTTCCGCCTCACCGAGAAATTTGGGAATATCACGCCGTAATACATGTAATTAAAATACAACATATATTTGCTTTCTTTAACTAAATACTTTAACTAGTTCCGTGTGCCCTTAACATGTTTTCTTTGCTGCTATCACATGGCGTTAAATATATTTTCCATATCGGAGATATTTGCTCTCGCAAAATTTTCTTTGATTTTTTGTTTTCTCTCTTTTGGTTGTCTTTTGACGGCTTGAGTGTTGACCGAACCAAGCAAACGTTGGCGCCGCTTAATGATGCATTAAAGCGTTAACATTAATATAGGCTGCACACACTCACACACACACATACACACTGAGGCAACACACACACACTTTGTGCTTGCAACACTTGGCGCTTTAATTAAATTTTCGATAATTGCTTGCAGCAAGTGTGGCGAGCAGCTCGTCGACTGCCGGTGAGTGGCGACAACTGCAGCAGAGTGCAACATGCTGCATGAAAACATATATAAGTGGCATTTTTAATTGATTAAAAAATGGCGCCTGCATTGGCACAGCCGGACAAGGGCGCAGTGGGCGCGGCGGGCCAACTGGAATCGCCAACCGAATTCTGTTGTTGTTGTAGTTGTTGCGCCGTTTAATTAACGGGCCGTGCAAGCAGTTTCGTTTCCTTTTTTTATTCTTGGTTTTCCTACGCCTTTTTCCTCAGCGACATTTTTAATTTCCTTGAACGCATCGGAAGTGGCGTCAGCCAAACCGGAAGTGGCACCGCACGCAGCAAAGCGCACGGCGCATAATTAACTTGTAGGCAGCTACAACTGACAACCTGTCGCCGCCCCGCCCCCACCAGCACCCCCACCCTGCAGCACACAGCAACCACTTGTAAAAGTTGCGCGTAAAAAAAGTGCCCCACCCACAGAGCAATAGCAGCAAAAAATACATCTTGCTGTCCAGTCGACATTGATGCACGAAAAATTACCCTGTATTAGGAACAGTTCATGTCTAAGTTGACAACCAGCCTAGCAGGAAGTACTTGAATTAACCCTACATCTACAGAGAGTATATCTTACAAAAAGCTGATAGCCTTTTGAGAGAATTTTTAATATTCCTACGATATCATATATCAAGAGAATATATCAAAGTGGAAAAGCTGTATAAGCACAAGTCAGCACTTCAATAACTCGGATTTTGAGAGATATTTCACAATTGCATGTGCATCTCAATATAATTACGGCAACTACAGTGTAGAGGGGCGGAATTGCAGAGATTCCCTCAAGGGAGCAGTTCATGGAAAGGATTGCAAGCATTTTGATAGAAAATATATTATTTTAAACACAGCTATTAATTGCTTTTTGAGTAATGTATCGAAAATACACTAACCATTATTATGTTAATGTGAGAATAAAAATCAACTCAAATATCAACCAATCTATGGAAAAACTATATATGTATTTTGTTTGCTGCGACCCGAAACTACGAGTAAGCTACCCATGAAATTAAATCAAAATCAAATCGGGAATATTTAAGGATCAGCGTCAAAAATGAGCTCTACGCTCCATTTAAGATGTGCGGATGTTTGACTTAGCTTAGCATTCTAAAGAGGCTTGTCTTCATGCCTTTAGCAAAGTGCCGTCTACCCACTTTGTAGCACTGCTTGTTTACAGGATAGAAATGAAAAATAGGAAGAAAAAAAGGAAATAGGAAGCCAACTTTCACTGCGTCTAAACTTGGCCAAGAGAATTGAGAAATGAGCAGACGCCGGCATCACTTGAAACTTTTGCCATAGCTCGAACATAATTATAAAAGTTTCGACAAGCATTTGCCAGGTGGGCAAGCGTTGCCACAAATCTCAACTTACAACGCACAGCGAGCGGAATAGAAACTTGCGACTTGGACAAGAGCCCAAAAATGCCAAAAGCCAAGTTCCAGTTTCATTTGCTGTAACTGTTGTTGTTGTTCTTGTTGCTACTGCTTCGACTGCTGCTGCTGCTGCTGCTGCTGCTGTTGCTGCTGCTGTGTTAATTAGCCTGCCATTGGCATTTATGCTTAAACACTTAATGAGCTCGTTGAAATCGAGGCTACTCGCCCAATTTGGCCCCCGCTCTTGCGCTAATTGCTTTTGGCTAGCCTACATACCTACATATGTACCTACCAAGCATGCTTGACAGAATCCTACATATGTGTGACGTGCTGCGACTACGTACGGGTATTTGTGATTCCTGGCGTGTCATTCATCCAGCCGGAAAATGGCTTATAGCGCTCCTAGTCTGGTTAATAACAAAGCCCTGGCTGTCTCTGTCGTTGACAACAACTAACAAACAGTGAGCCAGAGATGTATGACAATTTGTAATGACAAACTCTGTATACTCTGTAAAGACGATCTGTATCTGTATCTGTATCTGTATCTGTATCTGTATCTGTATCTGTATCTGTATCTGTATCTGTATCTGTATCTGTATCTGTATCTGTATCTGTATCTGTATCTGTATCTGTATCTGTATCTGTATCTGTATCTGTATCATTCCATCTACAGTTTATTTAGAATATACATATGTATGCCAAGTTGACCAACAAAGCTAATATGCACACTCAACGCTGAGGCAGTTCAACAAAAGAGTTTCCTATGAGATAGGAAAAAAAAAACAAAGGGGAGCCACTTAGGCGGCGAGTGTCGCTGGGAATGGAAGCTGTGGAACCTATGCTCCAGCGCCAACTGCGAGTACTTTACCTGTGGACCAGCAGCACTTGGAAATTGCTCGGGTTTGATGTGGGTTGGGTGCTGCTTTCTTATCTCACAAATAGGCATTGTACTCGGCTGGACCCGTCCCGGCACGGCCCGGGCGTGTTTGTAGGTATGTTCTCCTTTGATTTTTCGCATGCACGCATGAAAATTGTTTTCCTTTTGTTTGGCGCGCAGCAACAACAACAACAACAACTATATTACTAAGGCAAAAGGTTGTTGGCAGCGCACCAGCCAGGAAACTATGAAGGATTATGGATCTCTCTCGTTCTCTACTATCTCCCCTCTGTCTACTGGTGCTCCATGCCTAACTCCTTCCGTTGCTCTCGGTGGGCGTGGTAGACACCAAAAGGCCGCATAATGACAATGGACAAGGTACAAGCACAAGAGACCGTCGGAAGCAGAGAGAGGGGAAGAGAGACAGAGACAGCCCATTCAAATGGGTCACGAAACCGAGCAATGAGCATTAAAGGCGATGAAGGCATCCAGAGAGGGAGCTGCAGCAGGTGAGACGTGATTGAAAATTGAATAGAGCCAAGGCACAGAAGGCAGAGTACGGTACGACACTTTCCCGGAAGGATAGAAAGTGCTGTTATCGTTGCATCAGTTTGGCCCCACTTCACATATGAAAAGCCAGCTTAAAATATCGAAGCGAAAGTGCTTGACACAAGATGAATTCAGGCATTTCGAGCAAGCTATGATAAGTCGAATGAAATTTGTATTGCTACTGAGTAAACTACTATATATACACCTAGAGCATTACAGTTGGTTGCGGAAGACATCGACAGAATCTGTCAGGCTTACGCAATCTATGGTTCAACATGCTTTAGTTCGCAAGTTTCAGTTTCCTCTTTCGTTCTTTAAGTTCTTCCTTAGTTCTAGAGCTTACACTGCAGACTGCAATACGTGATTCCTTTCCCAAAAACTATGCACCCAATTTTAGAATCTGAGTGAGTATTATATAGTAGGTAACACCCGGCTGCAACATCTTATTTTGTAACTTTGATGAAAACTCAGCTGACTCATTGGATAAGGCTTCAACTCAGACAGATATCAATATGCGTGCTCAGCTTACAATAGATCTGAATAAGATATATGGTTAATACCAGTGCATCAAGTCTTAAAAAAAGAAAAGTGCTGCCCTTGGGACTTCCCCATTAGAAGATATCCTGAACCCTGTCATCATATTCAAAATCCGTCATGTATAAAACATTGCCATGACCTGATCAAGCCTGGCTTCAACTTGTCGCTCAAGACCCATTAAAGTTCGAGCGCAAGCCGTAATGAAATGTCAGATGCTCGGATGGCAATCCTTTAGCCACAAATCAAACCAAATCCAAACCAAGCCCAGCTTGAGAGCTGCAGCTTTCGAAGCGCAAGCAGTAGAAATGAACCTAATTCCAAGAAATGTAAGCGAGGTATTTATTATTATAGTAGGACAATTTATAAGCGCCAAATAACAAGCATTAAATTCTGATGCAAATCTCAGGAGCTGAAATCCATATAAAACTTTGTATTTATATGGACGTGTGCTAGCTATCTGTGGCTGTGGGCATGGCTCTGGCTGTGTGGGTGGGGCTGTACGCAGCGAATCCAACGAGGGAGACAAACGGCAGCCACTTAAAACTGTCACAAGTTAAAAACCGCAACACTGCTGCAGCAGTTCCATATAAGAAGGATAAGAGGGTACAGGAAGACGAAGAGAGTGGGAGAGGGAGAAGCTAGAGAGAAGTTCGTAGTACGGTCTGAAGGACGTGGCAAAAGAAAGACATTATGCGCCGGCATACCGCACAACAATTTCACAGACAATGAATACATTGGCAAAATGAGGCAAGACATGGACCCATACACACACACCCACACACACACACACACGCACAGTCAGACAACAAGAATTTAAATAAATGCATGTGCACGAGCTGCCCGCAAAAATACAAAAAATACAACAAAGAAAAACATATACAAGGACTAAGAAAGAAATCACAACAATTGCTCGGGCGGAGCTGCTGCTGCTGCTGCTGCTGCGGGTTAGTTGGGGCCAGGCAGGAGTCACAACGCCCCCATTTAGCCTAGGCGGGGGCGTTGGCGTAGCGATGACTTTGCATTTTGCATTACTTTTGCTGGCGACTTTGCTTTGAAAGCAGTTTCGAAATTATTGTCTCTCAGCTAACATTGCCGGCGGTCCTGCGACTCCTGCTGCTGTTGCTGCTGCTGCTGCTGTTGATCCCGCGTGGCCTGCTGGAAATCCAGCTTCCACTCCTACTCCGAATGCAGCTGCTTGTTGCCAACTTCACCACATTTCAATGTTGCGTGTAGAGTTATTTCAAGTCATTGTTATTGTTAGAGACAGCACCCATTGAAAAGAGTTGCCAAGAGCTTGGGTATCCTGACGGCCTGCAGGCGAAATGCATGAAAACTTTTTTAAAGTCTGAATAGAACAACATTAAAATGGCTTTCCATCACCTTATCAAAAGTATTATTCAAAGATTGTCGCTGTGAAATTGATGAATTTCTGTTAGGTTTCAACAGTAAAATAAATATAAATTAGAATTTCGCCTGTTGGATATCGGTTGAAGTCTCATTGGTTCTTATTGGATTCTAATTGATTCTCATTGAATTGAATGTTTTCACTGTTTTCAATTATCCTTGGCCGCAATCTGAACGTAAGGAATGCTGAGTATCCTTGAGTCCAGCCATCGTAATACAGGCATTCCATTGTTGTTGTTGCTACTATTGTTGGTGTTGTTGTGGTGTGTGCTTACACTCGCAAATGTCTTATTTATGCTCAGCACTTTTCGCTATCCCAGCGACAACTGCGTTTTTGCTTCATCCTGTGGCTGCAGCAGCACAGATCACAGCAGGTGGGCGGGGCTCGGTGGCAGATTGGCGCAGTTGCCACAGTGTGGGCGTTGGGTGGTTGTCTAACTCCTTGGCATTCTATACACTGTTGTGGCTGGAGCGCGTCTCAGTGCCGTCTGCTCTTCTTGCGGCTTCGCTTGCAAATGCTGCCTCCACAATGCACTCTGTGTATCCAGCTGTGGGTGTGCCTCTATGTGTGTGTGTGTCTAGTGCTCTACGCCATTTGCATTGACTTGGGTCACCGAGGTGTCTTCGGTTTCAGCAGTTAGTTAGCAACTGCGGTCATGTTGCATAATGCTTCACACACGCACAGCCAACGAAATTAACGCATTTTTGTTCAGGCCTTGTAACAGAAGCCAACAGAACTCAAAACAGAACTCAAAACCCCAACTAGATTATATTGAATATTAGAGATGTTTTGAGTACTCATCTGTATATATATTATATATGATTTGTTTATAGGTATATACATACATATATTAATAACTTGCAGCTATTATCATTAGGGCACCAATAAAATTAACAATATTATTGAGTTTCTCTTCTTATTGCCAACAAATTTTTAATCTGAATACTGCTTTTTATTAATTCACCACATTTATATATAAGCAAGAATTTTCTTACAATTCTGGTCCCCACAAATTTACATGGTTATAGATGGTTTCAGATTTCCATACTATAACTGAAATCTAATATACTTCGTAATGTACAGATAGTAAAATCGAATATAAATTCTGTAATATTTTGTGGGTAGCGCACAGCAAACATCGTTGCGAAGGCACAACTTTTTGTTGTGGGCAGCTTTCGAGGGGAGGGGTATGGGTCGAGCAAGCTGCAACTCTCTTTTTTAGCTGCTTTGGCTGCTGCTTCTGCTGCTTCTGCTGCTTTGGCCATACTTCAACTTCACTCGCCTTCTTTTCTTATGCAGAAATCCATTCAAGTTGCTATTGTTGCTTTTGTTGTTCTCGCTTGTTATTTTTGCATAATAGAAAATTGTTTATATGCAATACACTCAAATATATATATATATGTATGTATATGGCAGCAGAGAGTAACTGTGCAGCTATGTCCCTGCCCGAAAGAAAAACGAAGCCTTTTATGCTGCTTATTATGGCTGAAGCATAGCCTGACCTGACCTGACCTGAACGCCAAGCCAAGCCCAGTTCTGCATGTTTATTGTGCATATTTTAGAGACTTTGTAGCCGGCTGGCGAAAACGTAAATGAAAATATTAAATTGCATTTAAAACGAACGCATAATCACATTAACTGAAAACTGTCGCCCCTAACTTAATAAGCAGCCAAGTTTGCAAGTTGGCCAACGCTGGAGCTGAGCGGGAGCCGAAGGCGTGAGGGGTGAGAGAGCCTAGGCTTGAGCCGTGCAACATGGCACGTTATAGAATTTAACAAAATTATTTAAAATTCCGCAACTTTGGCTGTTGCAAAAAGTGGGCCAACAGCAACAAACTTTGCACAGCACAGCAGCAAGGGACAACAAGTGCAACAACAACTGCAACAACTGCAACAGCAGCAACAACAGCAACAACTTCAGTTCGCAGTCCAAGGGTCAGTTTTGTAAGCAACTTTTAAATTAACCCTAATTCAGACAGCAACAACAACAAATTTATATATATTTATATATATGAAATATATACATATATAGTTAGCGCATAAAAGTTCACAATATTCTTGCGCATTTTTCAACTTTAACAATTTATTAAATGGGTCAAAAGCCACTAAAACTTCATTTATCATTGCATGAGCAGGCAACACGCCCACTATACAACATTCAACGCCTCCCTCGACCAGCTTGTCCCTATATATTTAGCTGACGCGCAGCACTCGGTACAATTATTGCTGGCAATGTCGTTATACCCTGTTAGTAGCTTGTTGGGTATATAGCTTAAGAGTTGCATTACCAAAGAAATATGGTCCAATTATACAGTTTTTTATTTTTTTATCATACCAAGCGTGACTGACGTATCTTTGGTGTGGAGATACATTTAAGAAAGAAGAGGCAAACGCTCATCGGTTCAAAGTATATTGCTTTCATTTATATATGTATACTTTCATTTATATAGCATAGCTATTTAATAAATCGGTTCTAGTTAAGTCAATACACACATATTCCCATATTACATTTACTGAGTATACACATATTCTATCATACCCAATGCGCAGTCCAACTTGTTGGTCGCGTTAAAATGCCAACAAATCGCAGAGACGAATGAGCTCAGCAACTTGAAGTGTTTCCGGTATGCCGCAGCAATTTTTTTCGCCTGCATTCCGACTAGTGGAAACCTGCCCACTCGTGCCCACCCACTTGTCCAGCGCGCCAGCCACCAGCCACCAGCCAGCAGCACCACCACCACCTGCCACCACCGAGGAATGCACAAAGAAAATACACGGCACAAGTTTGTCGAGCCAAAACAAGCGAGGAGTGGGTAAAAAAAAAAAATGCCAAGAATTATACAATTTATTAGCACACTGAGAACCGAGTGCAGGACGAGTATCAAAACCGGGGACTGATGGGGATAATAGAATTTTAAATATGCATGCACGCCCAGTTCTGTTCTGTTTTCTTTTCTTTTTTTCTTAATTTCAAACTTCAACTCGACTGCCGCTGAGAAGTCTATTAAAAATTTAACATCACGTGGGGCATTTTTATTTTACGAAATGTATAGAGTAGTTGTACGTAAGTTGCCCGCATTCGCAATGGGTTTACCGCTGAATAGTACGAAAGGAAAGAGCAGGTCAAAGTCTTAATAATTACTATTGCGCTGAATATTTCAAATTACATAATTGCTAAAGTATGATGGGGCAATAGTGTACTAAAAGCACACCCTAATTGTAATTATACGAAAACTTTATTTAAACTAACGAATTTAGACTTAACTGTAATATGTTCTTCTATTTATACATTGATACCTATTCTTTAAAATTATATACATATGTATATTTAGAAACTATCTAAGTACATAAATATTTAAATTCAAATTTTACAGCAGCTAACGCGCGCTGTAGACAAACAGAGCTTTTAGAGCTTTATCGACAAGCTTTTAACGAAATTGTGGCGGTCGGATGATGAGAACAAACCTAACGAAACTCAACCCATATAAATCAAACGATCTGGCAGCACCTCCACAAGCCCGAAATTCAAATGCCGAGAAAATGGACATCTTGTATCACTTCTACCGAAAATTTAGCTAACTTAGCAATGCATAATTATGCTAATAAATTACATTTTCAGATCGTTTCTCCTGGCAAAACGATAGTTGTGTAATATTAAATGCACCATATAAAAGTCAAATTAATACAGGCCGCGGTGTTAAGCTTGTGGTGGCAAGCCGATAACTTGAACTTGGCAAATGAATTAAAACTATTTGAAATTATTGCTAATTATTGCATTTTATTATTATCACTAATCATATAATCGTACAAATACATCGTATATACTCTATATCGAGACTTTAAAATTCTAATGCATAATTGCAAAAATCACGTTTCTTAAATTAATTGCAAATGAGCTCAAAATATTTCTTTTTGGTGATATATAGGAATTACTAAGGAACACTGGAAAGACACTAATATTACTGCTACGAGGTACTCCAGCGCTCTTAGAAGCTATGCATAATACTAACTAACAATCTACGGAATCTTAGAGCCCTGTATTAAAACTAATAATTAATCAAATCTTAGGCATGTTCTACGTTGCGCTGCAGAGGACGATTCTCCGCTAGCGGCTCAAGGGGCAGCAGCTTAACCGTCTTGTAGCCACGATCACGCTTCAGCCAGAGCCAATTGTCCCCATTGAAGTAGTCCTCGATGTGCTCCAGACTGCGGCCCTTTGTCTCCGGCTGGAACAGGCACATGAATACTGTCAGTAGGAAGCTGGAGGCAGCAAAGACCATGAAAACGCCGCGCATCTTCAGGAATGATTGCAGCGCCGGGAAGGCCTTGGCAAAGATGAAGAGCGCCACATTCATCGAGGCGAATACACCGCCAGCTGTGCGTCCACGAATGCGAGCAGGAAACAGCTCCCCGATCATGATGCCCGGCATTACCATCAGAGCTGTATTGAAGACAATGTAGCCGAGGAGGCAACCGCCTGCCACGAGCACGTCGTAGGGCATCTTGGGCTGACCCATGCGGATGTACATAAACACGCTTAGCGCCAGGCAGAAGACGCCCGAGCCAATGCCCGAGAGGACCATGATGAGACGGCGGCGCACAAAGATCAGGATGCCGCAGAAGATCATGCAGCAGAGCACACGCACTGCCGCTGTCCAAATGGCCGCCTGCTTAGTATCGAAGTCGGCTCCAAACTCGGAGATGATGTCGATGGCGTAGAAGATCACAATGAAAGTGCCGGAGAACATCTGCAGCAGCGAGAAGACGATCACAATGAAGAGCGGCTTGATGGCCACACGCTGGCAGCAGAGCTTGAAGATGTTCTCATTCGTCTTGGTCGTGGCTCGCTCCTTCTCCAGGCGCACCTTCATGTCGTTCAGCTCCTTCTGGGCGGTGATTTCGCTGCCACGCAGGAAGGTGAGCGCCTGCAGCGCGCGCTTCTCTAAGCGATTGCGCACCAGCCAAGCCGGCGTCTCCGGTATGAAGTAAATGGAGACGACAGCCAGCGCCGGCAGGATGTTGGCGCACCAGGCTACGTCGCGCCAGTACAGAATGGTGCCCAGCGAATAGACGAACAGAATGCCACACGAATACGCCACATACGGAGCGCCAATGAGCAGACTGCGCAGATTCGGCTCTGCTGTTTCGGCAATGTACACCTGATTGGGAAGAAGGATGGTAGAGATCAACTAAAGCATCTTTCATAGTTATATTAAGTATTGTAAAGAATCTGGGATGGCTTTTGCAATGAGTCCTCTATGTTAGCTTATACTATCTTTGCAAGAGAGAAATTGAGTGATCTATTGAATAAGCAATTACGAAACGAATCAAATGGTAATTAATGATTAAACTTGATGATTAGGCAAATATTTCATATATATTTTTTCTTTTTACATTTGAATGACTTTTCAGAAAATAGCTGCATTTGCATGGTAGAAAATTTCTAAATGATAATATTAATATAATACATTTAAGCATTATTACAATAAAAATTGAACAATATGAATTCAGATTCAATCCCAACACGTTCTTGAAGTGTTATTTTTATTTTATTTACGTATTTAATACAGTTTGTTTAACTGATGCAGGATGTAAGGAACGACCCTGACAAATCATTTAGATTAGGTTTCTACAATCTATCCCTTTCTAATATAATACAATAATAATATGTGTATGTTAAAAAATGTTGAATGAATTTGAAATACTCTATCCATGCTAATTTCCTGACATCATCAAATCATCATTGAACTTATTATCTAGCTTATTATATTAGTAGCTAATTCGCTAATCGTCGCTCAAAACAGAATCATAATTCATCAACATCATCTATCTCAATTATAGCTCTACTCTATCAAAATTTGTTTCTACTCCAACTCACCCTTACAGTAAAGTTTTTAAGTTCTACCCAATGTAATACGAATCAAATATAAATCCGTCATAAAAAATAGAACAAGTTCTTCAGTAACTAATTCAACTTTCATAATCAACTATAACTACTACTTTAGCTGGTCTGATCTGATCTAAATCGCTTTATATAGTCAGCTTAATAGCTCAATAGCATTAATCTCGTATAGCTACTTGATCAGCTGAATTGAATGAAGCCTTACTCTACTGATAAATTAGAAAACATCCATTATAAAACACTTTCAATAAATGATAGCTTATCAAATATTGACACCTGCTTCGCTCAAAGCTGCAATCTCTGTGGGAATCTCTATATATAAGTAGACCCAAGAGCTATTTGTTATCGCCAATGGTATAGCTATATGTAGCTAGCTGGGTGGGCAAGATGAGTGCGTGACAAATTCCTGGAAGCAGAGAACGCGTAACCCACCTTGACCTCGCACAAGTTCTAGAGCAATCCACGACAAGCAAGCGGCAACAACTTTCCCTTAATCTTGGGACGCACACGTCTATGTCTATAAACAAACAATTTGATCAAACTGAATGGCAAACAGGGTCACAGAAATATCAAGCAGCTGTATCAACTAGATATATCAGCATAATCTGAAGCTTAATCATAAAATCATAAATCTTCAGCCACTGCCGCCGCAGACGACAATTAATGAAATACGTTTCTCGAGGCACACGCGCAACAAGTTTCAGTTCGGTGCGGGGCGCAGCCAGCCCGCCCCCTGCCCGCAGGCCAGCGCCCAGCTGGCACCAACACACTTATTATAGACTAAGGTCAAGAATCCGGAACTTGATGCTGTGTGTGCGGAAAGCGATTTGCTAATGCAAATGGACTGCGTCGCATTTGGAAGACGCTTTCGTTATCATTTTGGCCGCTGGATAAGTCATGGGCATATCCATAAGATGAATAAACAAACGCCGGCTGTGCGAAAATTGCGCTGCCCACAGAGGGAGGGCGAGTGGAGGGACGCCGTAGCATGGATTAACATACAGCACAATGGAGCACTCGATTATAGTCGGAACAATGGAATTAAGTGAGCAGTTGACAGCCAGCTGACAACCGACAACCGACAAAAGCCAAGAGACAAGCGACTAACGACAAGCGACAAACGAGAAAAGGCAGCTGACAGCTCTGCTGCGTCTTTTTGTCACCCACTTGTCTGGGGCATTTGCAGCACAACAATTCCTACTGGGGCGTCAGGGCTGCGCCGGCTTATGTCACATATTTATTAATCTGGTTAATGTGTCAGTTGGACAGATGACGATGTGAACGAACTTTTCGATATTGGCATTGGCCCGTCTTTATTACCTGGCCGGGTCCGCCCAGAATTCCAGTCGCAAAGCCGCAGAGGAAGCGCGCAAATATCAGAGCCTTCACAGAGTTCGACATGGCCATGGTGCTCCAGCCCAGGAACAGGGGTATTACCGACACCAGCAGAGTCCTGCGGCGGCCCAGGTAATCGGCCAGGGGTCCAGAGATCAACGAGCCGAACGGCGTGGCCAAGCTATGTACGCTGGCTGCAAAGAGAACAGGAAGAGGAAGCTGAGATTTAGTGCAAAAATAGTTAATGTACGATTAAAGACTTAGTTATTATTTATATAGCTCAAATGCAGCTATATTCAAATTCGTTCAACTGAAGTGCGACTTAAAATTGTTTAATTAAAACCTATTTAACAAATTATTAATATCTTTAAAAACTATGTTTAGGTTTATATAAGTAAAATATATCTACTTAATATATCATATTATAACTCAGCTATCATCTTACCTATCCAAGAGCCGGTGCTAACATCTATGGGCACCTCCGTCGAATTCATGCTGAGCTGTGGCAACAGAACCGCTGAGTACCCAATGGGCATGCCGCATCCCGCGGAGAGCAAGAGAACAGCGCAAGTGGATAAAATCTGATTGGGAATACAAATGGCATTCATTATCAATTTAAACTACTCAAGCACATGGAAATAAGTTCAAAGTAAAAAGTAATACATGAAGAAAGTGTTATAGACAAACTTTGTTTTTGTTTTATTTATTCATATGTGTTGTATAAATACATAAACATATGTATACATATATATCTAGTGTATATTTGAGATTAAGAGTTATATTTAGCATAGCAGCAAACAGATTTGAACTTGAATCAATTTCAAATGTTTTATCAAGACATTGAAAAGGCAATTAAGTCATATGAAAATGGAAATAAAAGCCAACAGATTTCTAGCTGTTGGTTACTTCGATATAGGATGATATAGAAGGTGTAAACTAGTCAATATTTGTGTATACTCTGTGACTCTATATATGTGATAGCGTTACTTTAAGTAGTTTTCATCAATGTCAATATGGGACAAACGGACGAAAGGATGTCAGTCCAGACCCTGATCTAAAATCGACAAGGATTCAGAATTGATTTTATTTTATTTATTATCTCATGTATTAGCTATAATTTAATTTATATTTACTATATATCTACTTTATCAATACTTCTACACAATGGAATCCACAACTATTTAAAATATAATAATGAAATACAGATAGACTAGCAAAGTTAAATGAATAGCTAACTGTATTTGCTCACTGAGATGCTGATCACAGTATATGCATGAAGCCACAATTCAATATTAAAGACATGTGTTAGAGCCAATAAGTGCAATTGAGGCTTAATTGAATGGGGAAGCGACACTGTTGCAAGCTGACGTAGTTTGATTGGGAGGCGAGCAATTGGCGGCAATTGAAGTTGCGACGCGCTGCAATTAAAGCAACTGCGAGTATTGAGGTATCAATGGTGATAAACGATCTATGCCGGGGAAATGAAACCTCCTTGTGCCGCGTGCCTGTCACTCAAATTTGTCATGGCACGATCGAAGGTGCCGTCTATATAGGCACTCTGAATCTGTTTGTGACGTCGAACCCGCGTCACATGCCAACGAAATGGGGAACTCGCATTTTCAAATTTTCATATTTTCTAATCATGCGAAGAAATTTCAATTTATATCTTATCGTTGCGTCCTTCACGCTCGTTAGCTTCAGACCAGACTAAGAACATTATCAATCATTACGTCTAGCGAAACAAGAGAGAGAGAGAGAGAGAGAGAGAGAGAGAGAGAGAGAGAGAGAGGGAGCGGGAGAGAGTGAGAGAGAGAGAGAGTGAGTGAGACTGAGAGAAGAGAAAACCCAGAACTGGTTTGGTTTTCTCTTTTTAAGCTGTTTTGCTCAAAGTTGTGGAACACCTTAAGAAAAGTCTTGCTGAGCTTTGATTATAGATTTTAATTGTAAAGCATGAGAAAACAATAGAAATAATGTGTAATAACCGAAGGTCTTTTGAGACCGATCTCTACAGTAGACGATAATCGTGAGGGGGAGAAAGGGAGTGAGAAGAAATCTAAATAGTGTTTGATCGATAGAAAGATCCGCATAGGATCCAAGAGAGACTGTGAGGTATACGTACACATAAAAAAGGGCCTGCTAATGAAGAATAGAGAGAGAGAGAGAGAAAGGCTGGACAGAGAAACATAAGAGGAAACTAGAATAAGTCTATAAAAAATTAATAAAGTATTACTTTCCGATCAAAAGGATCGATCGCAAAACGAGGAAAGAGATGAGAAATCGAGAGAAAAATAGTAACAATGCCAAATAAAGAATATATTGTTAAAATATAGTATAAGAACAGATAGAGCAACGTAGAAAAATGATGAAATTATTGCTTGACTCACATGTCGACTACAATCAATTTTCATGGTAATCAAAAATTACATAATGATATCTACAATATGATCGATTTATGATACCCTTCATAATCGTGTGATTTTTGATTAATTTCTGTTATTGTTGAATAGAAAAAAAAAACGGAATATCTTGATGACTGTCAGCTATAATGGACATATGAACGCATTTATTATAAAGCGGCCCATTAATCAGCTGGAATCTGCTTTGGTCTAGCTGCGTTTGTTTTGTTATTTACTTAAAACTATTAAACGGGCTCCTGTCTGCTTTGGCGTCTACTTAGAACAGACAAAACTTGTTTCGATGCGACGCTAATTAACGGCTCGACTGCATTATCGTAATGCTGATGCGAGCTCTCTGAGTTGCTGAAGTTACTGTACCTCAAGCCAACTGCTGCAACAGCTGCTGCCACTGCAACGCCTACTCCTGCTGCTGCTGCTACTGCTGCTGCTGCCGACAAAATTCATTTTCAAGGGCAGCCGACAAAAGTTGCTATAAAAGAGAGCGCCAATAGAATGGCAGCTCTCTCTTAAAGTTAATAATGCTGAGAGAGCTTAAAGCTTCAGTAAGTTTGCTTGATAAATCTGATGCCAAGCTGTTATTCTTGTATGCCAGCATCAATTTGTTTTTTTATTTTATTTTTATTTTTTTATTTTATTGTTAAAGAGTTATCTTACCTGATTCAGCATGCCTCGCCGATTGGCCGCATCGTGGTCCTGCTCATCGATGGTCGACAATTTGCGCACATTTTGCTTCACCATCGGCATCGACATCGACATCGACATGGACATGGGCACTTTGCACTGGAACTCCGAGCCGGGCACCACATGATATGCCATCCTCTGTGGCACGATTTTGCTGTACTCCTCATCCCTGGGTGGAGGAAGACGAATGAAACAATAATGGCAATTAAATAGCTGACAAATCAATTGAGACTGCAATTCGTTGACATTGCGATGTCATCTGACATCACGCCATTTCTTTTATTGGCACGCTGTGCCTCTAATAGGATCATAAAAGCCATCAAGCTGCCGTCTAAGAATGTGGCAAAGGATACTATTGAGAGAGCGCAAGTAGCTAATAAACCTCAATTGAGTTCTGATCATTTTTCAATGTCATGCATTTAATTGATTTGATTTTCTTTTAAATTTGTTTTACATTTCCAATTCTAGTCAAATATTTATGATATTTAATCAGTTCAATTTATATGAGCAGAAAAAAAGCAAAGTTCAGCTCACGCACAAAACACAGCCGGTTCATTGAGTACTTTCAGTGGGAGAGCATTTCGACTGGTTTAAATGCCAGTCAACTGCAGTCAGAGGACATTTAAACAGGGACCATGTACAATTACAAAGCTCCACAGGAACGGACGGGGCTTCCCCGAGCTAATGCTGAAAAGCCCCTATGGAATGCAGCTAAACTTATTTTATACCCTATACAAAATGGAAATGAACAGAGATGCTGCTAACTTATCAACGTGATATAAGCACGTCTGTAATTGTATTTCATTCTCATCCAAATGAGACTCTGAGATCGTTTTAGAAAAATTAATTATATATAATATATAATTATCTCGGAGATCATCTCTGTCTCTTAGGCAAGACTATCTCAACATGTCTGAAACATTGAAGGGGTCAATTCTTGGTCACACACACATATCACACACAAATAGTATATGTAAAATAGTAAAACTCCTATATCTTACGCATTGTGTCTTATTATAAGACTAGGTCAATAGAGATGCCAATTAAAATGTAGAACTGCTTGAAATATAAATCAGCTCGAATCTGGAAGGATTCTCATACAATATAAGACAGATTTCGAGTAATGAAACATGAAGAACTTTCGTTTACGACTCTGAACAGTTCGTTTCTACAGCGGAATTTTCTTTTCCAAAGGGCTTTCGATATCTCTAAACTCTCTCGCTTCTCTTCATATATGTATACAAATCTCGCTCTTACCGTCAACAAAGGGGACAAAGAAATAATATATTCAAGTATTTTCTAATTGCATATATCAAGTTTGGTTTTCGATGTGTCGTCGTGAGTCATTCGTTAGTAATGAGAGCCGAAAATATAAATTAATACTTTTTGTAATATTTTCATAAGGAGACAATTTCAGAATGCTTGATTATCGATGTTTCCCCGTTTAATTTCTTACTCAAACAGGGTAGATTCCAGCTGATATGGACCTGTAAGTCATTTGCTTTGCTGACTCAAAAAAATAAAAAACAAACAAACAAAACCAGGCACCAGCTGGGATGGCCTGGCCTGGTGGAGACAATTAGCCAGCGCGGCGTACGCTGCGTATACGTCATAAGCTCAAAAGCCATGCAACGGAATTTGCTTTTTTCATTTTGTTTTTGTTTTATTTAATTCGTTGAATTTATTACATTTTTTGTTCTACTTTTTGGTTGATCAGCAAAAAGTCACAAACGCCATGCGGCGCCGCAGCTAAAGAGAAAACAACAACAACAAAAGTAAACAACAATTTTAGCGGTATTCCGCAGCGCGTTTTGCTTTCAACTTTTTGTTTTGTTGCGCACGTTTTTTCTCTCGATTTGCCTAATTGACTGTCACCTTTTTTTTTGCAGGTTTATTGTCTTTTGTTTTGGTTTGCGTTTTGTAATTATTTTGTTCGACGAAAATAATTATTATCATTTTTTTTTGTTCGCTCGATTTTGGTGGTTGTTTGTGTTTCATTTTGTTGCATTGTTTTGGTTGAACAGGTGCGTGTGATGCGAATAACTTTTGGTGTTTGGTTGTCAAGGCGAAGCAAAAACTCACCTTGATTCACCTATTTTCTTTGATATACTTATATACACAATGAATTGCTGTTCATGAGCGATAAGGAAGCGCGTGTGACACACTTTGCGAAGATTCCCTCAAAGTTGATGTGAAATGCCTGAAGGGTTTCAATTACCTTGCTCTACCTGGAATTGGGTCCCACAGGAATTCCCCTAACGTTGATCGGAATGATAAGTTATGCTATAAATTGTACGTTTCTCTAACAAACAGCTCTATTATTGCTCTTAAGAGGATTGCGAATGAGTGGGGCTAGGAGGCCAATAGACCCGAATCTTGAACCTTGAAAGTTAAACTTTATAGCACAGTTATAGCATTGGGCGAGCCAAATAGAACGACTAAGCGTGAATCGCATATAAAAGATTATAGAAAATCATAAAACAAACAAATCTACGCCAAATTCCTTAATTCGTATTATCAATAGAGCTGCAGAGCTATGCTCCATCCAAAATTGAGGAAGTACTGATTAAGAACGCAGTTCAATGTGCCAATGTGGCTCAATGGCGGTGGATTAGAGAGGATCTACTTGCTGAAGTCAATCGCTTGACACGAGTCTCCAACTAAAGAATCACACGATGCTAATCAATCAACGGCGTGATTGATGCCAATGGGAAAGCTGAGCGCGTTTCGCTTATCGATCTAAGTGCGGCAAGTGTGAATCGAACGAGTTTCCATGTTGACCACACAAATTAGACAACTGATAAGAGAAACATATACAAATAAATATATATATATATATATGTATACTCGTATCTATATTGGTATACAGTAGTCGAACTTCAACTGTTTTGTGGCTTGGCCAACTAATTGAACCAATTAGGCAGGCAACTGAAGTATACATATTTGTATACCTAGATTTATACATTATAGCTACTATAAACACATACACAAATATATATATATATATATGTATACAATATGAACGCATTGATTTCATAATCATTAGCGCTCTGCTGCTGCTGTTGTTCTTGTTGTTGGCATGGCTGCCATACACGGCGTATGCGTAATTGAATTGGACAGCACGCTGGAAAGGCCTACGATAAGATAACTGTTGTTCACCGTGGGAATTTGTAAAATATAATTTACGAGCGTATAAGCGTATATACCGAAGCAGTTCGATAGCAGCTCCTCGAATTCGCCCTATCGCACTAATTAACAATTTCTTCTAATGAATTTGTTAATTACTAAAGCAAACAAAGCGAGGGCGAAACTTAAATTCTTTCCAATTAGAAGTTTGAGTCTTGCAATATCATTTTACAATTTTCTGAAACTGTTTACCCATCATAGCTTTGATCAATTCAAGTTGCAAACAAATTAGGCAAAAGCCATTTCCAATTAGGAATATAATTTCACAATGCTTTGCAATTCATTTCACATGTAATCAATCAAAACTGTTTGCCAATTACAAGTGGCTTCAACTGGAATCTCTTGCAAATTTACCAATTTGCGCCAGCAACAATGATGCAGCAAGTTTCAATCAATTTTGATTGATTTATAGGCTTACTAAATAGCCCAACTGTCAGGTCTATCAGCGCTGTCTATCTGTAGACGCTGATCTCTGCTCGATCATAAAGAACTTTTATCGCTTCGATCGGAACTAAACCTTCAAAATAATCAACTCAGCTTAAAACTAATCGGTCTTTTTGTTTTTTTATAATTGTCTAGATTGTAAATACCTATTAGCTCTTAACTCGCTCTTATGTGCTATAAATCAAGAACTAATGAACTGATTAAACAGTAATTTAACAATAGCTGAATATAATTTAAGCATTCACTACACAGTCTACAACTGCACATACATATATGTACATATATAGCATATATTGAGATATATAAATATCTTTTATAACAGAGCAAATGCATTCAAAAGTGAGACGGACTCTACATTTGTCTGATAATTAAAAGTCCTTGCGCACAAATAATATTTTGTTGCAATCTGTCACAAAATCAAAACATTCCTGGCGTAAACATTTTAGAAATATAGGTATATATATATATATAAATATATATTTATTTAATACACGACGAAACACTTTAAGTTGATGACCAACGCTAATTCTACACTAATAAAGTTGATAAAATTAAATTAAAATTTCTAATATGTGTTTCTTATATGTGTTAAATACCAACATAATAAAACGACTACAACATACGCTATAAAAATAGAAAATACAAATTAATAAAGCAAATTTAAGGCCGAGATGCCAGAGCTGTATTTAACAAGTTCATAAATTAATTTGAAATAGATTATAAACGTATAAAAAAATAAAATTAATTGATATGTGGGGAAATGATATAAATTGCTATAATTTAAGAAAACAGTAAATAAACAAATTTTTACTATACAAGTCATACTTATTCACAATTGTATCAAAATCTAGCTTGACAACAAACAGAAAGCGAACATTGATTATATTTACTTTTGCCCTCATAACTGATTTTCGAAACTATTGATTGATATTTGATATATTGATATAATAGTTATCATAGTAGATAATGTTGATAATACTTTTGTATACTTTAAAATGTGTTAATGCATTCTGAATAACATGTCAAGTGGATATTGTGAAATAAATTACTTCAAAATCAAAGTTTAATATTTTATTTCAATTTAGATATACGCTTCTTGTCTGTGGATAAGCCCAATCGATTATAAATTTATTTAGATTGCATACATGTTTTTCAATATCTATATATCTGAATAATGTTCTAATATGTAGATTTACATTATAATTGATCAGATAACTATTTCAATATCTACATTAATGATACAAAGTATAGCTCAGCGTTCTCTTTCAATCTCCACCTCGAGCTTCTACATTCATCAATTTCTATTTATAGTCACATTTCTCATATATTTTTTGTCGCCATAGAACAGATATATCTTATCAACAGATATATTGAACAACCGTTCAATAACAATTTACAGTCTGCTACCTGTCTTGTCACACAAGAAATCTGTATACGAATTGACAATGAAATTTAAATATTTATGTGTATTGATAAAGCCAAGATTAAGCATTAATTATAAAGCTATCAGTTGACCGAAATTTGCTTTATATATATTTGCAAATGGTTTTTTATGTACATAAAAATTTTAATTTCGCATTATTATTATTATTTTTTTTTTTGCTAAGATCGCAGACTGAAACTCAGTGTTATCAGCAGCCGAAAGCTCCTACAGTACTCGCTGACTAAGCGAAACTGGACGAGTATTTGAGCAGAAGACCCAACAACTGAGATCGTGTTGAAATATGGAATACAAACAACAATAACAACAACAACAGCAACAAAAATAAATATTGTAAGAGTCACGGCTTAAAGTCTATTCAGTTGAATATGCAAAATAAGTCGGGCAGACTAAGTCAAACAGTAGTGATTCGTGAAAATAATTTCTCGATTTTGTTGTTGATATTTTATGCCTTTCACATTTACCTTTCGTTGTTCATTTTTTTTTTTTTTTTTTTTTTTTGTAATTAATTTAGTCAGAACACGCAAAACGCAATTGCACAATTTTTTTTTATATAACTCGGCGATTTTCCAGAGTCAGAGTCAGAGTCAGAGACTTAATTTAATGCGCGACTTAAAGACACATTCGATGTTAACATTAAATATAAACGCAGACACTTAACAAATACAAACAGACACGAATATACACAACAATGCAAATAACACGCGCTGATAGTGCAAACACGCAGCGATCTCACGTCGACTACTTTTGCTGCCAAACTGCGAACTGACTTCAAAATTTTTGCAAAGGCGGCTTTATATTTATGAGTGTCGAGTCGATCGACCAATTATTGGTCGACCCACACGCACACAGGCATATGAGTGCGAGGGCAGCGCGAAAAGTTTCAACTTGTATGCAGACAGTAGCCCTAAGCAGCAATATAGCTACATATATTGAATATACTGAATATACTTTCGCAAATTTATTTGAATGAAGCTTACTAAGTTTAATATTATATATACATATGTGTAGAATATAAATGCTCAAAACTATAAATATATTCTCAATTATATTATATCTATATCAAGTATCATATTTAATGTAATCATTTTATTTTTTATTTTTTTCAAAAATTTCTATAGATATAATCAACGTTTACTAGAAGTATATGTATATGCATTACTCTAAGTATATATTATTATGACATCCCTCGCAGCGAAAAAAGTTGCGGTTAGCTTTCGTAATATGGCGACATCGCTCTCTTTCTCTCTCTATCTTTTTGGCTCTGTCCTTCTCTTGAATTGTCTGCCGTGCGCTCTTGTAATTTATGAAACATTTAGCCGGCAAACACTCGATCAGCTGTTCAAAGCGGAACTGCTGCTCCACGTAACCGGTAAGAGAAATGGTAATTCTCTTAGCATACGAAGCACTCTGTCTGAAGAGCAATTTAAGCTGCTTATGCGCTCGCTCTTTGAATATCGTTTCCGCTGCTGTGGTTTATGTACGAGCTAAAAGCTTCAGTTACAGTTTAGAGATCATAGTGTAATGCTACAATGTTTTTATCATTAATTCAAATCAATATATAAATCACAACACATCACATAATAAGCATGGCTTTTTATTCCAGAATGTCCATAATGTCAAAGAGCTTTCACACACTCGAAATACCTGCGAATTGAACAGCTCGTATAACCTTAAATGTGGCATTCATACATTAGCAACAGTCTACCCACAATTGAAACAATTATCCCTCAATTGTCAGCCTTAGTTATGCCTGCCAGCCAGCTGCTGCTCTGCTGCTTTGCCGCTCTTGTGTGCCCCCCTTTTCGTAGAGCTTTTTAATGCCTTGTTAACGACCTGTCAAGGTTTTCTTTCCCTGCAAAGCTCTTTTAGCTGCGACACAATCGGAAATGTTGCCGCAGGGCCAACAGATGCTGAATTGAAAAAGCTTTTCATTCATAACCTTGCACAACAACAGCAACAGCAGCAACAACAATTACAATAACAAACATTTCTGTAATGCAGCCCGCAAATGCTTCACTCTGATTCCTTTCTGATTCTCCCTCTCTGAAATTATTGCCGTTATGCTTCTTACTATAATGTTTTAATTTTTGTTTCTGTTGTCGCTGCTTTGAAACTTTTATTATGACCGTGGGCGCTTCGCCTATAATCGCCTTATAGTTTTACCCTAATGAACGGCTGCTCCTGCCAGTTGCTGCTGCTACTTCTTCTTCTTCTTTTACGTGTTTCGTATGCGCCTACGCAGCAAACGAAGAGGAGAGCACTGTCGGATGCCAACTGTTTCCCGTTAGCTTCTACACGCGCTAAGCTTTGGCACAGCACAGACCAGCAGAACAGCAGTAACAGAGGGAATTTATGCAGCAGCTCACTCATTGAAGCTAACCGTTGTCGCTGCCAGCGTCGGCGTCAACGTCACTTTCAGTGTCTAGGTCGAGGTAGCAGCGAAAGTGGCAGCGACAATGAAAGCGACAGCTTTTTTTACTTTAGTTGAAGGTGCCAATGTGTGCTCGGGCGTGTATATGTATATGTATGTACGTGTGTGTTATTTGATCTGAAGGTCACCCACACTGTCAAAATCACAGTTAAATGCGTTTTTCATATGGCCAAATTAGTCCACGGACTAGTTGAATGGCAGTAAATGCTTCGGGCTAAAGTAAATGCAAAATAAGATAGCTGAGAGTCATGATAATATATAATATATGTATTGTATGTATAAATAACCTTCTTTGAACCCTTCAAAAAACTGCATTAATTATCCTTGTTTATAGATGTCAAACAAATTTGAGCAGTTTTGGAGCATCCTCTGTTGTTTAGTTGGAAAGGCCAACTTTATGCTTAAGCGCGCTGCTCACCCACTAAGATATGCAACATATCCTGCACACACACACACACATATACATACGTAATTAAACGAATAAATATTCAAGGATTCAATTTACAATAGGGCATACATTTGCACCCACACACTCACACACACGCTGACACCTACGTTGAAAAAGGCAAAAGCGTCGAATGTTGTCCCTGCCAAAAATTGCGGCGTAAGTTAATCAAATTGTAAATCAAACGCAGCTGAAACGCTGACGGCGCTACCAGCGCCGTTGTTGTCCTATAAAATATACTCTTTATGGCAAAGGCCGCGCGCGCGCTTGCCAAAAGCTTTTTTCGCGCTCACGCAAAAGCTTCGCTCTGTGTGGGTGGGCCGACGATGCCGACGTCGGCGTTGCTGGTGCTGCTGCTCTTAGCGTTCTGCTTTCAGTTGCTTTCGAATTGTGCGCCATGACGGTTGCTCCATGTTAACCAACAATCAATTATCACCTAAACCACCAACAATAACAACAACAACAACAACAGGAACACCCACAACTACACGAACTACTACAACTAAAGCCAACAACAACAGCAGCAACAACGCCAACAACTCAATAAAACGTTTTCGCTGCAACTGAAATTGTGTAAGTCGCGTTCTAAAAACGATCTGTGAATTTAATCAAATCCCAATAAAAACTTTGTATTGCTGTGTGCGTTTTATTCACGTATCGTATTTTTTGTGCGTGTCCTTACTGCAGTGCGCGTGTCCTTCGTGTCTCTTGTGTCGCCCAAAGTGTTAAAGCAATTCAAAATTCAATTCCTGTAACAGCAAGCGTCACTCAAATTTTAAAATACTCTGTATGTATATGTACGCATACTTATGGCTGTATATATACATTTATAGATAAACTCCGCGTCAAGGACCTTTCGCTGCCCAATTAGTCAGTTGCAGCACCGTCTGCTGCAGGCAGCGTTCAAACATATGCCCCGTTATCTGATAAGTGTTGCCTGCGCTTCAGCTTGGCCAACTTTGCCAACTGCCAACTATCAACTGGCCAACTGTGCCATATCCTGCCACAGTCGAGTTTACGCTGATTTCATTACCAACTAATTAACTGTACTATGCATGGCCAGTACTGACCATCCACAACATCCTTTTTGCTGACCTCCGTTACATGTTCCGTTTCATGCGTTGTCCTTCTGAACTGAACTGAGCTGAATGAAAATATTCTGTCCATGCATGTTTATAGTAACTCCAATTACGCGTTTCTTGATTGGAATTTTCAATTCAAATGTTTTTCTGGTTAATCTTCTGTTCGAAATGATTCCACACCAATTGATTATGCCATATAAAATATAATGCTTCTCAAAGTAATGTATCTATCATATATATTTGTTCAGATTCGTGTTCTTATACAAACATCCATACTTAACTATACTATAAATACTATACTATATACCCAAATATTGCAAACAGTATTATGAGCTGTCAGCCATCCTTAAAATTGATTCTATCTCAAATTTTACAAATTATTCCTTCACGATATTCATATTGAACTCCAGCTGAAACTATTTTCGTAAAGACTTGATAACTTTACTAATATACCTTCGGACTTTGGCTTTTCTATTAGTGGCGTTCTTTTATTAGCCTTTAGATTCTCTAAATAATCACTGATTTCTTGGAGCTGTGTGAAATTCAGATATAATCATTCTTATATAAAATTTGCAGAAACTAGAAATTTCGCTTCCACGAATGAAAGCATCCACTTTCTAATTTTAATTAATTATAAGCTCAGAATAGATTTGTTTTCTTACCTCTTCGTCTAAGGTATGCCAAACAATCAAAAATAGAAATTCCATGCAGCTAGTTAAATGAAACAAAAACTTTAGTTTCATATCCTAAATATAACTGTTTATTCCACCCGTTTTAAAGCCGTTCGGTTCTAGCTTGAATTTCAATTTATGCTTAAAATGCGAATTAAATTTTACATGCGCCCAGCTATTCAAGACTTTTGTTTGGTTAGCACAAATTTGCTCCACATGTCATATGCACTTCCCTTAAGGGATCCCATTGTTGTCCCTGGCATATTGCTCTATGGGGCATATAGTCCATTCACACACGTGTATGCAGCTATGCATGCAGACACTGCTGGAACTGCTGCAATTGAGTTCTGCGCCCAAATTTAAGGGGTCTCCAGTCGACTTGGACCCAAAGGTAGTCCACAAATATTTGGACAAAGTTTTTGGGCATCCTGACCTCTACAGCCACGACCCGAGCCCCACAGGCTTTACTCTGCTCCAGCCAAGCGTGGCCAAACGCAAAATTAATTCCAGCTTCCGCTGGCCAGGCACAACCGAGCAGCAAAGCCTGGCAAAACTTTTTCCTGCCTTCTTCTTTGCTATTCTCAGCCAGGCTCATTGTTATTGGAATGTCTATGCTTTCGCTGCCCTCTCTCGCTTCACTTTCTTTTTTGCGCACGTCCCATGTCCTTGCTATCGGTATTTTAATTTTCCCATCGAATATGTAACGCACAGTGAATGGCATTTATTTTATTAATAGCTGTGCGAAACTGAGCTCTTATGGACTATACATAATTTATATAGAAATAAGTCTTTCACTTTGCGCTTTTGCTGCTGCCATTGCCTCATGACGTGGGCCAGGGTCGAGTCACAATGTTACGATATATATATGATATATACAATATATGTGAGTGGGTAGAAAATGTGTGATATTTCATCATGAACTCTAAGCATCGAACATTGAGCATCGAGTATTCTTATAATATTACTAATTATAGTTTTTTATTATCTATTTTATATACATATATTATATATCATCAAGTTAATTAGCGTTGTAAATAAACTCATTGATGATTCAATATAAATTTCTTTTCTACTCCACTATCTTCTCTCAAAGAATATTTTATAATGTATCATATCATATTATTGAAAAACTGTATCTAAGATATTATTTGTCTAATAAAATAATATCAACATGGACGAGCAGCAAACTTATAGGAAAGTTCTCAAGGTTATTTTCCAATTTAACCAATTCTCGATCCACAGTTCTGCTAAATGATCCAATAGTAAACAAAAATTAATAAAAGCGTTTCGAAAGAGTATACCTTAGTTTTAAGCTAATAGATAGAAGATTTCTGGTTCAGTTAGGGTATTCAGTCGATGTTACTCCCAGCTTGCATTTCGATTTTTTATTCTTTGGCCCGTTTGCCTTTTGTTATAGTTATTGCTGCTGTTACCTTAGTATCCTTGTCCTTGGCCGGCGCTCGTCAATGCTCAACGTCGCTTTTCGCTTTCCTGTCTGTTTGCCTTGTGCCTGGTTCCTTCCTGGTTCCTGCTCGACGTGAACGTGCGTTGTTTCCTGCTCACACAGATTCGCTTGTCCTGCCGTGTCCTGTGCCGTGAATTGCGCGTTTGCCTTGGCTCTCTTTTGCTGCTCGGCTTCCTCGCCCCCTCTCGCCCCTACTAGTGCCTCTGGCCTTATATCTTTTCCCTTTTGCCTTTTGCATAGCCAACAATTAACGACTTAAAGCCGAGGAATTAAACACAATAACAATTAAAAAAGCAACAACAATAAAAGAGATAACAGACAGCTGGCTGGTAAGTTTTGCCATTATATTATGTACATATATTGCATTATATTTTATATTGTATTGTAAACGGAGAACAACAGGTGTTCCATCTTATTTCTGTGCGCTTTCCTTATGCAAGACTCGATGCGAGCAATTTGATTGATTGCCTCAACATTGGACATATGGCCCCATTTGTCACACATGACGTATGCGTGATATGCGGCAGTTTAGCCAAATTCAATCAACTGCAGTCACTTTCAATTGATTTCCGTCTAGGGTCAACTTAATCACAGTTTGACCAATTAAATATTATATATTAGAGAAAACGTAGAACAAGATAACGCTCGAAAATACATTCATTTACCTCAAATATTTTAGAGAGATGGGAAGTTTTATGGGAAGGAATGAAAAAGTATTAATATATTTTTTAACTTTTTTTACTACAAACTTACATTAGAGCAGTTTGTATTGTCACATTTTCAAATTACTTTTATTTATTTATCATTTTCAGTTTTTCATTAATTTTTATATTGCATATTTTTAGCAGAACGAATTCATCTTAAACCCAATTATAACTGAGAATTATATAAATTGTGGTTTCAATCGTAAATCGCTGTTCATAAATGTGCGAAAGAAGGTTCTCCAAGGTGTCCTCGATTTTCAATACAATTATTTTTATGGGTCACTGAGTTCAGGCAAATCCGCACCTTAACCCATAAACGTTTTTAATCTTTGCTTCCAGCTTACGCTAAGCCATCAAACGAAAGTTTCCCCTGTTTAGGTGCTTTAAACGTGACCACAAATTCATCAGCTTACGTCATTTTCATTTATCAAATAGAAAATAATCATTTGCTAGAAAATCAAGTAAATTGAAATTGAAAGCTGACAAAGTTTCCCTTCTTCATTTTATTTCTACTTGATGCCAACTGGATGGTTTTAGGATTTGTTTTCTTAGAATTCGAAAAGGTTGCCAAATCTAAAGCGAAATCCATCAATCAACAGGAAAGAGCTCGAGTGAAAATATTAAATATGGCCTTAAATAACAACGGTACAATTCGTGACACGTCAAAAGCGGAAAAACTCTCAATTTCACGAATTGCGTTTTTTGCTTAAACCTTTTTATATTGATGATTTGATGAGATTTGGAGACCAAAAGCCGAACGGAAAGATGGATATTTCAAAAAAACAATATTATATGTTTGTTTTTTTTTAATATCCATTCATCAAACCAATACTGTAAACTCATAGATATAGATTTCTTGGATGAGTAGACGTGTGTGGCTATATCGACTATCTCTGAGCGTAGGTAGATGCTCATAGTAAATGCAAGCTAGACTGAATATATCTTGAATGGCGGAGCGTGGAAAGGGTGAGAAGGCTATATGATCCATAAAACTTTGATAATTGAATAATCGTTGAGCTAGTTGGTCGTTGAAGCTCACTGCATATTCCACAGTTCTGGCTGAAAAGCAGCAAGATACGAGAATTAAATTACTGAAAACCACTGTAGGCTCAGGCAAGTCGTCAAAATGTCTCCTTCTACAGCTTTGTAGCCAAAAGCTTCCTAGTTCTTGCTAAACTATGTACAAATATTCATATTAAATAGACCTTTAAATAAAGGTGAAATTCTTATCACAGGCTTTCTCTGCAAATCTCCAATGTAATTGCCTGCAACAAATAGAGAGAACATTTATAATAATATATTACTGATCAAGATGACACATTTAAAAAAGAAACAGTAAAATTCTGTTTCAAGGCAACGCAACTGATACGCTTAAATTAAATTGCATTCTTCAGTTACTTACGAAATTAGAAAATTCAATTCCCCGACCTTCGTCAGTATTTTCTATTAAGCAGAGATTAAAGCTGGGTCATGACTTTCTTAAGCCCTTTTAGCCTCAATACGAGCTGTTTATTTCAATGTTTTGTTGAATATTATATATATACATATATAGATATTTATATATACGCCTCACGTGCGTGGCTTAGTGCCAAGTACACAGGATGCACGTCCTTTGGCGGACACTCTTTGCACTGAGGAAAGGTTGTGAACTTTGACCTTAACGCCAGCGACCAGCCGCATTGCCATTGCCACAGCAATAACAATAGCAACAGCTGCGACCACAACAGCTACAACAACAACAACAATGCTTAGCTAAGCTGTTAAACAGTTTGTGCATGTCCCCTTGCATCCTGTAGCCTGTATCCTTTCTATCCGATTCTTTGCATTGTCGACAACTACAAGCTGCCCCTCCTCCACACACACACATACACACACACACACCTCCGCCAGGCCCCTTTTAGCATGGCTGCATATTGTTTTTATGGCGTTTACTCTAACCATTTTTACAACTGCTATTTCAGCTGAGTGTGTGCGTGTGGGTGTGCATGTGTGTGGCATACTGATTGTATTAGTTATTTGCGGCTAACATTGACAGTTATGTGCATTTGAGCGCATCCTTAGCAATACATTTTTAAACGATTTAAATAAATTGTATCTATACAAAACTCGTGAAGATAAAGTTGAAATAAAAACATTTCTCAGAATACTACCTCCATAACGAGCTGATCGACTTAGGGCTTTCTGTATGCATGTAGAAACTTTTCAAAATTATTATTTGTATTTATTTTAACCACTTTCATCACATATTTTATCAAATTAAGATATGTACTTGCGTTAATGAATATTCAGATTTTCTAATGAACAAATCACCCTGTCACGACGACACTGCTTATATGTACAGCTACATCATTACCTTAACATTTCATAAACATTACCTTAACAGTGTTTTAAAATTACATTTCATTTACATTATGTACATGAACATTAGCATAAATATCCAATCCATGCAATAGAAGTTAAGCCTGAACAACCTATAAACTTTAATATTTCAGTACTGATTTAATTGCTTGCGTTAGAACGTTAAAAAATTTAATATTTTTTGCGATTTTGTTGTCTTGCCTGTTTGTAACTGCAAAAGTTTTAGTTTTAGTTTTTGCCCATCATCAATCATCAGAAAGCTGACTGCCCCTCCCTCTATGACATTTATTGCCTTGGGATATACTTTATACATAAATGCATATAGAGTTGTTTTCCAATGCCTGTCCGTATTTTAAGCTGTCACATGACTTGCAAACACTTTTACCAAATGGCAGCCACATTTTAGTTTTCCATCCACCTGCTTTCTCAGAAAAATGCACAAATGCATTAGATAAAACCGAGCAGCTGACAATGGCAGCCACAGCAACAGCGACGGCAACTTAAATTAAAATTGATGGAAAAAATGATTGTTTTCAGTCTATTGTTCAAATAGCAATCGGAATGCTCTATTTAAAGACAAAGACAGCAGCTCTAAAGAAAATATATTAAATTACACGTGGTTTGGCCTGCTTACATTACACGTGTATGTTTATATTAAACATGCATATTTGTTATGAAAAGTTAACTGTTGCCTAATAATACTAAAAAAAAAAAAAAAAAAAAAAAACATATCTACAGAAATTTCAAAATATATTTTTGTTATCTTCTTGAGTGGGGTTCAAACCCGAGACTTCATGATAACTTTTGAACAGTGAAGCAACCAAAAGCAATATAAAAAAAAAAAAAAAAAAAAAAAATTCATACGTTTCGACCGTGACAGGATTCGAACCTGCAATCTTCGGATCCGAAGTCCGACGCCTTATCCATTAGGCCACACGGTCAGTTGATGCTTGCGTGGCAAACTTAATATATGTAGCGAAGCATATGAAAGGCATAATATTTCTTGCAAAATGACGAATGTTATCATTTTATATGGAATTAAAAATACTACAATATAAATATTAAATCAAATTAATATTAATAGTACCCTAAATTAATGTAATTAAAATAAAAATAAAAATCAAAATATAAAAAAAAAACAATACATTAATAATAAAATTAATATTTGTGTATTAATAACATAAATGAAAGAGAAAAAACAAATAATTTTTAATCAAACTTTTTTCTATATTTTGCACTAAAATATGCATTTTCTATATTTACATTTTTTTTTATTCTTAATAACCAGTTTACAGTTGGATTTCATTATTCTTTAGATACATAATTCAAAAGTTTAGTCCAAAGTTGTTTAAATAATTTTTCTGAGATTGCCTGCATAATTTGAGACATTGTCGTAACGGTTAGAATGATGATAAAGTAAACTTATTTATATTCAAAAATGTTTTACTTAGCCGTTATAACAAAATACGTTGAAGTATCCACAATAAGGGCAAAATACAATAACAAATTTTATGGCAAAAATTATCATAATATTAAGACCACAGAAAGTCAGAATAAAATGATCTTCGCGTCTAACTGTAAATAAATTCGGAATAATCTCGAGCACGCTCTACGCGCTCCCTACTAGAAAAAGCCGGATCATCCGGTTGCTCATCGCTACTCAAATCGTCAGAACTATTCGCACGTTTCAAAACTCTGCTTGGGATATAACCATTGCAAACCAAATAAGACTCAAAACTCTTCAATCGACCACGGCGCTCCTTTTCCATTCGATGAAGCTTTTCGAAATGCGGCTTCATAAACTTATAGAAACCAAGCTCCAGCGGATATGGGACTGCCAGAGCCTTCAGTACGGTCACATAGACAGTGCGACCTTGCATACGATGACTGAGGCTCTCGAAAGGGCAATGAGTGTTCACAATAAACTGATAAATGAGCGTGGTAGGACACATTTCAGGCGGCAATGTCCTAAAAACAATACAGCAGCCATTGCGGAGCAGAACTTCATAATGCAGCATATCTTCCGGAAGAGGAATTTGCATTTCCAGCTTACAAGCAGTTTGATAGTAAATGACCTCGGGGCGAATTACATTTGACGGCAGCTGAAACTGTATATCGTGTGTTTTTTCGATAACTGCATCAGTATCAGCAGCTAATTTATTAGTAACGGCTGCCCGTGCCTCCACCTTAATGATATTCTGCAGCGAAACATCAGGCATATTCTCGATACAATCCTGCTGCAGCTCCATCACTGTACATTTCATGAGGCAATTGCACAATGCTTCAATACCATCCTCCAATTGCTGCTGCTGCTCTGTCTGCTTCGTAGTTTGTACGTCATCCAGCTGCTGCTGCTCCTCCATCTCCCGTTGCTTTTGTTGCAGGCGCAATCTATTCTCTTTGCCCAGCTGCAGCGCCATTTTGGCAAAGATGGCTGCTCTGCCTCTAAGCAAAGTTTCTGTCTTCATATGTGGCTTTTGACGCGGCAGCTCAGACATTTTTGGCAAATCCAGAGCTTGGCATGGGGGCTTCTCCAGAAATTCCAATAGTTTCACCTCGGTGTTTTTGCATTTCTTAGCCAATTGCTTACGCAGCAACTGCTGGCAGATTGTGAGGCTACGCACATGCAACTGCAGGTTGGACGCATAGCTTGTCACTGCCAAGTCGTGGACAAAGAGGGTATGCGACAGAGCTGTCAGAATGCGTGCCTGCAAGAAACTGGGCTGCGGAGTAGAATTTAGCCACGTTTCACATTGCTTGCCATCACTGTCATGCCAGTTGCGCTCGCCTGTGTAGGGCACCAGGCCAACAATGCGTACATCCATTGCCAGCGGCGGCTCATCGCGCAATTGCTCCGGGCATATGAACAGCTTGCCGCTGGTGGTCGTAAACTGTCGAGTGTCCACGTCCAATGCCTGTACTGACACGGACAAATCAGTCCTCGAGAGATTCAACTGAGCAATGGGATCCACTCGCAATATCCGCACGCGCTCGTATCCACTCGAATTTCGATACACACAGATTTGTTTGACCAGCGGCGGCCAGACCCGCACACACTCCTGCGATTGTAGCAGCTGTAGCTGCAGCTCAAACGTTCCGTTGCGAGACAGCACTTGCCAGCTGCCACCGGGTGGTAAATGCTCTAATAGACGGACGCAATAATGGGTCGGCGTATAAACACGTATTAGCTGCAACTTGACATCCCCGCTAGCAGGTATCTGCGGAGGCAGCAGACGATCGTGCATCATTAGCTGATGGCGCTGTTCGCATTGCGTATCGACACATTCACCCAAGCTGAGCAGCAGATCGCACAGAGCCGACTCATTACTCTTAGCGCGCTCTATCTGCATACGTATGCTGCGAGCCAGCTGGATAACAAGTTTGTCCACTTCCTGATGCATTTGCAAGAAGTCCACCAGACGCGGCAGCTGATTGTTATTGCTCTCATCCAGCAAGACCAGCGAAAGTAAACGATCTGTAAATGAGATGCCAGTCAATATAACCACTTTATTACAGTTCACTTACCCTGTTCAGACTGCTGTTGCCCTGTTTGCTCCTTCAGGTCTGTGGCCGCCAATTGGTTGTTCAGATTGTCCGCGAGTGCCAGATGACGCAGCTTGAATAGACTCCAGCTATCACTCAAGCTATAATGTAGCAGCGTATGGGCATGGCGCACATCCAGCTCCGGGCAGTGATCGGTGCAAAGCAAGAGCTCGCCTCGACTATCCTGCATCCAGCGATGCACTTGATCGCGCACGTCCAAGTCAGCCGTCTGATAATAGGGTAGACAATTATAACCATGTGACGTCAGCATCTCTACCAGTTCACGCATGTCCACATCCGTTTGGCAATTGACGACAGTCCGATGTGAATGCGGCGGACGCTCGCGCAATACTCGCAACACCTCTTCACACTTGGCTTTTCGATGCTGTAGAGAGATTTGCAGGCGCGTGCCGCCATAGACAGCTGCCTCCAGTACATCACCAAAGAGCACCATGGGCTGGGAATTGAACTCGCGCAGCATCGAAAGCAGCTGCGGTTTATACGATTGCGAGCTAATGACTAGCTGTGGTCGTTCTGGATTGGTCAATAGCAGCAGCTGTTGATGGGCCTTTTTAAATTGCTCAGCTTGCATCAAATCTGCATCATCGTAAGCTACAAATCGCAGGTGGGGCAGCTTTAAGCTGTTCCCGCACACCCACAGGAACTGAGCAGGCGTGGCCACCAGGCAGCCCACGCCGTTGAGTAGCCGCTGAAAAAACTCCGGTGTATAGGAGGAGGGCACTGTTAGCACCAGTGTCAACCACTCCTCGTTCCTCGACTTGCGCAACATTGCGGCACAGAGTGCACTCAGTTGCTGCACTCGAACCAAATCGGCGACCAGCACCAATGCAATAGGGCCCTCCAAATCCCAGCGCTTGCGAGATCGGTGCTCCGTCAAGGTGTTGCTTACCACCTGACACAGCGGCGGTACATAACTCAATGTTCGTCCACTGCGCGGCGCACTCACGATAACAGCACCATGGCCTGCGCCTTGGTTCAGATGTGGCCAGGCGTAGCTTTGCAGTCGCAGCAGCTGCGTCAATCGCAAGCGACGCATCACACCTTGAATGTGGGGCAAAAAGGATATCTCGTTCACATGGCGCGCAGGCTGCAAGCGTTTGTTCGAGTGGGCTATGGCGTAGTCTGAGCAATTCGCAACGAGCAGAGGTCGACATTGCTGCGCAAATGAAAAGTTCCTGTTTTCATCGTAGCACAAACTTTCCTCATCACCATTATTATTATTGTCTGTTAAGCACTTCGCCGACCACATCACCAAAGTGCGAATACTTTCAATAGTTATTCTTATACTACTAGCACTTCTTTGGTCAGTGCTACTAGTGAAGTTGGCTGCGCTTACGCCAATAAATACCTATTGGACAAAGGAACGACTTAAGTATCGAAATCGGTTGGTATTTTTGCAACCATTTGGTATTTTTTAATGCGTAATTAATTATCCAATATATTCTCAACTATATTATAAAAAAATTGCCAATCGACTTCACTCACCCAATAACTTTAAAAAATGGAGCTTATACATTAATACACTTATGCACTACAAGGTGATTCATAGCTAATATACCCTATATGTATTCAGATCACTTGCGTTCGGCCCGCTCATTAATTATTTGCTGTACTATTAGTCCGCTTAGTATTTGCCTCGCCACCCGACAGCCAGGGCATGGACAATTAGGTGAATTTGGTATATGCTGCAGAGTGGGGGGACTCTGTAGACGTCGCTTGATCCCCAACAATCGTTTTCTATCCGTGCGTGACTTGCAGCAGACCACACTATAAATGATGAGACCTACCAGTGTTGGCAGATCAGTAAGATTAACTAACGGCTTGCCTCTCTACAAATGAAACTTACCTCCACCCACGATCAGAATGTGCAGCATCAGGGCCACAAAAGCCACTCTCCTCAAAGGATCCAACGGTACATAATGAATACTTTCGTCCGTAGTGTTTCTGATGATTGCATAACCATGCGACTTACTTGTTGTATTATCAACGTCCTCTAGCAAGTGCGTCCCATTAAACCAATCATCGCCTGAAATATTTCAATTCAATAAGACAGCTCTCAAATTGACGAGCTACATCCACTTGCCCGTAATGTTATTAGCCCCCAAGAACTGAGGATAGGCTACGAGCAGGAGCAACAGCAGCGACAGCAATAACTTTATCATACTTCCTTCAAACGCCTTCATTATTTGCTCTATTGTGGTTTCTTTGCCTTTTGCTCACAAACTGAAGCTTCGATCAGCAACGGCTCTAACATGAAGTCTCACCCGATCAATTAAATGGGCAAAAACAGCTGTGAGCAATCTGTTTGGCGCAGGTACGAACAATTGTATTTGGACTTCCACACAGCATATGTAACGTTAAGTGCTGGTACGGAAGGTAACTTCTGAAATATTTCTTAATTTGTTTTCAGCCATATATTTCTCGTAGGTTGCCAGTACATACATATGTTATTAATTATTAAATAGATATAAATCAAGTAATTAATAAACTTTTAGAAATCATGATGCTTTGATAAATATATTTAGTGTACATATTATAATTTTCAATCTCATTTTCGGTTTCGCTTTTTAAGTTTTTCAAATGACTTGAAGAATCATGATTACATTTGTGATGTTTCACTAATTTTATCAGATTTAGAATGTGTGAGAGGCTTGAGTCAAAGTCAAAATAATATACATGCATTCAATGCCCATTAATGAGTAACAAAGCAATTAAAGTCTGATTTCTCAATCTCAATAAATGAAGGCCATTAAAATGGACTTTCATCATTCACCAATAGAATAAGGTGACAATTTCATATGCTGATAATTACTGTACCGACTTAAGAAAATTGAGATGAATGGTCGATAATTTCTTAAGCTAGATCGAAAGCTAAATGAAGACAAGAATTGTAGGTCTGATTTATAGGGCTTAAGGTTAACCCACGACAAGAAAAATTAACACTGTGTAGATTCTTAGTTAGATAACAAATTTATGAGAATGATTCCTTAAACAGGGTATGTACAATTAGACTCTATGTTTGTCGTTGCTTAAGCCTAACAGAGCTCTACATTTCAAAGATATCAAGACTTATTGACTCAACACTCGGTTCCATTCAGGCAGTCCTCCAGGCAACGTTCCTTCCGCGCCCAGCTGCAGCCACGGCAGATGCAGTCCACGGCATTGGGAGTGTGCAGAAAGGTCAACTCCAGCACGCGGGCCGTCTCGGTGGGCATGGAGGGCCAAACAATGCTTTGCGTGCGTGGAGCGTAGGAGTCCAGGCTTTCAGCTCTTCGTCTTGCCAGGCGACAGCAGGTGCAGAAAAGGCAACCTGTGAAGGGTTCAACGGTTAGTGTTCCAAGTGTGAGTGCAGCCAAGCATCCACCTACCCAGGCAGCCGAGAAGAGACAAAGCTAATGTGCCCAAGCCGGTTAGGAAGAGCATACGATGGCTGTGGTAGACAGCAGTTATTGCAGTCGCAAAGTTCTGGCTTGGACTCTCGCTCACACAGACCGACTCGCACATCGTTTGACAGACTATGATTAATAATGCCCACGTAATGGAAAAGCATCGTGTGCGCTCGCCCAAATCCATTTCGTTAATGACTAAAAGACTGCAACTGCTATTCTGCTGCTTGAGGCTTCCCACCGAAGTCGTACGAATCCCGAAAAAGAAATGAACAAAACAGAAAACAGTTGCGCCAGCCACAGCGACATCGCAGGCATTCGATAAAGAGAACTTAAAGCAACTAGCCTCAAGAGCAGCTCAATAAAATGCAATTTATAAAATGATGTTGAGAGTGATTTAAAAAAGTATTAGAGTGAATGTGGAAGATATTTATGTATGATTTGTTTAGACAGGAGATAATTTGAACTGGGTTCGAATATGGTTGGACTTTTCTTTGACCAATTTAAAGAGAGATTTAGTACTCGAATATATGACCGATGTTTGACTCAAACTGGTGACAAAGCAGCCACAAATAGTCTGCCTTAAAGATATTCACAGTACAAATCAATGCAGCTCAATTAAGAGAGACAAATAAAATTCAAACAATTTAAAGAGCAAAAATTGCTGCCGCGTGCCAAGTTGAATGCTATGAAATGCCAGGCAGCTCTGTTGTTCCTTTGTTTGAACTGCCAATTTAATGTACATATATACAGATACATACTAATATACATACATGTATGTTTGTATGTATGTGTGTGGGTATTTTGCCGTTATTGTACCATAAAACGTGCCAATGCTTGCAAAATATTTTCGCGCAGCCAAATGGAACATTTCTCGTTTGTATCGATGAATTGTGGGCTGCCTTTTAGGCGCCAGGCCGTGTGCCAATGTTGATTTGCATGAAAGTCTTTGGCATAAGGATAATGTTATTATAATAGAACGTGTCTGAGCCCGGGCACAGCTCGAGCTTGAGCACCACACGGCTTCCTCTATGGAAGCGAAAGTTTCACGCTGTTTGCGAAATCTTTCTTATCTTCAATTGGAAATTTTAGTTTTGTAGGGGTAACATTTTTGTACATATGTATTTTGAAGCTGTGTGCAGCTGGTCATCATTCATGCTGTCACCTTTAAAAAATAAAAGGCACATGCCACGCCCATTCGCCCTGTCGCTGGCTGTTAAATCAACGTGAGCGCACTCGTCATAAACCAAATAAACAGTTGAGAAATTACATTTAAATTGCAAATGTTAAGCTCTGGGAAAAAAACATATGCACGCACACACACTTACACACATAAGAGCTGTGTGAAATTTATGCGCAAGGTAAACAGGTAAAACAAAAAGAAAGTAATAATAAAAACAACGCTCAAAAAGTTTTTGTCAAAAACATTAATTCACTTAGGAAATAACGCAGAAAGTTATCTTTATTTTTATTATTTTTCACTTGGTTTTTTTTTTAAATCTCAGTTTTCTTTCCAGTACAATTTTTCATATTTTCCTGCCTTTAGTTTTTGATATTCAAATGAAATGCGAATGCATTCATTCTGTGTTTTCAAGGCAAGGCGTTCGCAACTTTTCAGTCGGCGCCATTAAAAATGGGCGACAAATCGAGCGGATTAAATGGAAATGCAATTTCTGTTGCCCCATTTTTCGGATGGGGACCCTGATGAGATAATATGCAAATGCCGGTTGCATTTGCGAGCAGATCGATGCAATCCTTTCGCTGTAAATACAATATATATAAGGGTTAGAATTTTGATGTAAACAAAAATAAAAGGGAATACGCAATTTATTTATTCCAATTTAATATAAGCATGTGGCAACGCCTTTTCGATAATCAAACATCGATCTAATGCCAAACTCTATCGATAAATTGTAAAACCTGCACGCATAACTCTATTACAAAATATAGTGCTGCCCATCAACAAATGATGAGTTCAGCCAAGCGAGATATCGAAATTTGAATCCTGAACTCCGAATCCGAACTCATTGAAAATAAGTACAAATTAACAGAGCTGAAATTTGCCATAATGCAAGTTATACAAGTTAAAAGTTGGCAATTGTGTCAAATTTATATGTAGTATAAAGTATTGGAAATCAATATATGAACAAAAATAAGAGAACGTTGGAAAATTTTCAATTTTCGCGTTTATTTTTATGTTATATTCTAAGTCGACTTCAATAGATTCATTGCAATTTAATATAATGCGTATCGCAAAAATAATCTTAGAGATCTTTAATACCTAAACATTAAGTAATTTATGAAGATTTTAGTGAGCTCGCAATGCTTAAGGAAGTCTGTGCGAGATCTGGCTTAAGTAATATCTTCTGCTTTTTTTAAGCATTCAATCAACAAAAATGACGCATTTCGAATTCATAAAAATCAAGTGAAATGCCACTTTACGCGCATTTTGATTGAGATTTAGCGCTGAATTTGCGATTACCCACAACGACGAGGACTAACCCAGCAGACAAGGACATCCCTGGCATCTTGCCACAGTCCTATGAATATTTTATGAAGTCAAGCTGAGAGTGAAAGACATGAGGGAGCAAATGGCTTTTGTGACGAAACTTAAATACACTTGGATGGCTGATTGAAATTGGGAAACTTCTGAAAGTAGTAAAAATAATTAATATATTTCTAAATTAATTCAACTCTTGAAAGTATGCAAAATATTAGGTATGTATATAAAGAAATGTACAGCCCCTAGAATACGAACTGCAATATGAAATATATAAAAAAAATTTATAAATTGTAATCATCTTTAAGAAGAGGCAAATTCATGTATATATGAATTATATAAACATTCGTTAGTCTCAATATATTTAGTTATTATAAAAACCATCGACTTATATGATTATATCAGACAGTTGACAATCGTTGTCAAATATAATGGATAATATATGTATGTCTAATGAGTTTCACGGAAAAAAAGCTTTAAAAGTACTATATATTACATCCGTTAGCCATAGAACCCCATACAATAAAGTCCTAGTTATCTTCACCTACTTTTGCTCTTTGGCAAAATATCTCTCTGAGGAGATAGCTCACATAGAAGAGTATGAGAAATAGCAAACGCTGCGTATAAAAAGCAACAGCAAAAGGATAAGGTTACTGAGAAGGAACTGAAGAAAAGAAAATGCAGCAATTCGTGAAATTTATTTGTCAAGCAGCATCTCTGCTCCGCCCCAGGCCGCGCCCCATTTACAGCAGACAGGTAAATTAGAGAAAATTGGTAGCTGGAACTCGAATGGAAACTAATTTGCATACGTTGTAGGTGGTTTCTCCGGGCATTCTCAATAATCGATACCACCTCACTTCATTCTCAATTTTTGTTCATTCTTTCGCTCTTTGTGATAGCTGCAGCAGGGCAACAAATACTAGAAGCAGATGAGAGAAAAGGCAAACATTGTCAACCTTTTGCTTGACGTGCTGGTTTTGCAATGCATAGCTAAGGCCCATGCCAAATGCACGAGAATGGCTCGGACAAAAAGGTCGAGGCTGTTGTCCTTATTTGCTGATTGTATGCAGCCTTCACAGGATCAAGTTCAAGCGTTTCAAGTGCCGGGGCTTGCCCTCAGCACTGTCCGCAGCACAACGGTCCATTGCTCACTCAGTCAGATGGCCACTTAAAAATTGCCGAGAATTGTGCAACAACAACAACAACAATGAAGGCGACAAACGATTGCAATCATGATGATGTTGATGTTGATAATATTTTTGATGAAGTTCTCTTGTGGGGCCATTGTGTAAAAAAAAAAAAAACACGCAACAATTTTGACTTGTTCATGAAAACCCCTCTCCCACTGACTCCCTCTCCTTGTCCATCAACCTCTCTCTCTCTCTCTCGCTTGAATGATGGAATGAAGAGGCTTCGCTTTTACAAGCAGCTCAAAATGCTCTGAAATGCAAATACTTGAACAACATTAAAACTGATATTAAATAACATTTTTAAGTTTCATATTTTGAAAGGGAAATTCTTTGATAGGATGAATTTGAGCAACTGCATAATATGCTTTGATATTTGATATCAAATTGATTCTGCATCCACACAGACTGATGCTCAAATATGCATAAAGTGCAATGGGCTGGTAAACTGGAACAAGTAACTGTAGTTGCTTGTTGTCCAGTTGCAGAATACTCAAGTTAGAATGGGTTATGCTAGAGCTCAAATTTGTGGATGATAATTCTAAACCCTACTGACAATAGCCACCTGTAGTGGTAATTGACGAATATAGACCTACTCCACATTTGATATCTCTAGAATCTAGTCCTGTTAGAGATCTCTAGCATTTTGTTATGTTTTATTTGACCGCTAATAATTTACTAAGCTAAGCCGTACTATAAAATAAAATGAGTGAAATTATCGACTTGAAATCTATAGCCAAAAGAAAAAATGATTTGAGCAACTTTGTTGTTTATCATTTATTGTATATCATACATTTCATTTGTGTATCGAAATTAAAGAGAGAATTTCAAGCAGTTTTTCCTCGATTTAGTATGCCAACTTCTGCATTCAATATAGTTCTGCCCATTCGCATGCCAAGGATATTCAAAATTTTGCAAAAGCGGAAATTGCAGCTGGGAGCTAAGCTAGATGATGGCATAATAGCAAAATAAATAAATAATATATATATGTATATATAATAGAAATATAAATAAATCATAAAAAAACCGTCTGTAGTGCAATGCCACGCCCAACTGAAGGCGACCTCGGAGCTGGGCACTGCGTTTCGTTCCATGCGCTTGCACATCACAGCCCAAGGTCAACGGCTGTGCGCTTGTGTGTAGGCAACAGCAACAGCAACAACAACAACAACAACAACAACAACAACAACAACAACAACAACAATAATGAAAAGCGCTCGAGTACATTTTCACACTCGAATTGACCAAACAAAACGAAACGAGCAGCCAAAGCACCTAAAAAAGAGCACGTAAAGAGAAAAGAAACAACAACAAAAACAAAGGCGAGCGAAAGCCCAGCCTCAGATGGCGTTTTACGCTGCGTTACGGATTGGCGTATACGTAACGCTTAATTGCTACTTTGGGGTGTTTAACGTGCAAACACACACACACACACACATACATTGATATCCGTGGTTGTGTGTGTGTGTGTGTGTGTGTGTATTCTGCACATTAATTATATGGTATATGCGGCATGATTCAGCACTTAAAGAAGTTTCCAGCAACTTTTGTGGGCAACTCGTTCTCACGCCCCCCACTCTCCCTCACTCTCTTTCTCCCTTCCTCTTTCTGGCCAACATCTGGCAACGCTGTCGTTTATCAACTTTTAAAAATTGTGCATGAATTCGCTTGTGTTTTGCTGTTTGTGTTGGACAACAATGCAATGAAAGGGCTTTAGAATATTGCTGTCATGAGTGATTGTTGTCTGCGTGTTGGGATAGGGGAGTCCCCTTCAAGTGCTTAGCCTCGGTAATGCCAAAGGCAGACGAATATTATTTGGCAGGCTATTTATTACAGTTATTCTGATTTTAGATATTCTTAATTTGAAGTCATTTCAGATCCAATTTCAAACTCTGAACTGACAACTTATTTTTATGTAATTTGCGTACACGAAACCCCTCTCTTCTTTAAGCGTCCACATATTGTATTACGTCACAACGCTCGTTGCTTTATTATACCCTGAACCCATTGAAAATGGGACATCAGGGTATAATGGTTTTGTTGAAATGTATGTAACAGGCAGAAGGAGGCGTGGCAGACCCCACAAAGTATATATGTATATTCTTGATCAGGGCGACGAGCTGAGTCGATTTAGCCCTGTCCGTCTGTCTGTCCGTCCGTCCGTCCGTCTGTCCGTATGTTTGAACGCGTCGAATTCAGAAGATATAAGAGATATAAGAGCATATAGAACTTATCACAATAAATCGATAACTCATCCCGTTATTTTTTTATCGAAAATCAATTTATAGAATTATATCTCCTACATCTTTAAAGCTAGGGTCTCAAAATTTTAAATGTAGACTCGAAAGTACGTTATAATATTTCGATTTTTGTTATAATTCACCGCCCACCCCTATATTTACCCCATCACACTTAAATTTGTAAAAGGGGCATTTCAAATACTAGAGACTTGAGCTTCGGCACACACACGCATATTAATGATATAATCATGAAGAACGTACATCCACAAGAAAAGTTATTAAACAATTAAGTTCCCATAGTACGCCCAGACTGCAGCCCATGCGTGTCTATGTATGTGTGTGTGTGTGTGTGTTTGTATAAGCAGAAAGACGCTACAAATTATTGAAATGGCTGTTGCTCGAAGGGTTCAGGGGATCTCGTAGTCGAGCAGTCTCGACTAGAGCTTTCTTACTTGTTTTTCACAAGAATCACATTTAAGACAGCGAAGCCATTAGCTTAACTCCCAGCTTATTTAATTAGGTTAATTTCGCATTTGTAATGATTTACAGCACATGAAGCGCAATCTGTGTGAAATTAAATGCAAAAATGCAAATCCTTTAATAAAAATAATTTTACATGGGCATATATTGATTATGAATGATTGATATTCTCTTGACGTAGCCTTTTATATGTATATTTTACTCAAATCAAATTTAAACTGATTCGCAAATAAAGGTTATTAAAACTTCGTATTTCAAGCAAAAGCCTTTATCAGCCGTCATGCAACTCGTCCATACTTTTAAAACGAATCGAAAGACAAGTTTCAAAAACTTGTTCTGCAATAGAAGAAGGAAGATGAAATCTCCTGAAAAACAAAGGAAATAAAAATAAAGTAAAATAAAACTTGCAGTTAATTTGATCGAGTTTTTCAGTATTCTCCATCGTCCTGCATTAGGGAGTAAATCAATAAAATACATTTTAAATTCCGCGCAGTTGCGAACCCCTAATGCTATTTTAACTGCCTGTTAACAACTTAATAGCTTCCCCAATGCCGCAACCCCTCAATTCGCCAAATCGTAGCGGCCCCTCGCCCCACTCCCAGCCCGCAGCCGTTGCCTGCTAGCCATTTAAACTATTTGCAACAAATGCCGACACCGATGCAACGCCGACGCCGACGCCGACGTCGACGTCGACGCTGTTGCCGCACAATTTGCACAGAGCAAAACGATATTGTTGTTGCTGGGTGTGTGTGTGTGTGTGTCGAGTCCAAGGTTGGGTTGTGTGGCTGTGTGTATATTCGTTAACTGGCCACAAGCATTGGAATCATTAAAAACTATTTGCTGAGCGAATGCCACAGCACAAAAGCCGCAGCCACAGCCATAGGCGCCGCCTCCGGCTCAGACCCCCAGCCAGGAGGAGAACTTGGATGGGAAGCAGCGCTAGAACTCGGCGCGCTCCCAGCAGACCGCGAATAGTGGCAGCGAAAATAAAAGAAACTGGAGCTAGCACAGATACAGCTGCAATGTGGTTAAAAGCCAGAATAAACCTAAATACCAAAAAGTTCTGTTTCACAACTGGAAAAATCCAACAAAACAAAATAACAAACAGAATTTTCGGCTGAGCGAAAACTAACAATAGGAATAAATATTTTATAGTTTTCGCATTATGCTGGACTGCAGTAGATAAATTACCGAAATCAAAGAACCGAATTAGACTAGGTATTAAATAACTCATAGAATGAGCAATTCATGGTAGCCATATTCCACGAATAGAAAGTCAAATCAGTATAATTATTTAATATATTCCCCTAATCTCAGTCACACAATTACATTGAATTCACGCATTAGAATTGTTGTACATTTTGCAACTAATCAAACTGTTAGTTTTACAAAACTGCTATCCCCTGTCACTTTCCTTCACTGTTTCTCTCTCTCTCGCTCTCTCTCTCCCTCTCTCTCCCTCTCTCTCACTCTCTGTCTCTATCTCTCTCTCTCTCTCCATGAATATTTGTATCTCTATGCGAGTCTCTGTCATTTCCATTATCTCTTTCTATCACTCTCCCTCTGTCTCTGTCTGTATCCCTCTATCTCTCTCTCTCTATCTGTGTGCCCGTATTGTCTATGTTTCTCCCAATCTTGATCTCCTATTCTTCTTATTTCTTCCTCTTCTTTCATTCTATCTCTATTTCTTTTTCTCTAGCTCGCTCTCTAACTCTTTCTTTTTCTCTCTGTCTCCATCTCCATCTCTCTCTCTCTGCTCCTCCTCTTCTCTCTCCTTCTTTCTCTCACTTTACCTCGCTCTTAATATGTTTTGCTGTTTCTCTTTCTTTCTCTTCCCTGATTATCTCTCTCACTTTAGCTCTCTAATTATATGTGTTGCTCTCTCTGTTTCTATTTCTCAGTTCTCTTTCTAGAGTCAACTTACTTCCCCTCATTAATCCAGGTGACGAAGCATCCACTCTAGTATATAAGCAGTATAGTTCTTATTCCAAGTGCCTCATTGAGAACAGTCACATAAAAACATTCATAGCGACACACATATATGAACATATGCTCATTTGGCTACCTAATTATCAAACTTGTCAACAGATTGCCACAGACACACACACGCACACATACAACAAAGGCTGAAATGGCGCATAAAAACGTGACCAAGAACTAAACGTCGAGGCTTGCATCGTGCGCTTCACATCGTTTCAGATAATATTACGGCCAACACAAACGTACAAATCTGAGTGTGTGTGTGTGTGAGTGTGTGGGTCTCTGCCTGTCGTGTGTGTGAGGCGACAGCGTCAAGTGTCATTGACAACACGTCATTTTCTCAAGCACTCATTAATCTCAAAATGATGCATCAAAATTGACTAAAAGCGAAATGCTTAAAGAGCTTTATATCAACTATCTTAACTGAATCTCTTTCAACTACAAAAATGAATAGAAATTATAAATTTAGAAATACTGATCTCGATCCCACAAAGCAATTTTAAGCATGCGAATCGGAACTATAACAAAAAATAAACAAGTAGGAACGTTATATTCGGGCGCTACCGACTGCAAAATACTCATTCGCATCTCATTTTCTGACTTACGGCACCCGCAATTGGTATACCTATATACATTTATATTTGTTGTGCAAATCAATAGAGGATGGTAAATTTGGAGTTTCTAAATCTTAAATCTTAATCCCCTGAAGAGGCGCAGCAATTATTTTTGAGTCATCAATAGAGGAAGCCACCAGTAACTCAACTATCCAAATTTGAAGCTACTATCTCTTAGACTGTTTTCCACGCCCACTTTAGGCGAAGATATATCCGATATAGCTCTTTTGACCTAGGTGGTCAACCCGAGTATATAAAATCAAAAATTCAAGTATACATATCATTTTTTCATCAACCTTTATAGAATCCTAACATTAGCTCACGTGCAAAAACTCAGCGTTTGGGGTTTAAAGCTGTAGAAGATACAGCTTTAGCCGAGTTGCCACGCCCCTAATGGCATATATGGCATGTATCAGCATAGATTACAAATATGAATTTTGACAAACAACTACCTAAGTCTCACATATCTAACTCTACAGCAGTAAACTTCTTCGATCTATGAGTAGAAATTGCCATTTGATCAGATTAATATTAAGAAATTGATTTTATGCACTCGCAAATAAATGTGACAAGTTGACAAGGCAAACGACATATTGAATTTCAGATTGAGTGGACCGGCCCCGTTTCCATTGCCTCTCTGAAAGCCGAAATCTACCAATTCCATTTGCCATGTTTCATTTTGCATACATAATCTGCATCAAGGTTCAACATGTATTTCTTTCTTTCTATCCCATTGTTGTTGTAGATGTTGCTGTTGTTGTATTTCCTTGAGCAAAATCTATTGTTAACGAACTGCGAGAGCAACCGAAAGGTAAAACCTTCGCAATATGTAAACATATCCATAAAGCTGATGCCCTTGTTGCTGCTGTGTTCCTCTGCCACAGACCCGCTGCCCGCCCACATCAGCATCAATTGAGTTAATTTGAAACCTACATGCATAAATATATGTATGTATTTATTTATAAAGTATATACTTTTCATCCCTTTTCCCTTTCTGAATGTCAATGTGAAAGTTTTTGCCCTATTATATTTTGCACCCTGGTGTTTTTCAATGTCAGTCAAAGTGCAAAATCGAATGGAATGGAATCGATTCAGCTTTTTGTGCCAACATTTTTCACACCCGAACAGTCGGGAAATGGAAAAGTAAAATGCGGTAGCAATAGTCGAAACATTTCGCTATTTATGCGAGTTAATTAACATGCTTTATTTAATTACTGAGCGCAAATTGAGTGGGCGGCTTTAACACGCAATTAGCGAATGCTTTGCAATATTCTCACACAAACTGCACTTGAAATTCTCCATTTCAATTGTATTGATTGAGACTTAAATATCGCTCACATATTCTCCTAGGCCAAAATTCACCATCATTAACAAAAGTCTGTCTCTCACTGTTTGATTGCAGGGCCACAAAACATGTCCTAAAGGCTCTGCCCATCAACAGCAAAAACAACTAGACGATGCAATCCAGTGCCATCTGTTACGAAAACTTAAATTTATGAAGCGAGTGGCATAAATCACAAAATACACAAACCGAGAAGCTGCACATAGAGAGGCAGACAGTGCCAGAGCCAAGGAATAGCATGCAATTAGCAGCAACAACTGAGCCCCAACATGGATAAGAAATCAAAGACGAAATCTAAAACGAAAAGCCTCAAGCCGAATAACGAATCAAGCACCAAGCTGGATGTGGATCTATGGGAGGTAATTACCTAAACAGAAAATAGAAGATAGATGGATAGAAGAGAGAATATAGAAGTGAGAATACATAAGTAAGAATACAGAAAAAATACACAAGATTTAAGATTCAAGATACAAGATTCAAGATTTAAGCTTCAAGCTTCAAGATTAAAAATTCAAGATTCATGATTCAAGATAAACGATAAAAGCTACATTATACAAGATACAAGATACAAGATACAAGATACAAGATACAAGATACAAGATACAAGATACAAGATACAAGATACAAGATACAAGATACAAGATACAAGATACAAGATACAAGATACAAGATACAAGATACAAGATACAAGATACAAGATACAAGATACAAGATACAAGATACTAGATACAAGATACAAGATACAAGATACGAGATACAAGATACAAGATACAAGATACAAGATATAAGATACAAGATACAAGATACAAGATACAAGATACAAGATACAAGATACAAGATACAAGATACAAGATACAAGATACAAGATACAAGATACAAGATACAAGATACAAGATACAAGATACAAGATACAAGATACAAAATACAAGATACAAGATACAAGATACAAGATACAAGATACAAGATACAAGATACAAGATACAAGATACAAGATACAAGATACAAGATACAAGATACAAGATACAAGATACAAGATACAAGATACAAGATACAAGATACAAGATACAAGATACAAGATACAAGATACAAGATACAAGATACAAGATACAAGATACAAGATACAAGATACAAGATACAAGATACAAGATACAAGATACAAGATACAAGATACAAGATACAAGATACAAGATACAAGATACAAGGATACAAGATACAAGATACAAGATACAAGATACAAGATACAAGATACAAGATACAAGATACAAGATACAAGATACAAGATACAAGATACAAGATACAAGATACAAGGATACAAGATACAAGATACAAGATACAAGATACAAGATACAAGATACAAGATACAAGATACAAGATACAAGATACAAGATACAAGATACAAGATACAAGATACAAGATACAAGATACAAGGATACAAGATACAAGATACAAGATACAAGATACAAGATACAAGATACAAGATACAAGGATACAAGATACAAGATACAAGATGCAAGATACAAGATACAAGATACAAGATACAAGATACAAGATACAAGATACAAGATACAAGATACAAGATACAAGATACAAGATACAAGATACAAGATACAAGATACAAGATACAAGATACAAGATGCAAGATACAAGATACAAGATACAAGATACAAGATACAAGATACAAGATACAAGATACAAGATACAAGATACAAGATACAAGATACAAGATACAAGATACAAGATACAAGATACAAGATACAAGATACAAGATACAAGATACAAGATACAAGATACAAGATACAAGATACAAGATACAAGATACAAGATACAAGATACAAGATACAAGATACAAGATACAAGATACAAGATACAAGATACAAGATACAAGATACAAGATACAAGATACAAGATACAAGATACAAGATACAAGATACAAGATACAAGATACAAGATACAAGATACAAGATACAAGATACAAGATACAAGATACAAGATACAAGATACAAGATACAAGATACAAGATACAAGATACAAGATACAAGATACAAGATACAAGATACAAGATACAAGATACAAGATACAAGATACAAGATACAAGATACAAGATACAAGATACAAGATACAAGATACAAGATACAAGATACAAGATACAAGATACAAGATACAAGATACAAGATACAAGATACAAGATACAAGATACAAGATACAAGATACAAGATACAAGATACAAGATACAAGATACAAGATACAAGATACAAGCAGAATCTAGAGTCTAGAATCTAGAAGCAATGCTGCAGTTTAAAGATAGAAATGGAAGCGAGGCTAGTTACTATATTTCATGTTATTATTTCTGATGAACATATTAATAATTGCTACAGGCAATCATAGTATTCATTTCCAAAGAACGATATTAGAATGTAAAGGTAGAATCTCTGTGTTAATGTGAATGATAATGACATCCGTTGAGGCAGCCTGGCAGCTGGCCGGATGTATATCAAGTCGCTGTCATAAAAGGTTAACTAACGGTGCCAACATTGAATTCCTTGCAGCAAAATGAGGATCGTTTCACCAGCTGTGAGTTCAATGTGGAGCGAGGCAAGCCAAACAAATTGCCTCACAGCAGCAAAAGTCCGGCGGCAACAGCAACAGCAACAACAGCAGCAGGAGTTGGAGGAGGAGCTGGAGCGGGTGCAGCAGCCGCAGCTGGCGGTGGCAGTGTGGTGTGTCCTGGAAATGCGGCGGCACTAGCAATGACAGCCACCACGCAGGGCAAGCAGGTGGCAGCGCCTCAGTTGACCACCACGCCCTCAGCCATAAGCATTGCAGGCTGCGCCTCCGGCACGGCGCTGGTCACCTTGGACGCTGAGGCGGTGGCCGTTGAGACGGGCGATCCGGAACGCGGCAACTGGACGGGGCGCTTTGACTTTCTGCTGTCGCTGCTGGGCTACTCCGTAGGCCTTGGCAACGTCTGGCGATTTCCCTATCTGTGCTACAACAATGGGGGCGGTAAGTGCTCCGCATATGTGTCCTTGAATGTCCTGTGCTAAGCCAATTTTGCTTCCAGGTGCGTTTTTAATACCCTTTACAATCATGCTCATCATAGCCGGTCTGCCACTCATGTTCATGGAGCTGTCGTTCGGCCAATACGCTGCTCTGGGTCCGGTGGCCATCTATCGACGCTTCTGCCCGCTCTTCCGTGGACTGGGCACTGGCATGGTCATCGTGTCGGCCATTGTCATGCTGTACTACAATTTGATCATCGCCTGGACCATATTCTATATGTTCGCCTCGTTTCGCACCCAACTGCCGTGGCAGAACTGCGAGCCAGAGTGGAGCACGCAGCGTGAGTAAACCGACTTCAATTGAGCTGAAGGTGCCTGAGCTGTGGTCGAAGCCAGCAATATTTGTTGGCAATAAATTAAGCAAACTGCAAGCTGTCAGGAGTGAAACTTTATCCAGACCAAAACTTTCTCTTGCCCACACTGAGGCAAACGTGGTCGTAATGCCTAAGCGACATGGGCCATTTAAGCTAATGACCCAGTGGCAAATTGGCCAGCATATTTGATATACGTGGTTAATAAGTCACTCATTGTTTTATAATTTAATTACATTCATTTTTGCATTAAAGTTGATTAGCATTAATATATCGCAATACATCCAGATTTAGTATTATTTGTTAGCCGCTAAATGAAGTCACACACATACATACATACATACATACATCTTGATGCACTGCGGTTGTTGAGTAGTTTGTGCTGAATTAAGATAATATTTGCATATTCAAATTTATTGATTATCGATCAGCTAACTGATAAATCGCATAGTGGTGCGAAACTTTATTCATTGCATTAATTATGCTATGCATAGCGTAGAAAAATAATATCAGTACATAGCGGGCATACATACTTGAGCAGTTGCATTTAAATTAATAATAACATGATTGACAAATTGTTTGAATAATGCAAATATATATTAAATCTCATAATGTCAGGAATATATATATATAAATAGCTAGTCGTATGTATGTATAATGATTACCCTTAGGTCATTTGTTCAGTCATTGATTAGAGTCTGTGCTAACGACTGTATTAGCACATTTATGAGCATCGATAACAAATTTCAAAGTTTGTCATATCAATCGATAACAATAAATTTGTCTCCCATCATAAATTTTTACGTTCGACAGCAAAAGTTAGCTCTACGCTGCTAAATTTTCTAGCTAGGTTTTTATACGTTCGCAATCAACGCACACGTAAACAATAAAAACAAGTTTTTTCTTCCTTTCTTTTGCTCCCAAAAATTATAATAATAAACAGGCAACGGCAACAACAACAACAACGGCAAAAATACTATGCCTTGAAGTAGGCAATTGTTTTTGTGCTACTTTACGTCTGGCATGTCCGCTATGGGCGTGGCAGGGCGGCGCATATTGTGCGCGCTTAAGCGTGCATTTGATTTCTTTACAAACACACAGATAGAGCTATAATGCAAACACACAGACATAACTTAAAATTTTGTCCGCCACGCGAAGGACATAAATCTTTAACGAGTATTGGAGAGGAGACAGTAGGCAGTCAAGGCTGTACGTGCGAGCTAGGTGGCGAAAAGTAGAGTATTAGATACAACTATAAAATGCCATGGAATCAAAAGGATGGTAGCCAAGTATTCATGGCTAGCTGGAGCTGCTGCTGCCATGGTATATAATCGCTGGGTATTTTATTTTGATCAGAATACCGATTTCTCAATGGAGTTATAGCATTTGAGCAACTACAACCAATATGTTGTTATATTGCATATATATACGTACATATGTATGTGAAATATATGATAGATTTATGCAATTACTGCATATATAAGCTTGATAGGGTATTAGTAGTCGTTGCTTGAATATGTTACAAGTGGCAACTTGTTTTGCTGCCTTTTTATGCGACTCAAGCAGCGAACTTTGCTTATTTTATTGCGGCTGCCTCAGTAGCACTCAAACATGTATACACAGCCATGCACGCAGCACTAATACACACACGCACACACACACCCACACACACAGAGGCTGAAGTGGCACAGTGTGAGGGTGCAGCCCGTACAAGTAATAATCATAGCAACAACAGCTAACGCCATTGAAAGTTTTTGCATGAGCTTCAGCAGCAGCTGCCACTACGCGCCACCCACGCCCATTGCCGCTTGAGCCAACATGATTTAATATGGCCGCCATTGATGCCAAGCCATGGCCTAAAGCGGAGACACCAGCAGCTCTAGCAGCACTAGCAACAGCAGCAACAGTGGGAAAAAATACTCTGGCATTTCCGTTTTGTCGGTCGGCAATAGAAATCGATATGCGCAATTTCATTGTTTGCTTCGCCCACATCATGTTGCTCACGCTTGCATACCCTGTACGAAAAGCGGGCTTAAAATAGTTTCATCGAATTGTAAACACGGTGTAAGCAGTGGAAAACATCACAAGTTATATAAAAATAAATATTCTGTATGTATGTAGATTGTAGGCGAGTCGACAAACTCTAGTTTACCAGGAATATAATTAGAGATGTTTATAAATAAACTGATTTCCGAGTTAGTTTTCTTCCCTTTCCCTTCTCATAACATTTGAAAGTATCGATACTTTATGCTTACACAAGAAATATTTAGCTATGATCATAAGAAAGAACAATCAAGCCTTTGGCTCGTCGTATACAGGGGCGTAGTGCGGTTTTTGATAGTGGGTGGGAGGGGGATTCTTGCTGAATGGCCAAATATACGTAATTGGATTGATCGGAATACTCTAATTTCCTATTTCCGCGTATCATACCCCTTATAGTATAGTAAAATTATTTAGAATTCTCTTTAATTCTACCCTTTTCTCCTTTCAGCATATTAGGATATAGGTTTTCTCATTCCTTTCATTCAAAATGTATTCTTGATAATGAAATTGCCTGCAAGTATCTTTCCGCCTGGAATACTTCATGGGCGTGTTGTTAGTTCTCATCTTCGCCTTCTTCTCTTGAGTGAGCTAGAAAATAGAAATACTTATGTCTAAACACTTTTTGACATTCAATCGGCGGCGACGGCTGTGGCTGCCGCTGCGGCTGCATGCCGATTCGCAGCCTTGTGCTTATGCTTTTTATAAGCTCTTTAGCACACACCAACACACACCGACACACACACAGTGTAACACAGCCGCAATCTCAGATGGCAGACAAGCAATTTCTTTAGGATTTCATTTATTGACACTTTCACCTCGTCTCGCCAGTGGCTTTGGCCTCGTCTGTATCTTCGTCTTCGTCTTCACATTCTTATTCTCGTTCTTGTCCTTGTGCTCAATTCTCGTTTCTCGTTCCTCGTTTCTCGTTTCTCGTTGCTCGTCTCATCGAGTTTTAGATGATAAATGTTTACTTTTAGCCTCATGATTAAAATGTGTTTAACTTGTTTGTTCATTGATTGAATATCTTGCACTCTTAGGGCCAGCCTCAGCTTGTTTGTGACCCTCCAGACAAACACAAACAAAGCACACAATAACAACAACTGAAACACTTTCTCAGTCAACAGTTTGCCGAGCGAAATCTTTCTTTTCTTATGCTGTGAAGATACATTGCAGATTGTGTATTTTATTTCCGTTTTTATTTGCCGTCATTATTTGCCAAGTATTAGTTTTATGGCGTGGTCATTTAATAAATATGAGCAAATATTACAGGAAACTAATAAAAAGAGATCATAGAGAGAACAACTTAAAGCTAAATACAGTTCAAGAGAGAGAAATAGAGCAGAAACTGTAACTAAGCTTTGCAGTATTGCTAACTGTACTACTACTGCCTTCTACTAAATTTTGACTAGGTGGCAACATTTTGTTTGTAGTAAATGACTTACATATCTCAAAATATAATAATAATGTGACCAGATACCCCGGTTTTTCCTTCAAGTCGATCGATCTTCAAATGGAGCACGACGCAGAAAATCTTGAAAAATTAAGTATCTAACAAAATTATGATAATTAGAATAACAAGCAACTACAGAAATCTCTTTCTTCTATAAATATTAAATATATTTTTTAATCAACCAGGGCATACAAAATTTAGTTCTATATGATTTCCATCATAGTTTTTGTTGACAACATTTATTATATTAATATTTCAATACCCCAATATTTGTTTTTTATTTCCATGGAATAACAGATGTCCATCTTTCAATAGTTAATTATCACCGAATGGTCCTCTCATTGGATGATTACTCTAAGACTAATTAATTTATATGGAAAAACTCTCAATTAATTTACTTATTTAAGACATATAGTAAAGCAACTGGTGTGATTATCCGCTATTGGCAAGTTCAGTATGTCTTTAGCTCGTGATTATAGTTTATTTTGTTGTTAATTTTGTATAACTTATAATTGGGGCAATAAGGTTGTTGAGCTAATCAAAGTGAATGTTATGGACATAACTAACATGTGCCTGACACATGGACCAACAACAACAGTTTGTTAGTTAAAACTTTTATAGAACAAAAAACAAAACAGAAATACAGTTGATGGCTGACATCAAACTTAAAGGTCACAAAATTTAATGGCAATTTCCTCAGCTGGGCGACTTGGGAGAGGCTTATATAATAATCCTATCATAGTGTGCGTGCGCCTGTGCGTGTGTATATTTGTAATCAAATGTAAGATGCCAACACGAGCACGCACACACACACACACACACACACACACACAAAGGCACAGTTGGCTGGGTAGACACGCTCGAGTTGGCCAAATTGAAAGGCAGACAGTTTTAGCCTGATGCCGCATTCACATAAACTTTTATATGATTTGTATCTGCGAGTCCTATCAGGTTATCCATCTCCCTCGCCCTCGCCCTCGCCCTCGCCCCTCCCCTCTCGCTCACTCTCGCTCTGTTTCATTGTGTGTGTGCGTATGTTTGTAATAAAATTAATTGCATAACAAATAACGGCAGACAGGCAAATTAAACGGCGTGTAAACACTTTGAAGCCACCCACATCCCGAAAAGAAGAAGAAAAATAAAGTAAAATAAAATAAATAGGAAATCAAAAAGAAAAAAAAAATAAACGCAACTGCTGCGCCCGCAAGAGCCACAAGAAATTCTGTTCAATTTTCTAGCTGTGAAGCGTTTGATTTTCATTTTGATGCTGATTGATTAGATGATGAATATGCTCTAAAAAGCACACAAACCTACATTTGTGTAAATGTAAATGTGTAAATATACATATGTATATGTATAAAAGGGTCCATATGTTTAGCCTTGGCTTAAATGCCGCACGCCAACAGCTTTCTAGAGCGTGTCCTATGTGGCGTATGCGTAATGCGGGGCAATTGAATCAACGCTGATTGAGCCGGTCTCGGCCCGTTGTCAGACGCTTTGATTAATTTGAATGTAGGTGTACTGAAAATTTTTCCAACTTTAAGCTCAAATTAGGTAGCAAATTGGTACATTCGATTCTTGGAATGAAAAATTTTACTAAGAAATTGAAATTTTTAACAATATTTTCAACAGAAATTCAGATGACTTCGCACATTTATGCGAAATATTATGAAGGACATAATTGAAAATTGAACAGAAAAAGCGCTTCAAAAATCACAATCGTATTTAAAAATATTTGGATAAAAAATGTAGAAACTGAATGAGATACTTCAGTTAAATTGCGGTTTATTTGCACCATTTTAATTTTCAACTCCTAAGAGTTGGATATAGTTTGTTGACACATAGTGAAAAACTAATACTATGAAAATATAATACGATAATCGAAAATCGACTGCGAGATGTATCAACGAATGGTATATCCCAGTACCTATAAATGCTAAATACTCATCGAACCAAGTCGGATAATATTGATTTTTGTACATTAGTACAGAGGCTGCTTCTGTATGGTCTTGCTGGTTGTAAATCTAATCACATTTGTTTCACATATAAATGCGATTATGCTTTGAAAAGGGTTACAATTTGCCAGTACTCAAACGTGAAATGTCGATCGTAATCACATGCTGAAACACACGGCTGCTGATTTGAAACATAATCAAGTTATCCAACTTCTGCTTCTTTTGCCCCGCCCACCCAGCTACCAGCACCCGCATCAACAGCCAGCTGTCGGGAGTGGCAACTGTACCTTTTGCTGAAATGTACCGTTAGCTCAAATTATTGACAGCTCTACGTGAACTGCCTGGCAAATGCGCAAATTAATTGCATGCCAGATTGGCAGCAATGGCAGCTACTTGCTAGTTGTTGCAGTGCCCGCCCCAATGAAAGTCATGTTAAAACGAAATGTTAATAGCAAACAAAAGAGGGCTAACAATAGCAAATAACGGCTCTAAATTGAAATCAGATTGCTTTCGGCATGCCTCAGTGTCAGTACGGTCTATTAGCCAGCCAATGGCTTGCTGCAGTGGTGCATGTGGCATGCAGTTGCTGCCACATTTCATTTCCGCAGCAAACACACAAACTGTCGAATTGCACTAGCTCCAAGCTCGGCAAGCGAACGCAGTCACAGCCACAGCAGTCGGCAGCAGGAGTCAGCAGTCAGCAGTCAGCAGTCAGTTAGTCATTTTTGCGGTCAACCGCTTGCCTCGTTAGTCAACTGAAAGACCCAAAAAACTTTGGCATTTCGCACAACCACACACAGACACACACACCAACTTATACAGCCACATACATGCGTATGCAGGCCAGACCACCCGCTCATAAACATCAGCTTACACACTTTTTCGACTCTTGTTTTCTTTTTTTGGTATTTTTGCAAACAACTCATACGCCCTGTGTGGCAGGCGTCGAGCCTCACAAGTCAAATGTCATAATCAGCTGCTGACATTGGCGGCGCCTTTTTGGCAGCTGGATTAAGCAGCGCGGCCACAAATTGCTGGCGCGAGGTGTGCCAAAGTTGTTTAAAACGCGCTCTTTACCCAGCTCCTCATTTTGGTGCATAATGTGCGCAAAAAGTGCCTCATAAGCCGCTTCAAGTTTGTTTTATAGCTCGGCGGAGCCGTCGAATTATCCAGCTGCCATTTGTTCTGTGATCCGCTCATATAATATTTACTTAAAATTCAATGGATTTTTTTATTACTCTAAATAATAAAAGTACAAATGGCCTTGTTCGCAATCAACTTAGTCAGCGTTTCTATTGAACTTTATGCCCTTTCGTCAATATCCAGCATCGATTTGCTCTCGCCTCAACTCCATAAAGCGCGCTCTTCAAATTTAATCAGGCCTGGGTCAACAACTGGAACTCGTTGCTCCCGCTGTCATAGGGGCTGGCTGGCAAACCCTTTAGACCATTTAACCCTTCTTACATACCCTGCATCAACAAAAGGGTAAAGCGGCTGTTCTCGACTGCAGCTATGTGGTGCTATTGTCAATGTGGCATTTGCTTGTAGTTCATTAAAGGGTATCTCAAGTGATAAGCCTTGCTCACTTTTTAAGATGGATTATTTATTGAATAAATAAAACGCAAGTCCTCGTTTGTGATAGATATATTTAAAACAAGTAACCGCTACAGGGTTTCTTAAAGTCGTAAAGAACGCCTGATACTGTTCAGGTTGGGGTACATAATCCGTAAGAAAACTTGATGTCTACTTAAAAAGTTGAGATAGGTTTTTTTATAAAAATATATAGAATCTTACAGAGTATATCGATGCTGAAAAGCCAGCTCAGCTATATACAATTTTATGTCTCCTCTATCCTAAAGACGCTAGAATCTGAGTAGAATCTGGGGTCCGTCGTTATACTCGGAAGACGCTATAACCACATATGTATTGGCGGAGCAAAAAAAGAAACACAACACAAATTCGTAGTTAGCGACCTTATTTATTCTTTGTTACAGGGTGTTTCATAGCGTCATACACCAACAGCTTCTCACTTTCGCTTGCTGTTTGCTCGCTGACAACAACAGCAGCAGCAGAAGCAACAACAATAACAAACAGTCTACCCTTTTCATGTTTTCCACTGATTTGCTACTTTGTCCTTTTAATTATGAAGCCGCACAAAAGTTGCCCGGCTCGTCCTTTTTTGTTGACCTTTCGCACACACTCGAGTCCTTTTGAGCGCTGCTATTTCCCTGGCTTTTTTAGCATCCTCTAGCTGTTCCGGCAAATAGTTCATAAATATTTAAAAATTTGCTGCCCCTTTACGCATAATTTAGTGACTGACTGTCAGCTTGAATTGCTCAGCGGAGCAGGACTTGCGTCCTTGTTGTTTCTAATTCCGTTTTTCTGTTTGCTTCTGTTTTTGTTTGCATCGTGCTGTTGCTCAATTTGCTAACTAGTTGATGGGCATTACAGATTGCTTCTCCTACGTGGCGGCCGATCAGTGTGATGCGATTAACGGCACCTACTATCTCCGGCAGTGCTACAATTCCACCTACGCAGAGGCGAACAATATTACAGGCCTAGCCCTGCACGCCCTAAAGCGTCCTCCGGCCGAGGAGTACTTCAAGTAAGTGAACGTTCCCCCTCAATAGCATCTAAGTCCACAGCCCTAAATACAGATTACTCTTATCTACTCTGCTCTCATCTTCCCCACTCTCGTCTCCCCTTTTTTTCAGCAATTTTGTCCTGGGCCTGTCGGCGGGCATCGAGGAAACGGGCAGCATTAAAATCTCACTGGCCGCCTGCCTGCTCATCGCCTGGGCCATTGTCTTTCTGTGCCTGTGCAAGGGCGTCCAGTCCTCCGGCAAGGTCGTCTACTTTACAGCGCTCTTTCCGTATGTGGTCCTGGTCATACTCTTCTTTCGCGGCGTTACCCTACCAGGCGCCAGTACGGGCATATTATTTTATCTAACGCCCGATTGGAAGCAACTGGCCAACGCTCAAGTGAATCATCCTACCCAGTCAATGCCTCTACCATAATATTGAAATTGTACATCTACTTTACAGGTATGGGGCGACGCCGCGGTGCAAATATTTTTTGCCTTGAGCCCTGCGTGGGGTGGCCTCATCACCCTCTCCTCATACAACAAATTCTCCAACAACTGCTACAAGTATGTGTCGTGTAGCCTTATGCTATATATTTATGTATTTATTTTGTTATTTATTAAGGATACTGGCAAAAATATTGTCAACTTAAAGGCTTCTGTGGGCAGTGATATTGTTGAGCTAAGGAGATAGATATTGATAAGGAAACTTAAAAATATTGATTAAAGAATATTAAAAGTAAATATAATAAATATAAATTTTAAATCAGTACTCAATGTAGCAGCTAATCCGGAACATCCAGTTTATGTTCAGCTCACACTTGGGCACTGGGTGATATTCCTAAGAAAACATTTTAGCGGGAGACAGAGCTCAAGGGAACAAAAATTATAATATTTTTTATAATTTTTGGTTTGGAAGGAACAGAGAAATCAAATTGCATTAGCAAACAAGGCAAACCTACTAATTATCAAATTACATATGTAGGAAAACAATCCCTAGAATTGTCCTACGATTGAATAATGATGGAAGATCTATAAGAAGAAGGCTACTATAAACGGAGATTAGATTAGAGAAACATGAAGATTGAAAAAGATTTAGGGTCAAAAAGAACACCCTGACCTTTGACAGTATAAATTCTTTGTAAAGAAATGTTATTCGGCTGATTTAAATTTAACTCATATCTTAACAGAGTTGCAAATAGAGTACTATATTTTAATTGAAAGAGGGAATTCTATCCGTTTGCCAGGTGTTACATTTTTTTAAAGTCAATTGCACTAAGTCTAGATGAAATCGTATATGATTGCTTCGACAGCATATTGAAATTAGTTTACATTTACAGATAATCTATATTACGTGTATATTTTAAATGACCTAAGCCGTAATAAATCCGCTCAGGTCAGTCGCTGTTAGGGGTTCTAGTAATTGAATATTTTGTTTGCGTTCACTTACAAATAATATCAATAAAATACCAATAAAATCAAACACCAATAAATTTGCTTATCTTCCAGAGATGCCCTCATTGTTGCCTTCTGCAACATAGCCACCTCATTCTTTGCGGGTCTAGTCATATTTTCCATAATTGGATTTCTCGCACACGAACTGGACGTGGAGGTGAAAAAGGTTGTGGATCAGGGCGCCGGCTTAGCATTCATTGTGTATCCGGAGGTGGTCACACGTCTGCCCATCTCACCTGTTTGGTCAGTGCTGTTCTTTGTCATGCTGCTCACCCTCGGCCTGGACTCGCAATTTGCTTTAATGGAAACCGTAACTACTGCCATTTTGGACAAGTTTCCAAATCTGCGACAATACAAAACTTGGGTTGTACTCTTTGTGGCCGTATTTGGTTACACGGGCGGACTCGGCTTTACCACCAATGTGAGCATATCTGAATATATGCAATCAATGGGGATAGATAATAATTGAGTCACACGTAATTTTCTGTAGAGCGGCATGTACTGGCTGCAGCTGATGGACAAATACGCCGCCAACTGGTCTGTGCTGCTTATAGCCATCTTGGAGTGCTGGCTCATTGCCTGGATCTATGGGTCACAGCGATTCCTCAACGACATCCAGGGCATGATTGGCAAACGATCGCGCCTATGGAACTTTTTCTGGGGCTTTATGTGGCGCTACATAACGCCAGCAACTCTATTGGTAAGCTTAAACTCCATTTTAATTATGTTGAGCAAGTTTTATGCTGCCAGAGATGATCTGCTAAGCTTAAATATCTCTGTATTTATACATATGTATACATACGCACATACGTATTGGGTTTCACTGTTAATTCGATATGAGCTGTATTCTTATGTACTCTCATATAATTCTGAGTGCTTTACACTTGGATTCAATATTATGTGCCTACATTAATCAGCAAGCTTGATTTATAATATGAAAACAATCGGTGGCGCCATCTATCGTCACATAGCGTTCAACTCTATATTGTGCATATCACAACCGATCGCCAGCTTCAATAACTATCGTCATGAAGTGTTATCGATATGCTGAGTAGGGTAGCTTTGGTCCATTACACAGAGTGGCATTGAGAGATTTTACCAAATTGAGTAGCCTAGTCGGCGCGCATTTTGCTTTCATTCAGGTTCCAGACTAAAGTGCACAAAAGAGATTTTATTCGTTATGCAATAAATAGTATTAAATAATCAGTAAAGCAACCAAATATTACATTTGAATTATCGTTTCCTTAAATTTATCTCAAATCATAAGTCAGTCACAATATTAATGGTTTCCCAATTCTAGCATCTTAACGCCTATACTCTTCTGTGTATTAATATTAATAACTGTTCATTTACAGTTCATTTTATTCTTCAACTGGGTAGAGTACAAACCCGCACAATATGGCCATTACATATATCCTTTATGGGCGGATATTGTAGGCTGGATCGTAGGCCTATTGCCGGTGCTAATCATAATTGCTGTCGGCATGCAGCAAATCTGCAAGGCCCCAGGCCATCTTGGCTTCAAGGAACGGATCAAGCACCTGATGAAACCCACTGCCGAATGGGGACCTGCTGGCAGACCCTGTGTCAATTTGCATGCCGAGCGTTATCAAAGTCAGAACTACGATGGTGTGACCAATACTCAAATACTTATAAGTGGAACACCAGCGGAAGTAGTGCCCTACGAGGACAACAGTCATGATAATGGCAGCGGCAACGCCAATGACAACGGCAATAGCAATGGCAATGGCTATCGGGATGAGGTATTGCAACTCTGAGAGCGGGTTAACGCATCCTCGTCAGCGATGGCCGCCAGCGTTGACGTTGATGTGTTGCCCATGACGGTGGGTAAGCTGCCCGGGCCGAGCATATTGAAGACATCGGCCAGGCACAGCAGCAACAGTAACAACAATCAGCAGCAAGCTCAAACGGAGAACGGGCGTAACAAATCTATACCGACGGCGAACCCCAGCCGGCAGCCGCTCATCGAAGCGGACAATGATGTCAAAAAGACACCAGTAACAGCAACAGTTGCAGCTACCACGAAAGTGTTGTCTACAGGCACCATGAGCAGCGGGCGTGAGTGCAACACCATGTCTACTTTTACTGCATTTGGAACGGAAAGTGTGCCTGACGACCCAGCCAAGCCGAAGACAACAGCTGCTGTTGTTGCCAGCACACAGGCCACAGCAGCAACAACTAGCAATATCGCTGCGATGCCAGCTGGCACGAAGCCAAATACGGCTCTGACTACTTTTATGCCCGCCACAAAGCCAATAACAACGGCTGTTCCCAGCAAAGTTGCAGCAATAGATGCAAATGTGAGTGTTGCCAGCACAACAGCAACTGTTCGCCAAGTTGATGCAGCAGCAACAGTTGCTGCAATTCAAAAGTCCCAAATAATAGACACAAAAGGCGTGTCAACAAAGCTTAAACCGAGCGTGACTGTTGCAAACAAAACGCTGAAGACGGCACCAACAGTTGCTGCGGTGACAGCATCCACATCAGTTATAGCCGACAAGTCAACAAAGATTATTACATCAATAGCAAAGCCAACACCAAGTATTGCTACGAAACCGGCAACAACTGTTGCTTCGATAACAGCAATAACTGTCAGTGTTACTGCCAAGCCTCAAGCAATGACATCAGCAACTGTCTTCACGCCAGGAGCAACCACAATAACTGTTGCAAGTAATGTGCCAAAGACAACAACAGGAAATACAGCGGCTCCTATTGCTAGTAACGCGACTACAACATCCACAACACCATCAACTGTTGCAAGTAGCTTGCTGAAGACATCATCTGCAACAACAGCAGTGACATCTTCAACTGTTGCTAATACCGTGACCAAACCGTCAACAACTGTTGCAAGTAACGTGCCAAAGACAATAGCCGTTACATCGACAACTGTTTCAAGTAACGTGACTAAAACATCAATAACGGCATCAGCTATTGCAAGTAATGTACCTAAGTCAGCCACAGCAACAACAGCCGTGACATCGACAACTGTAGCAAGCAACATGACTAACACAGCAACAGCAACTGGTGCAAGTTACAGTCTAAAGCCAGCAGGTACAGCAGGTATACCGGCAACTGTTGCAAGTACCGTGACTACAACATCAACAACGGTAGCAACTGTAGCAACAAGTAATGTGCCAAAGACAGCAACATCAATAGTAGTTGCTGCCAGCAACACAACAACTACCACAAAGGCAACTTGTTCACAAATATCCATAGCCCCTGCTGTTGTTGGCAGTAATTCACCAGCAGTTTCAATACCAGCAACAGCCACATCAGCTACTAAGAAAGCAACAGCAACAGCAAGGCCCGCAACAACACCAAACGCAGCAAAGCCAGCATCACCTACTAAAAACACTACAACTTTCCCAACAACAGCAAGATCGCCAACTAAAAGGAGCACAACATCCCCATCATCAGTATCGGCAACAACTCCGAAGTGCATAGCAACATCACCTACTAAAAAGCCAACAACGTTCCCAACATCAGCAGCATCAAAGCCCGCAACAACATCGCCCACTAAAAAGGTCACCACATTCTCAGCAACAACATCGCCCACAAAAAAGTCCACAACATTCGCAGTAACACCAACGGCTGGTAAGACTCACACAAGCAAATCAGCAACAGCATCCATCAGCAGCAGCAGCAGCAGCATGTCCCCAAAGCAGAACAAGCCAATGGCAACAACAAGCTCAGCAAAGACAACATCAAATACTACAGCAACAGCGAGTAAAACGAAAGCAACTGCAACACCTAAGAAATAGAATGAAGCTCAACTCGAAACCTGATATAAACTGTAGTTCCAATATTGAACACTATTTTTCTAAGTACCTATTTAATCTTATGTAAAGGAACTCGAGCTAAGCGAAACGTTGTTTGTAAGCTAAATATATATATATATATATATATATATATATATATATATATATATATATATATATATACATATGCGTGTTATATATATTTATATACATATAGATATTTATATAAATGTTATATGCCTGTGTGTTTATATAGATGTAGATTTTATAAATATTTATTTGGACCACATTTACTTTGGCACCGAACAGCGATAGAAATTTAATGGAAATTGCAACACTTTCAACAATTTTAAATAATTTCCAAGGCTTCATAAACATTTGTCAGAATATATGAATCGTTTTGAATGCATAGACTTTAAAAACAATTTTAGCAGTACCGAAAGCCAAACACCCTTGTAGCATAATATTTTTTTATGAATAACATTTAAAAATTATGTCTAATAATTGTCCTAATCAAATTTGTTTCGTAAAATGATTAACATGGGTATATGCCAAAGCCCGAAGCCTACCAATTGAGGTACTCACGGTAACCGAAAATAACTAAATCTAATAATAGATGATTATATCGACTCAGCTTTATGTCTTGATCAAGAATATACATTCTATGTTGATTTGGCACTCTTCCTTCTGCCAGTTGCAGATATTTTCACAAAAATATTCTCTGAAATCCTATTTAGAATGAGTTAAAGATATGTATATAAAATCACTTCAAACTAGGCGAAATCTTAGGATAGATCGTGTTAATTATGAGGATAGCAATACCCAAATTACTTACATGTTGATGGATCGAAAGAAGACTAAAGGAATACAAAAAGGCATATAAATTGTATTAAAAATAAATTTAAATATTATTATTATAGTTTAACATAAGTTGATCTTTATTATCCACTACAAGGGTATTCAGCAGTAGACATTTGAAACGTGTTTGCTATCCAAAACTCAACTATTACACTATGCAACTATGTTGTATTAGTTCCTTAACAACTGATTTATGTACTCTCTGTTCACCTAAGTATTATGTTGAAGGACTCAATGCAATTACAAAAAAAGTTAACGTAGGTTTTAGTAAATCACAGAATGGCTCGTTTGATTGTTGTGCGATAGAAAAGGTGTCTATATAACATATAAATACATATATCCCGATTATATTTAGCCATATTCTGTACCTATTGGTTATTTTAAGATACATTAGAAACATAACCAAATCGAGAGCAATGTGCTAATGCAATGGAAAAAGATACATTTATATACATATATACAATATACCCAATATATATATATATATATATATATATATATATATATATATATATATATATATATATATATATATATATATATATATATATATATATATATATATATATATATATATATATATATATATATATATATATATTGAAATAACTACGTATACAAGAAATATTTATTTTTACTGCAAATGTTTTTAATAATATATTTTAAACATTTTAATGCATTTTATAAGGCTTGCGATTTGAGCAAAGATCAAGGCAAGAGCTGGACTTTGAGTATTTATGTTATTTACTTTGAGTTAGACTTTTATGCATGTTAGTTAATATTTATATGTCTGTATATGTAGATGATGTTGAAACAGTACACAGTTTAATGTAAAACTCTATTCTGATAGGCCTAAATAAATGAGAGACTCATGTACCTAATGAAATTAAGATACGAGTGGATTTTTCAAGATGCATAGACCTATGGATCTTACAGAAACAGCAAAACTAGAAACCAACAACTAATTGTAAGCAAGTATTTAGAAATGTTTTATGTGTGTGTATGAGTGTGCAATACTTAGATGAACACTCACCAAATAACTAAAAAATACCGAAAAACAAAAAACAATAATTAAACTAATGGAAAATAATAAGAAAGAAACCTAATTTATATGGCCATTATTGTGTATTGTTGTTGAATATACTATTTATTATACATATATACATGTTATTAGATGGAGAAAACAAATCAAAAAGCTGTGTGTTGCCTAAAACAAAAGAGGAAAACTAAAAACAAAAACTTAGAGTAAAGATTGTATTAAAATATACCTATAACATTTGTATGTGTTTGTACATCTAGCTAGTGGAAAAATAAATACAAAAATAATGAAAAAAGGAAATAATAATAAAAATATATATGATTATGATTTATGCAGAATCAAAAATATTTTAAGTGTTGACTTACAAAATTTGTAATTTAGTTTTGTTAAATTTGTATGTTAAGTTTCCAACTAGATTCAAACTACTGTAAACCCGAAATTTGTGATAATTTTTTATACTATGTTAAATTTTTGAGCATTATGTATGTATGTCCTCTTATAGGAATAGAACTTAGTTGTATACATATATAGCCAATGAGCAATTAAGGATATTAACAAAACAGGAATTTTATTCAATTGTTGTTCTTGAGTTGTTGTTTTTAGCGCAGTAGCTGTGACATAATATTACGAATTGAAGTACCTAGAATAAATTTACAAAATATATGTGCTATATATACATTTATGATAGCCCAACTGTTAAAGGATTAACCCATTGTCGCATGTCGTTTGTTTATGTGAATGTGTCTGTACCTGTAAAAGCTACTAAATTATTAGAAATAATTAGAATATAGATAATATAACGAAATTATCAACAATAATCTAAATATGGAAATGTTAAATGGCTGTTAAAAACCCTAAAATATTTATATGATCAAAATGCAATTGAATAACTCATACATGTGTACATATACAAATAACGAGCTAAATATTTTAAGATAAGCAAATCGAAAGCAATTTGCTCAAATCAAAATTTTTGTTTACTCGTACGTAAATAAAAAATATCTAGCTAAAGCTGTCAATTCCGGCAAGATAAATGTTATAAGTATGCTCAACTATTTGCGAATGAAGGTAGCAGCTAAGAGAGGTTAATTTAAAAATTACAAACTAAATAATCAATGATCAAAAAGAAAAACTTTAAAAAGTGAGCACACATTTCGAGACTATAGGAGCTTCAAATTTTTTACGAAACTGAGCCTCGAGAGGTATTAATAAATCCAAGAAGTTGAGGAATTATTACAAAATTCATATCGCTACATTAAGCCTATAAAACCCCAAAATAGCTATACGATGAATCTGTAAAGTGTAAACTGTAATCTGGAAAAATTTAACTCCACCCACCTTTTTAATAAGCTCGATGTACAATAAAAACCTCATTGAAATGCAACACTATAAATAACGGCAATTTAATGAAGCTCAAATGAATATAATTATATAGATGAACATAAAGACAAATATGTAACTATATATACAAATACATGTATGCCGTAAAATAGAATTGATGTATTAACTATTAAATAAGTGAAACTTAAGCAGATTTGCAATTGACAGCAGTCGGCATTGATCGACTAGATGATGCCCTATGCCTAAATAACCTCAATGAGTGGATATTACTTAAATATCTTCAGTGTTCTTCGACATGGGGCATACTAAAAGTAGACTAAAACAATGTTCAAATGTTGCTAAAAACTGTACAATTATTTGTATGTACTCGTATATATTAATAATACCTGAGATCTCTTCTCATTGTCCGATCAAACTGTGTATATTTGATAACCCACGAAATAATTGTTATATATATACATAAATGTATTTACGTTTTAAGCAGCTAATGAGCAAATAATTCTTATATTAACAAAATACTTTGCTGTTCATGTAAAAGCCGATTATGCACTTTAAAATGTATTTGGTATTTGTGAATGTAAAATTGAATGAACGATTGAAAATTCCAAAGCGGCCAACAAAACCAAATGTACTAAATATATGTTACTATATTATAAGAAATATTATTGTATTATTAGATAATTAATGAATAAATATTTATGGGTTTTAACAAAAGAAAATTGAGAAAAAAATTGTGAATTGTGGAGGGAAACAAGGATGATAGTTTTCCCACGGATTTGATAACCGTTATGGGCACCGAAGGCGTAATTCCCACCAAATTTAATCTGCCTACTCTTACATAAACGGTATTAATTATAATCAAATTAATCCGGCCAAAGAGAGTGGCTCCATATGAAGAAAAACACAAGTACGTAAAGATAAATAAATGTGGAAAAGAATTCAGAGTGTAATGAATCCACCACTTCTTCCCTTTACGAGGTTTGAACCTGCGGACGCTTGCACGGCGTTCATATCAACATCAAGTAAACGGCACGTTGACGCGCGACGCCACAAACGCATCTCAGACCCGAAGGTCTAAATTTAGTTTTGTTTAAGAGCGATATATAAGCACAATTCTGTGAACATGTTGCACTGCTTGAATACAACTGCTTTAGATGAACAATATTTAACTGCTTACATGTCGTCTTTGTATATCCAATTGGAACTGATTTAAATAGCGTTGTAAATTTGATTTCATTGCAAATTAAAAAATATTAAATCGCGTAAATTTTACTTTGTTTAACGACTTAGGAATTGTATAACAAATATTTCCCTCATACAGTCAGTGGATAATAAGTGCATTTTTACCAAATGGCTTCAAGGTCGCTCCGAATACTACTGTGCGTAGCCTTTCCACTAATGATGGCTGTGGCTAAGAAAATGTTTAACGACTATAAATGGTGCACGTCTGCCCTGGGTGGAACATGCACCAACTGAACACAAATTCAATATATTATATTTATGTTTTCAAGTGAAATAAAATCTCTTAAAACACAGTAGCAAACGCTTTCAAATTTCAAAGCTAAGGCATTATTTGAAGTAGAATTTATTAATAGTCTGAAACTAGCTTAAGCAAAATGCAAGGTTCCGACGCTCAGGTATACATGTATATATCAATTTTTGCCTTTTCACTTTATTTGCTGTTAATTTATATCAGCCGAAGCGCACTCAGAGCTATGTGAATGAAGCCTATCGTTTGCTTCTCGAGAAACCCGGCGTGGAGGAGGTGCTCATCATGAATCATTCGGGCGTGCCAGTCAAAACTTCAATGTCGCGTCAGGATGCACTGCAGCATGCCTGCCTCTATGATAACTTCCGTGAAAAGACACAAGCATTCCTACAAAAGCTGGAGCCGCCACAGACCCTATCCATGCTACGTGTACGCACCAAATTGCATGAGGTCCTCATAACACCCGATGCCAAGATTACAATATTAGTTGTTCAAAATGCAAAGGATGCATATATGAAGTCCTTAGACCCTTAAACTATCGACTGACTGTAGAGTAATATCGAACCCACACTGTTCTCCTTCGTTTTCATGTTCATGATCAACCAATAAATTGAGAGTGGTCTCGGCTGACTATATTTCCGCACAGAAACATATTATTCTCACATAACGCCCACCCGCAACTGTTTGCTTATCAATAGGCCTGTTTGGCGACGTGGATAAACCTGCATTCTCAACTAACACTAACGCAACTCTGCCGAAGCTTCTTTCACTGCTCAGCTGTTAACGCATTCGCTTAGCAACAGTTGTACGATTGGCAAGAATAATAATAATGAATATTCAATCAAGTCTATGGCTTGTTCTGTCGTTTCTCCTATGCTCAGGCTCGCCTCCTGTCCATTGCGACATTTCAAGTGCGGGCCACTACCCGCGAACGGTGGCAAATTCCATTCTGGATTTATACATTGACACCGACAGCATCGGCAGCATCGGCAGCACCACCAACAGACCCAGTGAAACAACAGTGAGAGTGAGTCCTTATAGAGGCAAAGTCGATTTCGAGAGGGCGCCCATTGTGCCCACCCACATATATCCTTATTTGTTGCTGTCGCTGTGGGTAATATGCATAAGTAGGCTGTCTAAGTGAGCAATCCGAGTGAATGCACCTGATAGTAATACGCTTCTGCTTGCAGCCTGCATCGTCTGTAGCTGCTTATATTGCAAGTGCCAGCAGGCGGAGAGTATGACAGCGTACAATTCAAATGGTTTTGAGCTTCGGGAAGTGCATGTCCAGGGTCATCCTTTCCCGCACGTCCAGGGATGCGTTTGCCTGGGCTGCTTGCAGCGACAGATAACCGAGGAGATGCAGCTGAAACGCGAACACTAAGCACACTTTTCGAAACGTTAAGTAACAAATATATAAGTGTATATTCAAGATTTGGCCAGAGCTATATATGTATATAATATATATAACAAAAAAAAGCTTACTTCTATTTAAGCATAATTAAATTCGTCTTTTTATCGAATGCCTTCAGGAACGTCTAATTGGATTGAATATTTTCATTCTTTGGATACTTGCGTTTTGTTAGAATTCAATAATAATACCTTAGCTGATTCATAAGCAAATGTTGATCATGTTTTGCGTCTATTTAATCTGCAGCTTGGATAGTGTAAGCTGATCTACATCCAGCGGGGAGAGAGTCAGTTTCATATTAAACTGCGTGGCCAGATGGCGAAGCACGTCGAACTCCTTGTCCGTGTACATTTTGCGACTCATATTAAGCGACTGCAATGAGGAATTATTGAACTCCTTCAACTGCGATTCGAAGTCGCGTTTGAGCTGATGATTTGAAACGTTTTCTTCAGGTCTCTTCTCCGGCTGCTCTTTGCCTGCCAGAGCGCGAGTCCAAATTTCACGCACAGACTTCTTATATTTACTGACACGTTGCTCCACTTTGATGATCTCCTCGCTAATCTCCTTGTTGTTTGGCTGCTTAGCTTGCGCCTGCACAAAGCATGTGCGTGCCTGCTCGTAATCGCCTAGCGCGGCCAGAGCTCGTCCTTCTTGGAACAGAGCCTTGCAGGAGGGCTGATTGTCAGTCAGCCGACGCAGCGCTTTCATGGCAATGCACACGCTCGCTGGCTTGTTCACCTTGTTGTTGCAGACCATGAGGTTGGTGTAGAGAGTAATGAGCAGATCCCGCTGCTTGATCTCGTCCTTCTCATCCGCAAGGCGGCAATAGTTGAGCGAAGCAATGGCCCGTTCAAAAGCAGCAACTGCATTGCGATAGGAGCCACGCTTCACACAATCCTTGCCGTGCAAATGCATATCCTGCGCCTTTGGAAAAACCACTGCGAACTTGTTGCGATCCTCGGGTGCAATCTGCTCCAGGGAGTTTTCATCGCCAATTAATGTGAATTCGATTATTTCAATTTTAAACAAACCATCCGCACGTGGTTTTATGCGCGGCGGGCAGCCCATTTCGTGGAACAGCAATTTATAAGAAATGATAAACTCTGATTGCTCGTAGACGCGCATAGTGCGAACAGCAGCCTCGAGACCCACGAGAACCATATGCTGACCCGTTTCGAACTCAAATTTAGTTCCACGCAGCATAGACGAATCGAATGGAGCGCTCTGGCCCTCCCAGTATGCAGTGTAACGTAATGCCACGCGAGCCTTATCCGGAACGAGGCCTTGCTCCTTGATGCCTGCTCGTGTAATCCGCTTGTAGATATCATCATTTACGGGCGTCATTAGCTTGCGCAGCTCCTCAAACGAACGCGTCCAGGGCGAGACGAGAGCCTCATGATCAATTGCCTCCTCATCAACATCTTCATCGTTGTCATCCACAACAAAGTCGTCATAGGCAGTATTATTGTAGTTGGCCGTATCTACTTCAAATTGAGTGCCAGCATTTATCAAATCACTTTAAAAAGAAATGACACTTTATGCATATTGAAAGCCTTACCACGTTTTCTTTAAACTTACGCAAAAGATAATGGCTCCTTAAGCAATTGAGGGTTTGTATTGTAGGTATCCTCCATTGCAATAGTAAACTTTGAATCCAAATTATCTCTCGGCTTTACAGCGCGTTAAGCTTATAATTGGTAATCTGACCTGCGCAATAAGGCATACACTCACTTGTTTCAAGCAGCCCTTCGATAAACTGTTTTAGCGATCTGTCATCGAATTAAGTCAGTGTTGTAAAGGACGTGCTTAAAGCTGCGTATACAAAAAATGCTACAAAAAAACAGATTCATAGAACACTGATCATTAAGAAGATACACTTATTTTAGTATTTATTTAAACATTTTCCTGAAAATGAACACAAATACCAGCTTATACAAATATCTTTTTTGGTGCATACTATATAATACAAAATAACAAACAAAAATATAAACAAGGAATGCTCAATGATGGCGACAAAAACCAAGATTTAGTGGTTTTCATTAGATGCGATACGATTAATATGCATTCGAATTTATGGGCTACTCTATAGTATAATTATATATAAAATCATTTGTGGTGAATCAATTAGGCATCGAACTAATATATTCACTTTTTTAGAAGCTTATTCATTTCTTTGTTTTGCTTGACCAAATTAATGTCCACGCTCTCAATTTTGTAGTTCATATTGTCCAGCAAACTGTTCTGCGACTCAATTTCAGTGCCCAAATCAGTGGCCAAAAACTTGAGCCGAGAAAGATTATCGCACATCTCATCAAGATTCGATTCCAGTTGCTGCTGAAAGGGGTTCGCAGCACGTTGCTGAGCCTGCGCCTGGCGCTGATGAAAGGAACTTCTATCGTCTCGTATACCACTAACTGGATGATTGTCATACCGCTCTGTTGGTGACATTGGCTGCTTGGGTATTGCGCCTCCACCAACACCACCTGACATCGAATTGATATTTGAGTTGGCCTCCTGAGATATTTGACTGCCAGAAGGTGAGACAGTGGCCGTTGGAGCATCCCGATTGCCCGACAAATAGTTCTTAAGGCCGCCAAAAACACTTTTTAATCCATTCAAATGACGCTGACTGAATCGCAGTGTAGAGTTTATTTCATCTAATTGATTTGAGGTCTTCTCTAGTTGTTCCCGCTGCCTGGCCAGCTCCACAGCTGTTGCTCTACCCACATCCTCCGTTTCGTAGAGTAGACCTAATAATAACATTGTTTAATTGGTACACCCACAAAATAAATGTATACATATATTTTCTTTATCTGAACATACCCAAACTCTTTTGTGTCGAGTCTAGTGTACGCTGCTCTATTTCTCTGCGCCTCTCCGCGTAGGCCTGTCTCTGTGCTGCGATTGATGAAGATGTCGATACCTCGTCATCATCTTCAAACGGATTCGTACTGCGTTGTGCCCTTTCTGCACTTGTTCGCGTGTTTCGCAAAAACAGGTCATCGTCTACGTCCGCAAACTTATCTATATCAAAATGATTATTCACTGGCTGCAGATAGTTATTGGCCATTTTTTAAATGCGTTTGACCAATAAGCACAATTAATAGAACAATTTTAATACGTTAATTTTGTGGTCACTGTGTCTAATTTAATATTAATAAGATATTTTTTCTTTGTTGTTATTCGTTTTACTTATCGGATGTACAATCGTTATCTAATAGAAATATCGATAGTTGGCTTACGATGATTAGAACAGTGTGTTAACAGATTTTTGTTGCTAACGTAACGGCATATGTGCAACAGTAATCAATAATATCAAATACTAGAGATTTTACATCATTTTTATACTTTTCTAGGTAAAATAATGGTATTTGATAACAGAGCTAGCAATTAAAAATTATAAGTTACATTGGAAACACTTAACTGTAAATATTCAAAGAATCGATTATCCGATAAGTCATCTCTAATGTCAATCTACATACTAACACATCTCTACTGTATCGGACCGGACGGCTCCGCGTCCGCAATTTTTACGTTTACTTTAAACAAAAGAAAACAGACCTTAACAAAAGAAATAATTGTGAAAATTTAGCAAATATATAACGAAATTAAAAGCGTTTTTTTCCAAAATATACACAGAACACTTTGCTATCATGCACAGTACCTTAAAAATATTGGCCGCGTCATGTGTCATCGTCACGCTGTTCGCTGCACAAAATGCTTCTAGTGACCGTTCTTCGACGGCAACCAAAAGAGTGTCGCAGGCAAATGGCAACCTAATCGAGTTGGACGAGGACAATTGGCATTTAATGTTAAATGGCGAATGGATGATTGAATTGTAAGTAAATCGAACAATGGAAATAAACGAAAAAATCAACGCAGACGCAGTTTGTGTGGGGTGTTGCCGGTAAGCAGATACTACAACACCAATAACAGAAACAACAACAGCAACGGTAAAGCTGGTTCTAGTTCTGTGGAATGTTGCATTCCGCTTAGTGATGTGCGTTGCGCGTTGCTGATTGGCTACGTCATTTGCTGAATGCCTGAGTCATGAACCGGCAGCTGCGTTATTACAGCTGTTTTCGGCACAACAAAAAAATTGATAGTTTTAAACATATATTGGAGCAACATAACCAATAAAAAATAACCAACGTGTGCATAAATGTTCCTGTAGGATATGCAATAATTCATGTCTTAATATATATGTACATATATTATGCTAGAGGTCCACGCATATGCCCTGTACATACGGATCAAATCAAAGACACCCTCTCCTTGCAAATAATAGTTCGCCTATTTAATTATAGTCTCTTCTGTCAAGCATTAAATTCTGATAACGGAGCATTCATATAATAATGAAACCAATGCATATGCATATATGTACATTTATCACTTTAAATATTTCATATTATATTCTATCAAATTGTTTTCCTGCAGCTTTGCTCCCTGGTGCCCCGCCTGCAAAAATTTGGCACCAGTTTGGGAACGCTATGCGAGTACAGCGAAGGATGTTAATGTCAACGTGGCCAAGATCGATGTAACCACTTCGCCATCGCTTAGTGGACGCTTCTTTGTCACCGCCTTACCCACTATTTATCAGTAAGCTTGAAATAAATGTACGAGATACAATTTGTAATTATTAATAATACTTTTTCATTTAATGCAGCGTGAAGGATGGCGAATTCCGTCAATATCGTGGCGCACGCGATGCCGATGCTTTGTTGTACTTCTTGAAAAAGAAGTCGTGGCAGAGTATTGAGCCGCTGTCCTCGTGGAAGAAGCCCGACACCATTCACATGTCCCTTCTGTCTTATTTCTTTAAGCTGTCGCACACATTGAAGGTACATAACCCATGCAATCGCTTGTTTACGTCTGCTTCGGTTTGATTACGTCGTAGTTTAGTTCAATGGACTCATGCGGAAGCTTATCTCGCGAGATTGGGCCAAGAGGTTATATTGCATATATTGTCTATCTCCCATTCAACTGTAACAGTGGTGCAAAGCTGGTTTAATTAATTAGACTTCCCAAATCGGTCTCAATCGTTGCTTCATAAGTTTCCGCACATACCCAAGCTTTTGCATAATGAATTTGTTATATATTGTATATACTAATAGCACACACAAAAACTCTTTAAGGATTTCAACGCGCGCCTGCAGGAGGAATATGGATTGCCCACCTGGGGCTCCTACGCACTGTTTGCCATCGCCACAATATTTGTGGGAGCTGCCCTGGGGTTGATGCTGGTGTGCATTGTGGACTTTGTTTACCCACCAAAGAAAGCACAGCGTCAGAGCTTCTCCGAGTCACAGGAGCATCTAGCCGAAGGAGTAGAGGACTTGGCCACCGAGGAAATCGAAGATGATGAGGAAGCTGTCGAGAATGAAGGACGCAACAGCGATGATGATGATAATGAGGAGGAGGAGGAGGAGGAAGATGCCGAAGTGGAGGCGGAACAAAAGAAGCAAAATAATGGTGACACTGCAAATAAAAATAAGTCCGAAAATAAGGTAGAGAAAACAGAAGCGACAGACAAATCGGCCGGCGATGAGGCGTCCGAGGTCCCAGATAAACCCAATACAGAACAGGTGCGCAAGCGTAAGCCGCGCAAGGCGGATTAGAATATGTTCGAGGTATGCTGAGCGACGCGTATGGTGGCAACAAAAAGACTAACATAACATTACAAAAGAAACAATCGAAACATTTAAAATTGTAACAAAAAACCAGATTTCTGCAATTTGTTGGTAATTGTAATTGCGAACCTGTTTTGAATTGTTCAATTGCGCGCACAATACGAAGTAATTTTGTCTCATTTGAAATGTATTCCAATTGAAGCTGCAGCAGATTTTTCCCACACGCGAAGACTTTGCAGTAGCAAATATTCGAGTATCGGCAATCGCATCCTAGCACCAACATGTATTTCATAATTATAAACGAGTAACAATAATTAAATATTTAGTCATTTTATTTACGTTTGCATTTTTCATTGCTTTCATAGTTTCACTTCTAATCAATGTGTTCACATTTACTTACAAGGAAATCATATTTTCTCAATATTTTAAAAATTCCCGAGTAAAACGGCAACTGTATTAAATTTGTGTATTACAAATGAAATTGATGTGTCTTTCGTCGATAAGCGAATGCAAATATTGCATTTAAAATCTCTTGATCAATCAAGATGCATTAAAGCGACCAAATAATATTTGAGCTAAAAATTAAATAATAAAATGATAATGCAACGAGAAAAGTAAAAAATAAATTTTAAGAATTCAATTCATAGAAAAAGAAATAATATAATATATTAAAATCATTCAACGTGTATTTTACTGAAGTGTAATTCTATGTAAAACAATCACCATTAAAACACTTTAAATAAAATGATATATACATTTATGTAACTACGTGTATTTTGGTAACTATATATGTATATGCTGAAATGTATCCGATATGAGACACAATCGAAATTTACAATTAAAATATGCTTCTTTTTGATTATAAAAGAAAAGTAACATTTTGTATTTGGTGTGCGTAATTTGGGACTACATTTTACGTTTGATTGGTGGCAGCCAGCCCTTCATCCGATGCTCATCCGCCAGTGTGCTATCGAGATCCAGGCAGGACATGCGCGCCAAGCTCTCTTTGTACCCGAGCAAGTGTTTCGCATCCAAGTCGGATATGTCGCCCTGTGCTTGATTACCCAGGTAGAAGGCTCTTTGGCACTTGCGTGCAAAATCCTTTTCCAGCGTTTTATCGACGCGCAGATAGCGTCGGCAATTATCCGCCACAGACGATGAGCGCTTCCGTATGTGGACCTCGCGGTGTTGGACGAATGGCGACAGCGGAGTATCCTGCAGCTGAGCAGTTACTGCGCGTGTATAGAAGCCATACTTGTTCATTGTATCCGGATCTAAAATTTTGAATGTGTTTTGGTTTTTGATTTTTTTTTTGTTTCCTACATAAATATTTTCAAACAGAAGTCGAGACTTATCTGGCCGGCTCGTGACGTAAATGAAACAGACTTATTTCTCATTTGTAATTTTGATGTATTTGGGTTTTAGTCGTTCGTAATTTACAAGTTTGATCTAACTTAAATGTCAAGAGCGAAACTAAACCAAAGATTTACATTTTTTATACATTTATTTTTATTTTATTAAATAGCTTTATAGGTGTATGAAAAAATCCCTGCAATTTCGTTATGTTTAAAACTACAATGACAATATATATGTAAGTGTGTGTGTATGTTTGCCAAATTTGTTGTTGCTTAGAAGTTCATTGTTGCCAAAGTAATAACTATTGTTTACACATTGTTATTGTTATTGTTACTGTTAGTATAAAAAGGTATAAAAGTTGTACATATATTTATGTATTTATTTCATCTGCGCCTGCACTTAAACGTAAAACTGTTTAATCTGCCTGCTTTGTTGTTGCTTGGTTTTTTTTTCGTTTATTTTTTCACTTGGCACTTGTGATCAATGAATTAACTGTTGCTGGTTTGTTAAATATATTAAAGAGAAACAAAATGACAACATTTTGATTGTTAAACAAATAACAGATTCAACAAATGGCTATGGCTATTGTAGATTCGAAGCGTTTTAACGGTAGGGACTTTGAGGGGTTTGTAGGTACTTGGTGTGTGTGTGTGTATAAATAAATTTCTATATATAAAATATATATTTGATATATATTTGTTTGGTTGTAAAAATTGTACTATTGCAGCGTATGGAGGAAGTTTGTGGGAAAAAGGATTATCGGGGTAGGGAATATTTTGTGTGTATGTGTTCATGTTTTCAAATACTTTAAGTAATTGTGTGTGTGTGATAAATTTTGGATTTTCAGTTAATTCGTATGTTTCTTTTCTTTCGCGGTTTTAACAAACGCCAAATGCTTACACTGATATGCACATGTATGCAAACATATTGTGTGTAAGTGGTTTTCTGACAGCAAAAAAAAATCGTAATTACTTTAAATATTTAAAAAGCATTAATCGTGTGCATTAAACATTTTGCAAATGCAACTGAAAGCAAAGAAACGGACAAAAAATATATAGGATTCAAATATTCAAAACAAATAAAAGAGAGCGACAGCAAGCAACCAGTGCTGCCACCCATTGGTTTCTGGGAGCTATCGATAGCAATTTAGTACATTTTTGCATTAAGCTTTCAATTACACTTGTGGGAGGGTTGGTGGCGTTGCCATCGTTGTAAAATTAACTCTTGCTTTGCTTCGAAGGCGCGCAAAAGCTAATTTTAAAACAACGCAATTGACTTAAACTACTAAATAACTGGCTAGTTATATATGAGGTATTCGTATGTGTTGAGTGATGATTGTGGAAATTTTGTGTGGCAAATTTGAGGAATTTTGTAAACCGGTCTATTGCATAAAATTGCAGGTCCGTCGCCTTGCAGTCGCAAGGGACGTGAAAAAATGTAGCAGTAATATTTAAAAAACTAGTTGCCGCTGGCTATGCGACAAAGTCGAGCGGCCGATTGAAGCCACCCTTACGGTTCATATACTGGCGATACTTGCGCTTGAGGATTACATGCACTTCACCAACATCGTTGCGCTCGACTTTCTTGTTCTTGGTGGTGTCAAAGGTGCAGAAGCCCATTGTCTTCAGCATCTCAACCTCTTCCGGCGATTTACCCTCCAGATCTGCTTCATTGATCTTTGGACGCTCTGCAGCTGCATTCGCTGAATTGTTCCGTGTGGCGCGTCTGGATGTCGAAGGGCCTGAGCTGCTGCCTGCACGACGTGAACGGGATCTGTGAAAAGATATAAGAGAGAGAGAGAGCGGATCCTCCTTAATGAACTGGAAGTTGATTGCATTTAAATTTAAATGGAAATACATAAATGTACAGATGCATATATATAGAATATGCACTTGGGCAAACTGGGGCAGGGTCATTTGTACATATGTATGTATAAATTAGACAGTTGTTTGAGGATTTAATTATGAAACGTGACACCTTTCAATAATATTATACAACTGGTTATGAACCAAACTTATTTGTGGTTGTCTTGTATTTTTGCCAACTGTTTACAAAAGATAACAAAATCAATGTGTGTGTGTGTCTGTGTGTGTGTGGTACTTAAATATAATAGAAAGCTGTTTTGTTCGCTTAAGACATCTCCTCGATGAGTGCGGCACGCAGCTTTGTCGTCACCGTCGCCGGCTGGGCTTGATTCAACTTGAATACGCTCTCAATGACGGAAATCTCGGTGGCTGTTGTATTCATGCCCACAAACGAGATCCAATCATTGACGACCATACCGGCAGCCAGGACTTCACTGCCACGGTTCACAGTGCCGGCAACTAGAGGCACTTGCAGCAAGGACGACAGCTCATCTTGATCCTGTATGCTTGTCTTGGGATGCACCATGCCGCCTTGATTGCTCAGCACTGTGTAGGAGCCGACCAGTGTGTTGTCGGCGATGGTCTGGCGAAAGACTTCTACATTGAGCACGTCCGCTATGATTTCTTCCGTCTCCTTATCCAAGTCGGGATGCACCAGGGCCACATAGTCATTACACGCAATCACATTGCCCAAAGCAGACAGACGCTCCTCGACACGCTGTATCTTAACGGCATCCGGCAGACTGTTGCGCAAATGCTGCAGCTCCTCGTCGGTGGTGGAATGCGGCACTAGCAGGCCGTTGCGATTGCCCACGGTGAGCCGGCCAATAATGCGACAGCCACCGATGTTGGCATGGACGACAGGTATGGTCTCGGCCAATTCGGCCTCGTAGGCACTGTAGAAGGTCTCCGAGCCGCCAATCGCAACTAGACAATATGTGTTTGTTAATTTACTGAAGACGCCAATATCGTCGTTGTTCTCGAATTGCACGCGCAGCGCCATTTTGTGTGTGATTTAGTATTGTATTTTTTTATGTCGAGCAATAAAACTATATTCGCTTTGAGCGCTGTCCGCTTTCTAATGTCCCACACTTGACGCTGTCTGGTTTTAACACAATCTAATAATGTACTTTCAGCTGTATTGTGAAATTCGTGTATTTCGCTTCACGTGGTAATTTGCTAAATAGTTGCCGAAAGAACAATTGATCTGGGGATGGGAGACAGCGAACTAGTGAGCTGTCAAATCGCACACACAGCACACACAGGGTTGCATTAAAACAGAAAATAAGTGAACTAGTTCGTTAAAATTGCCACGCTTTTAACTTAAGCTTTAATCACCAAGCATACTAAGTTTTTCTCTTTTATAGGTATGGTTAGTGATTATATACGTAATAAATGTGTTTAAAAAATCGCTAGTACTTTATACTTATCGTTGTGGTTTGGTACACTACACTTGCTTATTCACCTCGAACGCCTTCCCCTCGTACGGTCACGGTCTCGCTCCCGCTCACGGTCCCTGTCACGGCTGCGGCTTCTTTCGCGCTCACGATCACGTTCCCGCTCTCGGCGACTGCTGCTGGTGCCAATCCCAATGGCTTCTCTTTCTCTTGAGCGTCGTTCTCGGCGCTTTTTGCGCTCCGTGCGCTCCTTTTCCCTTCGTCTGTGTGCGGGCGAAGCGGGACTGCGGCTGCGACCCATCTTAATCCTTAATATTTATGTGTACGTTTTTTAAACGTTTACAAATATACAAAATGCCTAAGCAGAGCCACATTTTATTAACATTCTTATTAAGGATAATGAACGGTCGCGAACACTCACCGTTGCTTAATGCTGTGTCTAACTTAAATTTGACGACACCGGCATTAAGTCGAACGCTCTAAACCTAAAACTAAATGTAAAAACGAAGCGCGTTCCTTCACACCCGCGACGCCAAAACAGACTGCAAATGGCCGCTTGCCACAACAGCTGATTGTGGTTCATATGTAGGACTTTTGCATTTTTCGGAATATAATCAGTGTGACCACTTTTCTACTAAACACTCGATATTCCATATTCGATATATCTCAGAAATACTAAACTTTGGTAACGAAATGCAACAAGGCAAAAATATGCTTTTAATAATAAAAACACACCACCTTAAATAAATTTATCAATGCTATTATTTTCATTTTGTCAAAAATTGTGAGACCGATTACTTATACAACTATTCAGCTATTTTTTAACTTTCAGCATTTACCGCCAAAAGATCGATATGCCTAGTAAAACAATCGTTTGTAATATTTCGAAATTAAAGAATTATTACAAATTGGACTATTTGTGATAATTGATTTCTACTCAAATTCTGATTATTAATCCCAGATTAATTTAAACGGACACTCTCAACAAAAGTTCAATTGAATAAGGTCATCATTAGCATACAAGTACATATGTTACACATACACACTCAAGTATGTGTGGAATGTGTATATAGGAAAATGCATCACATAGCAACGATCGCCTTAATATTACAAATTTTTAATATTCTTTTCAACCTTTACATAATGAAGAGTTAAGCTGCTAGAACCAGGCGCCAGCTAAGCGTAAACGATTCCAAATAGCCTACCTACATATTGCCCACATAGACGCATTATCGCATCATCTGCTCTTATCAGCAGCAAGCTATGCAACTAATTGCCATGTTGTTTATATGCGCGAATAAGCACAACAAAACACAACAATGAATAAGCAGCACAAACAGCTGTTTCTCCATGCCAGAAAGCTCTTTGTCAGAGCTTTTGTATTGGGGCCCGCACTCGCTGAGCATCGCAGTTCTCAATTTGCAGCCAGCGCCGGTGGGTGCGCCAGTTCTTTCCATTTCGCTGTTATTTCTGTGTATTTTAATTTCTAACCGATTTGCATGATGGGGGATCCAATGAAAGTGGACGTTAAGGACATTGACAAGCTGCTCGAAATGGATGGCTATCTGAAGCCGTTCGAGCGTGAGATTCGTCGCCGGTAAGTTAGAGTTGTCATCCCAGAATGCGGTTAGCGGTTAGAGACGCGCGTCATATAATCCGAAGTTTTCACCGGCTGATAAGCAGCTCAGTGTGGAATAGAGCAGCAGGTTGTTGTTGTTTCAGTTGTGCCCTACAAAATCATATCAACTGGCTTGCACTGCTGCCCCAAGTGCAGTTGGAAAAGCGAGGCGGTCAATGTCAGTTGAAGGTCGTGCGTCTAATTTATTTCGCTTTTTGTTTTTTGCGTGTGCGTGCGCGAATGATGCCCAGGGGCAGCGCAAACATTTGGAACTGCCGTCGCGCCATTCATTTTTAATGGCCTTGAGAGGTGAACTTGATTTCAGTGTTTTGTTTCATTATCTCTTATACAGACATGGCGTACTGAAGGATTGGATTGCGAAGATTGATCAATGCGAGGGCGGCCTGGAAGAGTTCTCGCAGGGCTACAAGTACTACGGCCTACACTTTCAGCCGGATAATTCAGTGATTGCACGCGAGTGGGCGCCGGGTGCAAGAGATGTGTATCTTACTGGCGATTTCAGTGAGTATGCACAAATTGGTTAGAGGCGAAATACTCTCTTTAAGAAATATGAAATGAAAGATCGGAGGAAGTTCCAATATTCGGTTCGTTAAGGACGTGCAAGGGAGCTAGCACCAGTTTTCGCCTCGCGCACCGATTCGCTCTTATACTGCCAATTTAAAAGCTATTTAAATATCGATAGCCGATCAAATGAAACACAATCGATTGCAGGGAAGATTTGAATTCAAAAAAGTATATTTAAATTTATTGATTATGGTGATTTTAATATCGATGGTGAGCAATCGTATCGATAATTAAACAGTAACTAAAATTCGTTCTTCTAATAAGGTTAAATCCGTTGATATAGACTCTCATTTGAATTCCACCAGACAATTGGCAGTGGGAATCGCATCCTTACAAGAAGCTGCCCTTTGGCAAGTGGGAGCTTCATTTGCCCGCCAATCCGGATGGCAGTGCACCAATTAAGCATCTCAGCGAGATAAAAGTCATCATACGCAACCAGCACGGTCAGCTATTGGATCGTCTCTCGCCCTGGGCCAAGTATGTGGTGCAGCCACCCAAGAGCGCCAATCAGGGTGTCAACTACAAGCAGTATGTGTGGCAGCCGCCAGAAGGAGAGCGCTATCAACGGCAGAACGCGCGACCGCCCAAGCCCAAGTCCCTAAGGATCTACGAGTGCCATGTGGGCATAGCTTCGCAGGAGCCTCGAGTGGGCAGCTACGATGAGTTCGCGGATCGCATTGTGCCGCGCATTAAGCGACAAGGCTACAATTGCATCCAGGTGATGGCCATCATGGAGCACGCCTACTATGCCAGCTTTGGCTACCAGGTGACCAGTTTCTATGCGGCGTCCAGTCGCTACGGCAACCCGGAGCAACTCAAGCGCATGATCGATGTGGCCCATGCCCAGGGTCTCTACGTGCTACTCGATGTGGTGCACTCGCATGCGTCCAAGAACGTGCAGGATGGCCTCAATCAATTCGATGGCACCAACAGCTGCTTCTTCCACGACGGCGCACGTGGTGAGCACGCCCTTTGGGATAGTCGTCTGTTCAACTACACGGAGCACGAAGTGCTGCGCTTCTTGCTGTCCAACTTGCGTTGGTGGCATGATGAGTACAATTTCGATGGGTATCGCTTCGATGGCGTCACCTCCATGTTGTACCACTCGCGCGGCATCGGCGAGGGCTTCAGTGGCGACTACAACGAATACTTTGGCCTCAACGTGGACACAGATGCTCTCAACTATCTGGGTCTCGCCAACTACATGCTGCACAAGCTGGATCCTGAGGTCATAACCATAGCTGAGGTGAAACTTGTATTCCAACTCGTATTTCTTTCTATTTCTAAATTTGATTTCTGCTTGACAGGACGTCTCTGGCATGCCGACGCTGTGTCGCCCCGTGTCGGAGGGCGGCATTGGATTTGACTATCGCCTGGGCATGGCCATTCCAGACAAATGGATCGAGCTGCTGAAGGAACAAACCGACGATCAGTGGGACATTGGCAACATTGTGCACACGCTGACCAACCGACGCTGGATGGAGAACACGGTGGCCTATGCGGAGTCCCACGACCAGGCGCTTGTCGGCGACAAGACCATCGCCTTCTGGCTGATGGACAAGGAAATGTACACGCATATGTCCACAATGTCCGAGCCGTCGATAATCATTGATCGTGGACTGGCACTGCACAAGATGATTCGTCTCATCACGCATGCCTTGGGCGGCGAGGCATATCTCAATTTCATGGGCAATGAGTTCGGGCACCCCGAGTGGCTCGACTTTCCGCGCGTGGGCAACAATGACTCGTACCATTATGCGCGTCGCCAATGGAACTTGGTGGATGACAATCTGCTAAAGTACAAGTACCTAAACGAATTTGACCGTGCCATGAATGAGTTGGAGGAGCGCTATGGCTGGCTGCACTCGGGCCCCGCCTATGTGAGCTGGAAACACCAGAGCGACAAGACAATCCACTTCGAACGCGCGGGTCTCGTGTTTGTGTTCAACTTCCATCCCACTCAGAGCTTCAGTGACTATCGCGTGGGCACCAACTGGGCTGGCACCTACCAGGCTGTGCTCTCCTCCGACGATCCCCTCTTTGGCGGCCACAATCGCATCGACATGAACTGCAAGCATCAATCGGATCCCTGGGGCCATGCCGGTCGCTCCAACTTCATTCAAGTCTACACGCCCTGTCGCACCGCCGTCGTCTATGCCCGAATTAGCGATTAGATATATATCTAATTATATATACATACATATATATACTACCGATAATCTGTGAATTTCAAAATTAGCTATAGTTCTTGTTTATGTTACGGCAGCCCCATTGAAATATATTCACAACTGAGATATAGCTCTACAAAATGGGTTTTCTAATTTTAGGAATGAGACGTACTGAAACGGGATTGTAATGATTTAATTCCGTTATCCACTTACCGCAATATTTCAATGAATTTCCATCTAGACAGACTACTGATATTTTCAGTTTTAAATTTTTATTTTAGCTCTTTATTTGCTTTGAATTTTTAAAATTGTATTTTTGTTGTCGTTTATAATAAATATATATTCATATATGTATAGGTAATTATTATTCATAGACTTTTTATACATAATGTATTCTACTCATGTTTTGCTTAATTATTTGCTTGCAGTTTCGTTCATTCGTTACGACTTACATAATCTACATAATTATCTTACAAAAAGTGTGCCTAACTCTGTTATTGTTGTTGTTTTTTTTTTTCTCTCTTTTTCTTTTTGTTTTTATTTCTCAATCTTAGTATAAATATGCCTTGAATCCTTATCATTGTCTTCCAATAGTTACAGTTAGTTAGTCCTAAACAATAACTTTAGGTTTTTGCTTCGTTTCGATTTGCATTGTGATTATGAAAAAATACTTTGATCTTAACTATGGTACCGCGCTTAGTGTTAACAACTTAGGTCAGTGCTATGCTTCAATTCTTAGGCCTAACTTTAATCATAATCAATGTGTTGTTCTTAACGTATGCGGATGGCTTAACAAAATTGCAAATAATATATTTTGTTTTTTTTTGTTTCTTTTTTTGTGTTAAATAATATACAACATGTGGGGGAAAGGTGAGTGGATAGTCTCTGTGATCTGGGGGAGCAACAATAAAGAAGATAAATTAAATAAAAAATAAATAATACGGCCAATATGTTAAATGAAATACGTTGCATAGCTGCCAAATATTCAAAGTGGCTTCATCTATATATTATATAGAGTATATATATATATAATGCAAAGGAACAAATTATTTATGTATCTCATTCATATATGTATTTAAGAGTTAGTTAAAATTATTAAAATATTTAGTAAGCTGAAATTCAGTTTGTATCTATATATATATTTTTAAAATTTTTTTGTTGTTTTTGTTTTTTTTTTAGCAAATTATACAGATTAAGTTGCTTCTTTTATTTGTAATTATTAAATTAAGTTAAACATAAATTTTGTCTGGCGCTGAGCTCTTGCTGCCAGCGCCTGGTCAAAATATTAGATAGAAAACTGGGCTCGGGTGTCGTATGTTTGGTTGTTTTGTTTTTGCACTTAAAAATAGGCTTAATGCTTAGAAAATAATTTAAATGTTTCAAAATGTACAGAATTCATTGCACAACACTGGCTGTGCGTGAGTGAGTGCGCGTGTGTATGCGTTTATGCATCTCTGTGTGTGTGTGTGAGTGTGCTTACATTATGAACAACATTCCCTTGCTTGCTTCGCTTTACATTTTGCGCACAACATGAACATAAACATGAATTATACATATGTATGCATGTATATATATGCACTATATGCTATATACATAGTACATATGTGTGTATAGGACTCTTCTGTATGCTTAATGTATTATGTATATATGTATATGTATGTATGTATATAGAAAAATAAATTTGGTATGCACTTTAACATTATGTAATATCAGTTGTGTTTTCTTCTTCACATGCTCGCAAAGCTTTTCAATTGAGTTGTGGCTGCTTTCTAAGTTTAACTTGGCTTTTATTGTTTAAATATCAATTTAATTTTGTTTTGATTTGCTTTCATTTAATGCTGCTCTGTTTGGTGGCCAAATGCGTCGATTTTTGGTAGATGCCCTACGTATGTACATATGTAAATGGTGGCGGGGCCAGTGGAAAACTGTGGATAGAATTCTAGGAATTTGTTGCAGCTGGCAGCAGAGCAACGCAACGCGCTGTGCCACGCGCTGCTCTGCGGCAGGTGCAACGGGCTGGACATTTAAAAGAAGTAGGTGGTTGGCATTATCGTGGCATTGTTCAAAAATCGACCCATTTGGCCACCCATTAGACCCTACGCGGCGAATAGTTGCGCTGCAGCAGCAACAGCTGCAGCCTGTTGCTGTTGCTGCTGTTGTTGCTGCTGCTGCTGTTGCTGTTGTTGGTGATGTTGCTGCTGCAGCGGCGCCATAATTGGTATGGCGGTGCCGTCGGCCGTCAGCAGCAGCGTTTGCGTTTGCGTTTGCGCTGGCTGAGCTGCTGCCGCTGCTGTCGGCTCGGCTAAGGCCATATTGGCTGTCGGCCAGTCCGCGGGCAACACAATCAGCTGCTGCTGGCCAGCTTTGCTGGGATGCGCGATGATGCTGCCGTCGGCTGACTGCACCAGTATGGTGTTCGGTGGCAGATTGAAGCAGGTGACCGTGCCATTGGGTCCCACGGTTTGCAGCTGCAGCGCCGCCGGCTGCTGCTGTTGCGGCTGCTGCAGCAGCATGGCCGATGTTGTCGTTGCAGCTGCAACCGCAGCTGCTGTCGCATTGTGATTGCTGTTGCTGCCGCTGCTGAGATCAAGGCCGTCGCTGTCGTTAACTGTTTGCTGCAGCACCTGTTGCTCCTCGCAGCCAGTCGCCTCCTCGTCGATGACCTCTTCCACCAGATCATCCTCGTTGAGCTCTTCGATGATGTCGTCTGTGTTGTCCACATAGCTGGCTGCGTCTAGAGCAACGCTGCCTCCAGTTGCGCCCATGGGCGGCGAGGGCGTCGGCGTCGGCATGGCCAGATAACCATCCGCCGACTTGGCTGTCAGTGCTGTGCCCTTGGGTATGCGAAATTTGCGCAGGATTTGTGCTGTCGATGAGCACAGGGCGCCATTCAGAGTGTCCGCATCATCATAGACATCCTCATCAATGAGCTCCTCCTCTTCCTCGATCAGCTGTTGCTCTTGCTGCTGCTGTTGCTGCTGCTGCTGTTGCTGTTGCTGCTGTTGCTGCTGTTGCTGCTGTTGCTGTTGCTGCAGGTTAGATGCGTCTGGCGTAATGATAACCTGGCGACTGCGGTTGGCATTCGCATTGACGCGCAGCAAGGTGACCGCTGGCTTGCCGCCCGCTTGACTGCCATTGAGCAGAGCGAGTGGCGGATGCTGCTGCTGCTGTTGTTGCTGTTGCTGCGATTTGTGAACAGCTGCACGTGCGGCCAACAGTATGACTGGCGTCTTCTTGCCAATTGTTGTCTTTATACCATTGCTGCTGCTGCTAACGTTGTTATTGTTGTTGCTGTTGCTGTTGGCAGCACTGCTGCTGCTGCTGTTGTTGTTGTTGTTGTTGTTATTGATAATGGTACCGCTGCTGCTGCTGCTGCTGTTGTTGTTAGAGTTTGGAATGAGAGATGAGACAGCATTGGGATTATTAGTGTGTTTGTTGTGCACTTGCAAGTCGCGTCTGCTGTTCGAATTGCTACGATTATGTGTTACAAAGTCAGCGAATTTGTCGACGAAGCTGACAGAAGCGCTACGACTGCTGCTGCTGCTTTGATAGCAACTGTTGCTGTTGCGGCTGCTGCTGCTGTTACTGTTACTCTTGCCGTTGCTGCTCTCGGCGGTAAGGCGAGCTCGAGAATTGGCCGGCTGTACGACAATATCTTCGCGCTGGCGACGTTGCCAATCGTTGTTCTTGTTCTTGTTGTTGTTGTTGTGCATGTTGTTCTGAATGTTGTTGTTGTTGCGTGGTGTGTATGGCTGCTTGAACTGCGCATTCTTGTTGTTTATGTTGTTGTAGTTGTTGTTCTTGTATGCTTGTTGTTTAAAAGAACCTGTGGTTGTTGTATGGTGGTGGTGGTGGTGGTGTTGGTGGTTCACGCATGTTGTTGTTGTTGTTGTTGTATATATGAATTTTTGTGTGCAAATCATAAAAATATGACATTAAAACAACACAAAACACGAACACAACGGGCGAACCAAAAAGTTGTTGAGGAAAATGAAGAAAAAGAAAAAAATATTTGGTTGAATAAACAATTTGATTAGCATTTTGCATAATTTTTGATATTCTCATTAATTTAAGGGTTTTGCTTAGTTGCTGGGTTAGTAAATCATAATATATGCGTATGTATGTATGTGTATGTGGGTGTCTGTGTGGGTGTAGGTGGTTAGGTGAGTTATGTACATGATATGGAAAGATGTTGCTGTGAGCTTAATACAAATATCCAATTGCGCCAATTGATGAGTAAAACGAATTAAAAAGGGATGCAAATAAAAATTGATTAATGACACAAACTGCACTGACATTCAAACGGATCAATGTATCATTGTCTGCATTTAAACTCATTCCGATAAAAACACGAAAACATATATTACTATCGATCTATCGATCAAAAGTTTAATAAGCAAAATGTTAACGTTAACAGAAATTACAAAACAGCTTAGAAAACTGATAGCTAACTGTAAAGCAGATTCTTGTCAGACAAAACCAAAAATATATTCAAACCAAAGTATTATTAAATTAAAAAAATTCGATTCATATTTTATTATGATCCCTATTGACTATGCCCTGTCTGACACTGCAAAAATAAAACCAAGAAATTGCCTAACATTGAAATATGGGCCAGCGTGCTCTGGATGTGTGTTAACAGGGAACGGATAATGAATACTGGATAATGGTTAATGGAATATGAAATGAGTGCGCTTATACAAAAATTGGTTAAAACAAACAAATAAAAGCAAAATAATAAAACCGAATATTAACAATAAATAAAAAAAGTACACATACCTTGCACTTAAAATGTCCAATTTCATATTTATAAATATATAAGTAAATATATATACATTTATATTTAGTTTTAGTTTTGATTTAATGTGAGTGTGTGGGAAGGGCGTCCATTGTGAGGCAAATGCAAATGAAATGTTTTAATGGAGTGCGCAAAAATTAATGAAATGCGTGAAGTTTTCTGTTGCCGTATGCACACACACACACACACACACGCATGCACAGACACTCGCTCGCTCACACAGGCACAAGCTGTGTTGTTGTATAAGTTGAATGTATGCGAGTTCATCCTTGCTCAGTGTGTTCAGTGTTGCAAAATGTGCGTGTTAAATGAGTATTATGAGTAAGCGTTACGATTTAGAACATATTTTAGATGTATGCATTTAATAATTTGTTTTTCTTTTTCTTTTTCTGTTTGCATTGTAAATGGCTTCCATTTGCGTTGCTTTTCAATTTTCAAAATTTTCAATATATTATTTCTTTAAAGTGTTCAAAAATTAAAATTTTGTTTATCAGTTCCTCTTTGTTTTTTTGGTACTTTGGTTGTAGTTGTCGCTTTTATATATTTCGCTGTCGTGTTGCTTTTTCAGAGCGCTAGAAGCACGGCTTCTGATATATCGTAGCTATAGTTTCATTAATATTTTATAGACGAGTTTTGTTTTATCGTTTGATTGATTGATTGATTGGTCGGTTGGTGGGTTGGTTTTGTGTACATAAAATAAAACAAGAGAAAAGAAAGAAAAAAAGAACAAAATCGCATTGAACACATTGTAATTAAAATCATCGTAGGAAGTGAAAATAATAAAATAACAAACAGATAATGTCTATGTACAAATTCTTCAATATATGTGAGTTGTATTTCTTTTTCGTAGATGGTAAAATGTTAATTTTAAAAGATTCAGTTTTAGAGCACTGGAGCACGTAACCGAAAGCAAAATAAAGCTCAATTGAAAGATTTGATGTATTAAGTTTGCACGATAAGAAATACGATATAAATAAATGCACAAATTTAAATTAAAAACTAAAACTAAACTAAGTTAAGCAACATTTTAAAAACTCAGAAATAATATTATAATATCAATATATTCAATTCAAAATACTTAAATACAAATACTTAAAGAAAATGCTACAGGAAAATTGACTAAAAACTAAATATAAATTTGTTAATGCGCATTTACGTTGGATTTTAATTCGCAATTCAAATCGAATATGCGATTATTGTTTGAAAATAGTGTGCGTGTGTGGTTTTAGTAGTGGTCGCGACGTTGCTCAACACTAGTCGAAAACATAAGTGAAAGGAAACGGAATTCAACGCAACGTAACGGTACAGCGACAGCAAATACGCAGCGCCGCCGTCGACTACGCAAGAGAACTGATAAAGAGAGTGTGAGAGAAAGACAGCAATAGACAGAAAGAGAAAGGGAGAGAGATAGCGAGTACTGAGAGAGATAGCGAGTAAATCAAACGAGAACGCGTTACACTAAAAAAGTTACTTAAATTGCAGCGAGTGGCATAGCTTCATTTAAATATTCAAATATAAATATATAACATATACATATGTAATTATATGTGTATGTATATAAATAGAAAGAGACAGATAAAGATAGAGAGAGAGAGAGAGTGGGGAAAAGAGAGTTATTTGAGTGTGTTTACCTAATTTCTTTGGTTTCCAGCAGCGACGAGGTGTTCACATCATTCACCGCATTTATCATCGAGGTGGGCGAGAAGGGCAGGTGGTACATGGAGGAGGCATCCAGAGTATAGGCGTCGCTGCTCTTTATCAGCAGCTCGTTCTTTAACTCCATAAACTGTTGATGCGGATTGTGGCTGAACTGGTGCTGCTGCAGCAGCTGATGCTGCTGTTGTTGCTGCTGTTGCTGTTGCTGCTGTTGCTGGTGATGTTGCTGCGCATCTAGCGCATTCGCATTTAGCGTGGGCTGCGCGCTCGCGTGCGTGGTGAAGGTGTATTGGGGCGCGGCTGTGGCGCTCATCGTGTACGGACACAGATCGCCCAGCTCCCCGGTCTCCAGCTTGGGCTGAAAGCTCTGCAGGCCATCGGGCGTCAGTATCTGGTAGCTTTGCACTGTGCCGATGACATGTTGCTGCTGTTGCTGCTGATCGCTGGGCAGCGTCGGCGTGGCTGCCGCCGTCGAGCTGAGGTAGGTCACGTTGTCCAACTCGTAGTGCGTGGGCTGTGACTGACCCTGGCTGCTGCTCACCTGCTGCTGTTGCTGTTGCTGTTGCTGCTGTTGTTGTTGCAGCTGCTGTTGAGTTGTCGTTTGGTACGTTGCTGTTGTCGCCCGCTGCTGCGGCGCTGGCGCCGTTGTGTAAATGGTCTGCGTGCCGTCCAGCTGCAGCGGCACCAGATTGCCCGCCTGATCCTGGATCATGATGCTCTGTCCATGCAGCTGCTGCTGCAGCAGCGCCTGCTGCAACTCCAGCTGATTCGAGTAGATCAATGTTGTCGTCGTTGGCTGTGCACTCTGCGTGGGCGTGGCCTGGCCACGTTGCAGCGTCATGGAGCTGCTGGCGCCGGGATTGGCCAGCGCCAGCTGTGCACCGCCTGGCAGAATCATTCCGCTAAAGTCGAGCGAGGGCAGCGTTTGCAGCTGCTGTTGCTGCTGGGGTGCAGCTGCTGCCGCTTGTTGTTGTTGTTGCAGTTGCTGCTGCTGCTGTTGTTGTTGTTGTTGTTGCTGCTGCTGCTGTTGTTGTTGCTGCTGTTGCTGGTGCTGCTGTTCCGCTTCCGCGTTCTGCACCTCATCCAGCACACTGTCAATCTGCGCCAAGCGCTTTTTGGTGGGCGTGCTGCTGGGCGTGGCCGCTTCACCCGACTTCAGTTTGCGCACGCGCGGCGTTCTGGCGGTGCGCGCCCGTTTCGCAGCCGGCGTGCCCGTCGCCTCCGCCTTCTGAGGCGTACTCGCCGCGGAGCTGGGAGGCATGGGCACGTCCCCGTGCTTGTCCTTTTTGTGCATCTTCATTTTGTCCGGCCGCGAGAACTCCTTGTTGCAGATGGGGCACGCGAAGATCTTGCGATTTTGGCCCTCGTGGAAGAGGTACGCGTGCCGCTGGAAGCTGTACTTGTTCTTGAACGTCTTGAAGATGTCGTTCTTGGCACAGACCAGGCAGTAGGCCACCCCATCGATGATGTGTTCGTAGCGCGCGATGTCCAAGCCACGCACACTCATCTTCTCCAGGTACTCGCCCTGCTCGTCCTCTGCTATGACTCGCGTTTTACGTTTGCGCTTCTGTTTGGCTGCCGCCGCTTTGGAGAGCATGCCAGGCATGGCATCATTAATGCCGTGTTGCGATTGCTGTTGCTGCTGCTGTTGCTGTTGCTGCTGCTGCTGCTGGTGTTGGTCGTCGTGGCCGCTGATTGTGTAGCTAGTGGTGCCAGCCGCCTGTTCGGCTGCTTCGGCCTCCACCTCGGCCTTAATCACTTGGTATTCCTCAAAGTCGTGATCGTGCTCCATGCTCTGCTCCTCGTACTTCACTTGCAGGCCGCTCTCCTCGTCCTCCTCCAGCATCTCCTCATCCTCGCCCACATGCTGCGGCTCGTACTTGATGATGTCCGCGGCGACGGCACTGCTGCCATTGCTCAGGCAGTCGCTGCTCCCGTTCTCGCTCTTCAGCACATGGTACTCCTCGTAGGTGCTGCCATCGAACTCGATGATCGTGCCATCCGTGTTGACTAGCGCCGTGGTTGTTGTTGTTGTCGCTGCGCCAGCACCACCCGCGCCCGCACCTCCACCTCCACCATCACCGCCATCTACGCTGCTGACGATGGGCGTCGCTGCGGCGGCGCTAACCGCCGTCGTGGGCATGCCACCGTTATAGTTCTCAAAGACTATCGTCGTGGGCGTCTGGCCATCCTCTCCCGTTGTGGTTATATAGTGATATTGTGGTTGCTGCTGCTGCTGCTGCTGTTGCTGTTGCTGTTGCTGTTCCGTGGCTCCATTCGTGGTGGCGTTCGTGTGCAGGATGGAGGACGAACTAATAGTTGTGACCACATTGTCTTTTGTTTATATTGATTGAAAGTACATATTCGGTTTGGTTCATATAAAAGATGTGTTTCAATGTAATATTTGCATAAATAATCAATAAATCAATTCGAAAAATCGAAATCGAAATCGTCATCGTAATCGTAATCGAAATCGAAGTCGAAATCAACAATTCACTCAAAAATCAAATACCGAAATTAAATGCTGTGCACAATGATATCTACAAATCATAATCGAACAACAAACAGCTTTTCAAATAGGGCGGCACATCGCAATGGATATGGATATATCACCCAGATAGCTGTATACATATACTACATACGAAAAGAAGTGAGTGAATTGGATTCTATATTCATATTTCGTTTGTCGCTTCAATTTGTGTTTACTTAATTTCTACAAATTATGTAAGTATACGTATTTCATACAATCATACAAACGTTAATTAAATCAATTTGAATGCCAACCAAATCTCTAAGAATAGTTGTTCAAAATCAAAAATAAACTAATTCAACAATTACGTGTGTTTATTCCAATTCGACATTGGCCACTCTTAATTGTAGTAACTAAGAATAAAACAAAATAATACTAAATAAAAAAAAATTACTTATGAGTGCAAAATTCTTACAAATAATTGAACTCAAATAAACTACGCGCTTTGTTCACAATGGAGTTGGGTACATAAATGTCGATGGGCAGCACTTAGCTGCTTAAGCAAATGGGCAGCACTTTTCAACATATTAAAACGTTAGAAATTGAGCTGGGCATTTGAACTGTTTTCCTACAAAGCAAATCAATTTCTATTGAAGCTTTGATAAATTAGACGGGTTGCAATAAAAACTGAATTCTCTAATATTTTGTAAAGTTACAAATTATCTTTTTTCAGAATCAAAACATAATTCCAGTGAACTTTTATATATATTTAACATCGACTCCAATGTGAACAGTAGAGCAAAAAAAAAAAAAACAAAAAACAAACTTAAGAGCTAAACTAAAATTTTAAATAAACTGAAAAAATACATACGCTAATTTAATAAAAGAGAAATACAAAAAGTTTTGAGCCTTTTGTCAAATGCGCTTTGCTATATTATTAGTTATATTCATAAACATTCGTTATAAATATATTCAATAAATATGTGTATGTCGGGGCCTAATTTGTGCATTTAAATATATGATATTTATTTTCTTTTACAGCTATTTGATATCTTGATATCTGCTTTGCATAATGAATATAAAACAGAAATGAGACAATACGAACAAATATGCTCAGCACAAGAAAAGTTTTAAATATATGAGGTAAAAAGGTGTGGAAAGTGTAAGAGAACTGAAAAGCGATTTGTTATTTGTTTTAGGATGCATTTTCTCTTTCTTTTTCTGTGTCGTTTAATTTGTATTTGTATTTTTTTTTTTTTAATTTTAAATTTCAGTTTGTATATAAAAACAACGCAAATGGAAGACCAACACATTGAATTGAATGTTAATGGAAATTTGTATTGTTTTCGTCTCCTTCTTTTGAATATCACAATTTGTTTCTTCGCTCTCTTGTTAGCTGCAGTTTGATTTTTGGCACAAAAACAATAATACTTTGAAAATTACGAAAAGAAATCAAGAGTAAATTTCTACAGAGTTTTAATGAGTTGCATGATGATAATGAATTGATTGGAGCTCTGGATGTACAGAATAGATATATATGTATAGATGGTATTAAATTATACTTGCTGCCAATTAGTATGGTTAAAATAATCAACAATAAAAACGAGTTAGTAAATTAGGCTAATAAATGAAAAACAAAAACCAAAGAGTCGAGCACACAAAATGTAAGCAAAACAAACTACGCAAAACGACAAACGCAATTGATAAGGATTTTCTTTACGGTTTCGTTTAAAGAGTTACGAATATTGGCAGAAAGAAATTGTTACTTACCGGCTACGCTGGTAGCAACATGTTGCTGCGGACTGCTATTGCTGCTGGCCACGGCAGCGGCCGTTGTGTGATATGTGGCCGCCGCTGCGCTTGTCGCCTGCCCATTCGCATCACAGAGAATTTCATTTTGCAGCTGATAGACAGTGCCATCTGTGCTGGTATATTGCTGCTGCTGCTGGTGCTGCTGCTGTGGAATGCCGTTCAGTGTGTTGGCTGCGGGCAACATGTTGGTGCTGGTAATTTTCTGTTGCTGTTGCTGTTGTTGACTAGATGATGTTGCTGTTGTCGCTTGCTGTTGCTGCTGTTGACTTAGTTTTGGTATTTTGCCTTCGAATTTACGCGACAGTTGTATGAATTGCAACTGCTGCTGCTGCTGCTGTTGTTGTTGTTGCTGCTGCTGCTGCTGCTGCTGTGATTGCTCGTTGAGCACGCGCTTGGCATCTGTAAAAATGCGTTCAAAATTATTATTATAGAAGCATTTTTGTTTGAAATTTTGGTTGGTTTGTGATGTTGGATGTGGGTTTGGATGTGGTTGTTATATGTCGGCATTTAAGCTTTTTGGGATTGTGAAGCGTCACACACACACGTGTTATATACATATATACACACACACCCATATATATATACAAATATATATATATATATATATATATATATATTGTATATATATATATATATACATACATATGTAGCAAAAGCGAACGAAGCTGCAGCGGAAGCAAATCGAAACCGAAGCTGAAACTGAAGCCCAACCAGAAGTTGAGCTGCGTGTAGAGCCCATGCATAGAATGTCCTTATTATTTTTTAGTAAAACAGTTTTGGTTTTTGGTTAGTTTTTAGCATAAAGTTTCCTTTATATATATATATTTATATATATATGAATAGAGTGCTCTCATATATTTCTCAGGCGCTTACAGATTAGGACACAACTTTGACGACTTATGTTTTAGCAAGAATTTCTAGTTTCACATCAATTGTACAAATACAGTAAAAGCAAACACAAGTGGGAGACAAGAAACTAAAGCGACGACGATGATGGCGATGAATTTAAAAAGGAAATTAAAACAAAGAATCACTGGCAAAAGCGGCTGTGAATGGGAGATCGATCGGATTAAAATGTTAGTCAAAGGTTATTTTGTTGTTGATTGGATTATGGTTGGCTGGATTAGCTGGATGTTGCCGATGATGATGGTGACTGTGGTTCTTATGTGACTATGCTTGTTGTAGTTGTTGTTGTTGTTGTGACTGTGGCGTTGCAGAGGCTGTTGCTGCCGCTGATGTTGCTACTGTTGCTGCTGCAGTTGCTGTTGCTGATCAAATTGTTGCTGCCGTTGCGCTCACCTGCGCCAACACTGCTGCCGCTGCCACTGCTGCTGCTGCTTCTCTCAATGGCTGCTGCAACTGTTGCTGCTGCACTGTCTGTTGTTGCTGTTGCACTGTTGCTGCTGCTGCTGCTGCTACTGCTGCTGGCAGTCGCCTCCTTTTTTCGCTTTGTGGGCGTTTTGCGTGGTGTGGAGTTCGCTTTGGCGCGCGCTCCACCACCGCGTGCCCCTCTCGATGTGGAGGACGTGGATGTGGAAGACGCTGGCGATATGGAGCGATCGTCCTTGTTGACGCGCGGACTACGACCACGACTGCTGTTGCGGGAGTTATTCCGACGCTTGCTCGTCAGCCAATCATCATCGTAGTCAGCGTCGTATCTACGCTTCTGCTTGCGCCTCTTAAAGTCCTCCTCCTCGTCGTCGTCCTCTGCAATGATTAGTGGAGAAAAAAAAAAAAGTAAAACAAGAAAAGTATTGACTGTTGGGCTGATCTAAAGCTTGGCTGTCTTCGCTGCTTACCAGTGCCATCGTCCATGTACTCCAGCAGCTCCTGCTTGGTCTTGAAGTCAGCAGGACTCTGCAGGCTCATTGTATCCTCGGGCGTGTACTCGGTTTCTTCCTCATTGAGCGTAAGCACGCTCTCTTTCAACATGGCTTTTACGTCGTCGGGCACATTCGGATTCTGTTGGATTTCATCCAGATCCAGATCAGGATTGCGCTCCTTGAAGCTCTTCGCCTTGGTGGGATTGCATTGCTTCTTCATTCTGTGATTAATGGGGAATCGTTATTATTAAAAACTAGCTCTAGGTGCTCGGTAGCAACCCACTTTTTATCACACAGGAGGACATCGAGATGCGGTGGCAGCGGCGCCGCAGTTGGCACCACATTGGGCGGATCCTCTGGATGACGGCCTAGGTCGCGCCCCTCCAACCACGCATCGTAGCGCTCGCTCTGGAAACGCTTGACAAATGTGTCCATGGAGATTTTGACCATGTCATTGCTGCAGGTACATTGCGTTGCACGCTTGCCGTACTCAATCCAGCGTTCCATGGCAAAGTTTGTGGATTCAGCGCAGTTGAAGCCATGATTGAAGCCGGCATGATAGCCGAAAGGAAATGTGATCATAATCTCACCCGATTCCTGGGTAATCTGTGTGTGCCATTGGTAAAATATTGAGTGGGCATGGGTAAAATATTGAGTACTTGGGACCTTACGGTTTCGTTTGTCTTGGATTCGAACTGGCCCATATTTCGTTAGCTAATCAAACAGATTCGCGTTGCTCGAGCTACTGCACTACTTTTGTTATAATTTGCAATCAAGTCTCGTTTAATTTGATTACGGAGACTGTACTCCGTAGATCCATAGGGGATCGATTGTTTATAAATTTTTATCGACAATCAAGGATTAAGATATTCTTTGGATTACAGAATCCTTTGTTTCATTATTAAAGAATGTTAAGAAACGTACAAAGTTTCCTAGATAGCCGAGTATTTTTTGTTTTATAGGATTATTTAGAAATTTGAACTTTCCTAGGAAAGTACTTCCTGACACGGCTCCTAATCCCAAATAGAAATTCTTAGTTATTTTAACCAAGTATCTACTACTAAATGGCATCTGATCAAATGGAGAGATTTTTTAAATTCTGTGAAGAAAACACTATTAGAAGAGGATCCATAATATGGCCAGTTCGAATATCTGTCTCTTAGGTATTCCGAGAACCAATGGCAAGAAGTCCATATTGATTTTACCTTGCTAACTGGCACATTGTGCTGCTTAAGTATCTGCGGCGATATGAGCGTCATTTTATGTCGCAAATACGCATTGCAGTTCTTATAGCTGGCCGGGAAATACTGATTGGCGACCTTCTCCAGGCGTCTGCCATACTCGGGCGGCACCACGTACCACGTTTTGGGCGCACCGAAGTGCAGATAGTTGATCGAATACAAGTCCATGTCCTCAGTGTGCCAGGCGAATGTCGTTTTCCACATGCCAAAGTACAGGTAGGCAGTGTTGACGCCATCAATTTGTATATTATAGTCCTTGTTGACAAAGTCCAATATGCTGCCCAGGCGATTTATGTTCCAGCTCTGTGGGAAATTGTGGAGGCATGAGAAAAATGACTCTCAGTTGGGTCCACCTAACACTTACATCCTGGTCAGAGTCTGTGATGCTGCCGCTAACATCGGCCCCATAAATGGGAGCCACGTAGGTTATATTCTTCCAATATTTACGCTCCAGATCTTCGAAATCAAAGTGCTTCGGTGTGGCATAGCGTTCGGTGCTGGCCAATTCGCTGAATTGCTTAACCGTCAGCGGTTTCTTTTGTATATTGATCTGTTGATAATATCCCTGTTTTCCGGTAACCACCTGGCAAATGGGCGCAGGAATAGTCACATTCAAGGCGTCCAAGTCCTCATAGCCACTGCGACGGGGCACCCACTCAGCGGGCGGCACCACCTTGGCCAGGCCTGCTTTGTGGGCGCCCTGTGACTCCATATAGGCTATGTATTTGGGGAAATCCTTGAACTCCTCCCAGGTGGGACGGAATACCATAATGCGCGGTATATCGGTCATTTTTTAGTTTTGCTATCTTTTATTTCTGTGTATATCTTACTCAACGCGATCTGTAACTGTTAGAGAAATATGGGTATATACATATATACATATAGAAAGAGAGCGACAGACAGGGACAGATATAGAAACAGAGAGCGATATGTTAGCTGACTCTGCTGTCTTCATTAATCCAGCGCAGATGCCAAAGACTTGACATGAATGCGTGCGTGCCCTGCCCTCTGCTTATGTTGCCGTTGTAGTAGTAGTTGCTGTTGTTGTTGCTAAGCAAACAGGAACAGCTGCAACTTCATTTTCGAGCGCCCTTTTTGAATGGGACAGCCAGTAACGACGACAACAACAACAACAACAACAACAACAACAACAATAACAGCCACAGCAGCAGCAGCAGGCAGCCAGCCAGGCGGGCTAAACAGGCTTCGTAGACTGGCAGGATATGCAGCCCGCCCGTCAGCCCGTCAGAGCGTCCGCTCGTCAGCCAGTTTAATGGTCTGCATTGAAACGATGCATTGATCTCGTTCTCATATCTTGATTATCTTAAAAAAAAATGTTTAATCTGAATGTTGGATGTTTGGGACTCGTTCAAAGTAGGTGCTACAAGTTTGGTTTTATTCAAATATTATTATAGTTCTGAAAGTTAATATTTTAAATTATAAATAAATAAAAAATAAGAAAAAATCATTCAAAAAATTGTAGGCTGATAACCCGTTAGATATATATAAATTCCGAAAAGATTTATTATTATTATTATTATATATTATTATTAAACAAAAAATCAGTCCCTGTCAGCATACATACATAATATTTAATATAAGATCATTTGTTATTAAACTTTTAAAATTAGCCTTATTTTTACCTAGAACGTAACTTATTTTTTATTAGTTTTACTAATTACTAGACATATATTTTACTATTTATTATTATTATAAAATACTGATCCTGAGATGATAATATATAAAAAAAAACATATGATTAATTTTTTAATATTTTATTTATTTTTTAATATTTGATCTTGCATGGCTCTTTTTACAAATTTATATGTTTTTATAAATATTCCTGATCTATAATAGAATAATACGCTGATCTATAAAATGAAAAATATTATTTTTTTTTTTCCTTATACATTAATCTAATATCTGAAATGTCCAATTATTTATTTATTTATATTTGCGAATGGAAATTTCACCACATCCGTTGGCAGGTAGAGAATAAAATTAGATTTTCTTCCTATCCAAATAACTTTACCAATAAGTATGCTACTTTGTTTATTTTTATCAGCACAATATTCTCTCTTTTTTCCTGCAATATTCATAGTGAATACATATTAATCCTTTTAAGGTCCTCCTCGTAGCTTTTAATTCAGCCGAGCTGCGTTTTCTGGGCTAATGCAATACATACACGAGCATATTATATGTATCTATAAATACCTTAAATTCTATAATTGCAAACACAAATACTAGAACTGAATTTGTTAGATAAGCAGGTCGAATTCCAAGTTTTGGCTGTGCCATAATCAGCAGCAGAATACATAGGAAAATCTAATGGACACCAATTAAAATGGCGCAGAACAAAATAGCGAAATGGCGAACAAAATAAATGAGGATACACCGTCCGAGAAGTACGCCCAATAGGAATAGGAATAGGAATATGGAAATGCACAGAAACCAAAGTACAAACCTCTTTGCGACATGCGAAATGTTTAATGTTTATTGGCAGCCAAAAACAAATTGGTGAATAAACAAATTCAAAGAACCAACAGCAACAAGGACGACAGCGACAGTGACGACGAGCACAGCGCCGTGCGAGACATGCAAGCAAACTACATGGATGAAAATTTACGCAATTTTGGGTCTACGCAGAAAACTGTACCACCACCCGATGAGACGACTACGACGAGGACGACAACAACGAGGACAATGAAGAGAGCCCAAGCAACGAGTGCGCGCTGTGTGCGGAAGCGAGAGAACATGCTGTCAGCGCGAATGGGCGAGTAGCAAAGTAGCGAGTCACATACGTACAGAGAGAAAGAGAGAGCAACTGCCATATACATATATATTTATATGTACACAAGTGTGTGTGTATTTATATAGGTGTGTGTGTGTGTGTGTGTGTGCCATTTGGGCATATCTGTATGTGAGTAATATGCATTGTGTATATGTATGGGAAAAGTGTATGAAAAATTTAAAACTCACTTGTGTGTGCGCTTCGGTTGCGTTTTAATTTAAATGCAGCCTGCCGCTCGTACGCTTGTTCTTGATATCTCCCTCTCGCTCACTCTAGTGTAATCCCACTACGTTCATTTGTTGGTTGAATTAGCTTTGTTTCTGTAGTTTATTGCACATTTTGCTTTTGTTGTATTTTTGGCTTTATTGGAACAGAACGAACTTTTCTTTTCTTCTGCTTCTGCTTCTGCTTCTGCTTTGTCACTCCTTTTGTGTGCTACACTTTTCTTTATGCTTGCTTTTTGTTGCTTACGCTTAGGCGCTCTCTCTTGCAAATTGCGCTCGCTCTCACACACACACTCGCTCTCTTCTATTCTTTTTTCTTGCGGCTGGCACTCGCTTTATTTTGCACAATTGCACAATTGTTGTTGTTTATTTAACGCGGAGTTATTTGCGAGCTTTTAACTGTAACTTTTAACTGTATACGACAATGTTGGCCTGCAACAATTGGCGATTGTCTGCACTTTTATTTTACTATTCGTTTCGTTTCTTTTCTTCTTTTTTTACTTTTTGTTGGAGTTGTCAATATAGTATTAAGATTTTTCTGGTGTTGTTACAACTATGTATGTATGTTTGTATATGTACATGTATTTATATTATATGTATATAGATATTATGAACTGCTGCTTTAAACACACACACGGCAACGGGCGCGGATCAGCAACATGTTCTGAGCTGTCGGAGCTGCGAGCGTAAACTGAAACCAAGACGTGCCTGGCGAGGACGAAACAGCGCAGCCAAACGCCAGCGACTGCGACGCCGACTGCGACAGCACGCACACAGAAGCAGGCGAACGGCCAGACACAGACATAGAGCGTTGTCCTTTTAATGCGAACGACGGTAGTAAAGCGTAATGTGCAAGGAAAACCAAGAGCGAACGCTCACAATAACGAGAGCAAAAACAAGTTTGACAGGATAATGCTTGATATACAAACATACAAATAGGTGTGTGAGTGTGTGTGTATGCGTGTGTGTCTGTGTCTCTTTCTGTGTGCGGAAAATGCAGAGGAAAAACGGCAGTTGGTTCGTGGCAAACAATAGATTTTTGCGCAGCAAATGTTTTCCGAATTATTGGCAAAAACGAGCTGCAGCGAATGCTTCACAAAAACAACCGAATTTTCTATGCTTCGTACCTCCTCCCTCTCTCTCTTTCGCACTCTTGCTTCTACAGCTAAGCCGCAAAGAGACTGTTAGATAGACTATGTAGCAGTTAATCTGCGCCGGGCTTACACATAATTACGCTTTGTACTAGTCCGCGATTTACAGAGCTCTTTACATTGATCTGGGTAAGGGATCTGATATATCGATTTCTTCAATCTATTGTAATCTACATATTTTTCAGCTGGTGCTTGAATGCGTTCCGGGAAAATCTCAATAATTTACATGTTAAATGTAAAGCTTCGATCAAAAGTGGCTGAATATCGTATGATCGTCTCATGCACCTTCAAATTAATGTGCCATGTCTTTGCGTGACAGCTTTATAAATCTAAATCTTAGAGTTTTACTTAAATGATCAGAATTTGTTATATCAGTTTTATACAACAAAATAATGTGTTTCATGTTCATTGGTAGAAAGAACACTGAGTAAATAAATTATCTAAAGAAAATACGAATTGTTTGTAAGAAACTCAGACTTGAAGCAACATAATATCAATTAAAATAAGTATACCTCTTTCATGTCAAAAACAAAAATTAAATAAAACAGATCTGCAAAACCAACAGACTTAACGAGCTTTGATCCCTTCTCGTGAAACACAGTTTAATTTAAAGTTAAGCTAACCACAAAATTAACTCGAAATGTTAAGTGCAGTGTGGTATGATCTCGTAATACAGCTGGAGGTAATTGAACGGCTAACTTTGTGTGTATCTTACAAGATATCCTGGTAGCCCCACAATGCGTTATACCTACTAAAGAGGAATACAATAAACAAGGAGAAAAAGCCTATAAGTACAGAAATTAAGCAGCCGCAGAGCAAAACGAAAAAGCGAAACCAAACTAATTACAAGAAGAAAGAGAACCAAACGTTGCACAAGGAATATAATTTACAACATGTCATTAGCTGGGCAACGCCTATGCTCTGTGCCATGGGCGATGGCTAAAAGGAAGTGAGGAAGAGGAAGCGAAATAGAAAGAGGAATGAACAGCAGCAGCAAAGCCAACGACAGGATCAAAGCGTGACGCGAAAGGCCGTACGCGCAAGAACTGAGCAGCACAGATGTATTGAGGCAAAGGAGCTGAAGTGCATTTCGTATGGGGAGCCGGATCCTGCGCGCTGTTCAACTCACAAACTTGTTTTTTACAAACGCAGCTCAAGCGTAGCATCGAGTAAAAGAAAGAGACAGAGGTAGGGAGATGGGGGGAGAATGAGAGAGACAGCAAGACCGAGAGCGCAGAGCGTCGCAGCGAGCTTGAGCAAAAGCGACGAGAATGACCAAACGGCGGCGTCAACTTCCGGCAGGACAAGAGCAGACACACATACATGCACACATATGCACACACACGTTGTGTACACAATGTGGTCATTGACTGAACGGTAAAAAGCGAAAACAGGAACCAAACAGCAGCAGCTAAAGCAACAACAACAGCTAACTGACTGGCGATGACGTCGTCCTGCGGTCGCTGTTGACGTCGCGTCGGCTGAAGCGAAAGCGCGTAGAGAACACAATAATGCGCGTCCCCTATTCACTCTAGTATAGCGTGTGCTTCTATATATGTGTATGTGTGTATGTGTGTATGTGTGTATGTATGTGTGTGTGTATGTGTATATGCTCGTGTGTGCGCCTGTGTATGCGTGTCTCGTGATTCACACAGCATATTTTCTAATACAATTTCATTTTCTCATAAAATTTCAATTCGCCAACGGCCTCAGCTGCTGCGCCAGGAACAACAGCACCGACAACAACAACAAACGTTATTTATTATTCTAGCGCTGCGCTGTGCCCGTTTTATATCCTTTTGTGAGGCTTATAGCACACGCGTCATACAAAAAGCAAAGCGCGCGTCCCCTTTTTTTCAAGTTTCCCTTTTGTTATCTCAATTGCACAACTGTGTTGTTTTTTTTTGTAGCATTTTTGGCTCGGTCCAATGCTTTGTTTTGCTTTGCATTTGCCGACTGTTCATTACATTTGGTACATATCCTTGGGATTGAGAGAAGGGGCTCGGGTGCCAGGAGCCGCTCGATTTTACAGTTTACATTTTCTGGTGCTGTTCGTATTTAGTTATTGTTGTACTTGGATCGCTGGCCGCCATTGCTGTGGCTGTTGTTCTTGTTGTTGTTTTTGTTCGCATACAAATTGAAGCTTTCAATGCTCGCTGCGCTGTATCGTTCTTGCGCACTCGCAATTGCAATTGCTCTCTCACACACACACACACACTCACAAATTCACAGCCATACATAGAACACGCTCTCTCATAATACAATATTTAATGGCTCACACTCTCTCAGCTGCCGCCTTTGCGCCCAGCTGCCGCCTCAATCTAATTAATTCTCTTTTGCGCTTGACGTTCCGTTTCGCCTTGTCCGCCATTGTTTGTGCCGTTTGATTTGCGCTGCTGCAAAATGTTTAGTGTCTGCGTCGCTGTCAGCGTTTTTGCTGTTGCTGTTTCTAATGTTTGCTTTTGTTGCTCTTCTGCTGTATTTTATTTTGTTGCTGCTGCTCCTGCTGCTGCTGCGCTTGTTCTTGTTCTTGTTCTACGCACAACGTTGACGTTGCCGCCGCCGCCACTTTCTTGCATTGATTTTGTTGGTCAGCGCCGTCGCCATTTTGAAAGCGCAAAGCAAAAAACTTTTGTAGAACAGAAGAATATAAGGCAACAAATATATGCACATAATATTTTCAAGCCAGCGCCGCGCGTGCTCAAGTGGCTGCTCGACCGGAAAGCAGGAGCATTCGAGACAACGCTTGGTTTTTTGTTTTTACTTTTTCTTCCTCGGAAATGCTCCAATTACACCATTTTGAGAAAGGATATATCAATTTCCCCCTACTTTAAGAATGAAGCACAACATTTGAGTAATAGCGGATAGTTAGGTATTCATTAATATACGTAATTAAAAAACTCTCTTTTCAAAATTAACTTTAGAAAAAAGTTTCCTAATTTTCTTATCAATTATTTCTGTTTACAGTTTGAAGATTATGAGCAATTTGTAAAAAAAAAAAAAAGATTGTAATTAAATTTTGTTTACTCTTTTTAGAAGATTTTCAAATTTCATGTTTAAGCTATTATGCATATGACAAATTTGAAAATGGGTAAATATAATGGCAACTGTAAATATCAGACTTCTTTTTACCTATTTGTAATTTTTCAGCTTATATTGAAAACATATTTAGTATTCTAGTTATTTCAATGTGGCTATTTCTTTATATTATGTTTTATATATTTTACAAACAAAACTTTCAAAAAAGTATGCTATATTATTAAATCCGTTTTCGTTGAATTTATAAATTTTGAATGACGATTTTTTGTTTTTCAATAAATAGATCATAAAGTTTTACAAATTTTAATTTGTTTATCATTTTATAAGATCAATCATCATTTTTTGTCTTTAAGTTAGAATAAAAATAAATCTTGAAAACTATATTAATCCAAATGTGATATATCAAAAATATGTTTAAGTATTTAAATCTTAAAATTCCAAGAGTCTTGACAAGAGCATGTTCTTTTGCCCAGCAACCCATTTAAGACCAACTTGTATGACCTTCAACCCCATCATCCACATCATATATATGTACATATATGCAGGTTGGGTCAATGCCAATTTTATAACCCCAAAAAATACTAATTACCCTCAATCGGGCCACACACATACACACCAACAACAACCACTAACCAGGATGGACCTGTTGCGCTAGCCACAAGTTTTAGGGGGTTGTCTATACTATATATATGAGGGTACACCTGCGATTAGGTCGGGAAATCTATGCCAACAAACACCACCTAGAATAGAGAACCACCCAGAGACAGTCAAAACAAACAATACAATATATACATATATATAGAAAAAGAGAGAGCGGGGGTATGTTTATGTTATGCTTTATGAATGGGAGCGCGACTCTAACTACCACCAAGTCGCACTTTGTTTTGGTTTCTGTTGTTTTCTTTTTTTCTTTTTTGGGAAAACTCCTAAAAGTGACGAAGACGTTGTGTGGATGAGGCTGATGACATGCCGGCACATGCCATTGAACTGCAAGGTGGGTAATACGCTGCTCTTGACAGTGGTGGTGGTGGTGTCGGCGGTGGTGGTTCGGTTAAGCACATGACCAAGAGCGGAACACAGCAGAGCACATGGTTTTTCCGTGGTGGTCGGTCGGTCGGTGCCTTATATTTGACTTGGTGGTTGCTGCCGGCTTACTCCCTGACTGGATGGGTTGATTGGGGGGCTTTTTGTACCCGGTGTCAAACGTCCTTGCACCTACAAAGGCCGTGGACGCCTTACACTGTCTGCAGTGTGTGTTGTTGTTGTGAGCGGAACCACCCCATGCGCCATGTGGCCCAGAGCCAGTGCGCCAAAGTAGGTCGTGGACATGGTCGCATTGCCGGTGGTTGCTCTGCCTTTAACTCTACACACTGCACAGCTCTGCTCTGCTGTGTTCAGTGGTGGTTCCAAAAATATATCTCTATATATACATATATGTGTGTTGGCCCAGACTTGTCTAAGGGTTACATTTTGTTTATAAACATTGCGCAAAAACAGCTGATTTTTGGCAACATCCCCCATCAAGCGTTGTGGTATGCGTGTAGGGTCGGTCACGACCAGAGCCAACCGGGCCAATACTCTGACCAGCTGACGAGCCCGGCAGAGGCTCGACTCAGTATGGCCAACTCGGGCAGGCCAACCAACACCTGCACTTCAAGTGCTTAGTCCAGACCTCAGAGGCAACAGCAGCAGCAGCAGCAGCAGCTGCTTGACCCGAACCCAGCCTGGCGGACTGAATGGCTGCGTTGCCATCTGTCGCCACGCAAAGGTACGAAGGATAATAAATGCTTCGAATGCCGGCTGCAACAAACTACCTCTGCCTCTGCCGCTGCCTTTGGCCTCTGCCTTTGCCTTTGACTGACTGCCTGCCTAGGGCAGCTGCCCGCTGTTGCATTGATTGTGACTATAGGCAACATCTGTTTTCAAATGGGAGTTCCCCTAAAAACTCGATGCGACAACTGCAACAGCAACAGCAACAGCCAGAGCAACTGCAACTGCTCCTGCTCTTGCTATGGCATGCGCCATGACCCAAAGCAGAGGACTGCCCTACACAATGCACAATGCAGAAGGCAGCATCTGCAGCAGTTGCTGATGCATTTCCATCTACAGTTGATATTTCAACTTGGCAGCTGATGGACGTCGCTCGATTGATTAGCTGCGGTTGCTGCTCAGAATACACCCATGTGTCTGTGTGTGTGCGTGTGTGCGTGTGTGTGTGCATTGAAATAGTTGAGCGATTTGTGAGCACTGTCACAATCTAGCTTCAATTGATTAATTGCAATAATTCACGTTGTCACATTAAAATTAATTAGGGGGGAGCTGTATATTGACATAAGTTAAATACATATGTTTTAGCTTTAGCTAATAAGCTTTGATGTTTGTTCTGTTTATAACAATTTGGGTTCAATTTAAAACAGAAATAATAAATTAAATGTTTTGATATATTGCAATAAAAAAAAATCGAGACAAATTTGAACTTTAGACTCGATATTACAGTTTTATTTTCCCAGACTCAAACCATACTGAGCTATTAATAGGCAGCTGGGTTTTAACAAACAATTCAATAACTTTTTATAAACAATATTTCTCAGTATCTAAACAAAGAAGAGGCTATGGAACAGACTATCCAATATTACAAAGATATCAAACTCTTTAATTCACATTAACATTAGTTATGCATATGCGATTCCTTATAATCGCAGCTGCTTGGCTTTGAATATTTATTTGGGTTTTGGTGTCCACAAAGTACAAATGGATGCGAAGCGTAACGTTTCCACCAACAAAATTGTATATGCTGGTTAGGCAGCATTAGCAGCTGTCCGAGCTGCATCACCTGCATGAGCCCCCCAGCAAAAAGGAGCTCGCTTTTCAGTCCCACCAGACAGTAGGCAGGCAGCCAGCATATGAATATCAGAGATAACAAGGTACAGCAATGTTTTAAAACCAGATACGCTCCAGACGCAGCTTTTCGAGCAACTGTAACTCAATACGTGCACAGGGGCACGATCGCCCCAATTGAGCGAGGAATAGGACTCCAGCAAAAAATTTAAAAATATGGATGGAAAAAAGTTTCAAATTGCATTCCCAACTTGTTTTCGGAAAAACCGGTGGCTCACACACAGGGCGAGCGATAGAGGGGAGAGAAAGAGCAAGAGGTTACTGGGCGTTGGCAGGACAAGGTATTCAAATCGAAGCGATCGTTCCACAGAGATTACATACAAGTTGTCTGGCAAAAAATAAAAGAAAAGAAAAGAAAAGAAAAAGATAACAGTTACAACATTTGAGATTTCCGTTTAGGAAGTGCAATAAGGAAAAAGAGACTGAGCAAGAGAAGAAAAGACAAGGACTGAGCAGAGCTGAAGGCAGAGAGAACAAAAATCACGCACATCCGAGCGACAAATCCTGTCGCAGCTGCGCGTGTGCATCCTGTGAAATGTTTGCGCAGGCGTACATTGAACTTTGCTTGGGTGTCCTGTTCCCAGCCCCTCTCTTTCTCTCTTTCACTCTACTCGCTGTGTGCTGCTCTGTCTGCAGGTAGGCCGCAGACACAGACATCTTTAGGACCCGAGCTCGAATTCGAACTCGAGCTCTGGCTCAAGCTGCGCGGAGCAGATGTTTCTCTGGCGCTGTCTTTGTCGCAGGTCAGTTGTCGACTGGGCTAGCCTGGACGTGGGCCTTTGTTTCATTATCCTGCGTCGTTGCCCTGCATCGCTGCTTAAGGGTTGTCTACGCATGTCAATAACTTTTTTCTGCTTTTCAAACATTTGTTTGACGCTTTGTTTACACCGCGAGCCGAGGCGCGTTTGTTTGATCAGAAGAAGTCATTAACACCGCGATAGCTAAGCAGCTGTCGTCTTCAATTTCAGGGCGTGGCCAACTCAAATATCACTAAATGAAAGACTACAAACTATCTTAGATTAAAGAAAAGTTTAAAAGCTGTTTTAATTATATGTATACCAAAATATTATAATATTATTACATTACACTTGATCCTTATTTTTTAGTTTTTATTGGTTAGTTCTAATGATATAATAAACTAACAAATTATCTCTGATAGACTATTCAACAGATACATATGTATATAATGGTTTTCCATTACATTAAGAACAAATGATCTTGAAATACTTAATTTGATATATGATTTTCCTATTATAAAAATCTCAACTTTTGTTTTCCCTTCTTTGCAAATAAATGATTAAGAAGTAAAATTCATTTAACAAATATGTGCTCTATATATAATATAATATATAAAACTATCGTCATCCGCAAAAACAAAAATTTATAAATTTCTGATATATGTATTTCACAACAAATCAATTCAAAATTTGATTTGCAATTTAATGTGTTATCGTAGGCCGACAGACGTACAGACTTTGCATAGTAATTAGTATATAACATATCTCAGTGCAAGCAATACATATTTATCTTAAGTTGCCAAAAAATAAAATAAAGAAAATAAACTGCAATTTGCACAGCCGCAGCTCAAATTACGCATTGACCGGCTAAAAAAGAATATAGGAAACCCAAAAGAAAAAGGCGAAGGAAAGAGTGGGCCGCAAAGAGAGCTGTCAATTAGGTTCGACAATGCGGCTCGCTGCACGGCACAAAGGTAACTTGAAAAATCGATTTTGTGCAAAACCTGACTGGATTGCACTTTATTTTCAAAGCTAATTGAGAAAAACTCACCTTTAATTAAGAAGTTGCTGCACTTTTTTCTTACATGCTGTGCGGCTCGTCAGTTGTTATCGATAAAAAATGTTTTCTACAAATTCGCACTAGTTTGGGGCTCAGAACACAAATCCAACAACAAACGGCGTACGTGACCGAGTTCACAATAGACGTGTATATGCGGTTTATTTACAATAGATCAGCTCACCCTGCAGGGCATGCCTGAGTGTGGGTGTCCACATGTGTGTGAGTGTGTGCTAGGCTGTCTCCGTTTCTGTTTACTGTGTTATCGCTGCCTTCATAAAAATTCCACTATATTTGTTTTTGTGGTTCCCAATCAGTATCTACATATACATATGTATACAACTGCACTACTCAATTGAAGGGACGCGTTTATCTGTGGTGTCGCTGTCCATTGGCATTTCTGCGGCATATTCTGCATACAACACTTGTCATTTGGATTTACACTCTTGCAGCTTTTCAGATTATGTAGTCACACACTTGACAATGAACTGTTACAAAATACACAGAAACTGCAAAAATCTTTGCTAAATTTAACAAAACACATTGAAAGAACTAGAGCTGCACCACATGCGATAAAACGATTCAGGTATCGATAGTACTTCGAGTACTTTGTAGTGCTATATATCGATACTATCTGGGGAAATAACTGACTGCGCTGGTCACACCTTTTGCACACGTTTTCATCTGTGAGTGCAATTTGCATGAGGAGCTTCAAAAGTGAGTTTACCTTTATTAATACGTACATTGCATCAGCAAAAACAATAACAGCATCACATTATTTCGCATTACAATAGCTCAGCTATAAACACGAATAAGCAGCATGCCGGAACAGGAACAACCAAACAGCGCCGATTCGCCAGCCGGTGATGGAGGCCCACCAAAGACGGCCAAACAATTGGAAAAGGAGGCGAAGAAAGCTGAGAAATTAGCCAAACTGCAGGCCAAGTTGGATAAAAAGGCGTCAGCAGCACCAGCGGCAGGCGAAAAGAAAGAAAAACCTGAGGTAAGTGTCTGTGCTACGAATTGTCATAGCTTACTCCGATTGACGTTGTACTTGCAACAGAGAAGAGCAACGTGTAGAGTATTTCGGCACTCGAATGACTCATGCACGGATGTGTAGTTACTTCAACTCATTTCAATTTAACTCCATTAATAGTAATTGCGTAAATCGTAAACATTGCAGAAAAGTGAAAGGTAATTACGCTGCTATTGTTATGCCGTGTATATAAAAATGTGCAAAATGGGTATGCTTAATTTGTGAGAAGGTTCGTAACTGGCAATAGTAAAAGTATCGTAAAAATATAATACTTTTAATTCAAATAATACATGTTATTGAAAGAGAACTGTTGTTGCAATAAAACTATTTTCATTGGGTATGATAAATTGTATTATATGTATGTTGCAACAAGTATTTAGGTCAGGAAAAAAATTCGATTCTTCTGGAGCTACAGGGTATTTTTAAGCCCACCTTCCAACTTTCATATGTTACGTTATTGCTTGGTTCGGTGAAAGTTACAATCCCGCTTTTGTTATTTTACAGAAACGCACCAAAGAAGTCAAAGAATCGGCAGTTTATACGGCCAGCACAGCTCCTGGCGAAAAGAAGGATATCAGCGGAGCACTTCCCGATGCATACAGTCCACGCTATGTGGAGGCCCAGTGGTACAGCTGGTGGGAGAAGCAGGGGTTCTTCACACCAGAATATGGCGTACGTGTAAAAAGATATTCTTTTTAAAGTAATTTCTAATTAGCTTTCCCTCAGCGCGATTCTATTGATGCACCTAATCCGAATGGGAAGTTCATCATGGTCATACCACCTCCGAATGTTACGGGCTCCCTTCATTTGGGTCATGCCTTGACCAACGCCATTGAGGATGCCATCACGCGCTATCACCGCATGAAGGGACGCACGACATTGTGGGTGCCGGGCTGTGACCATGCGGGCATAGCCACGCAGGTGGTGGTAGAGAAGCTACTTTGGCGGGAGGAAGGCTTGTCACGGCACGATCTGGGGCGTGAAAAATTCATTGAGCGCATATGGGACTGGAGACGTGAGAAGGGTGGTCGTATCTATGATCAACTAAAGGCACTGGGCTCTTCCTACGATTGGACGCGCGTAAACTTTACCATGGACCCGAAGCTGTGTCGCGCTGTAACAGAGGCTTTTGTGCGTCTGCACGAACAGGGAGCCGTCTATCGTAGCTCCCGCTTGGTGAACTGGTCGTGCTCACTGCGTTCCGCCATCTCAGATATTGAAGTGGACAAGGTGGAACTGCCGGGCCGTACATTCCTGAGCATCCCGGGCTACGATGAAAAGGTGGAGTTCGGCGTGCTCATCAAGTTCGCCTACAAGGTGGAGGGCAGCGACGAGGAGATAATTGTTGCCACCACTCGCATTGAGACCATGCTGGGTGACACGGCTGTGGCCGTGCATCCACAGGACGAGCGCTACAAACACTTGATTGGCAAACATGTGGTGCATCCGTTCTGCGATCGCCGCCTGCCCATTGTCAGCGATGAGTTTGTGGACATGAACTTTGGCACGGGCGCCGTTAAGATAACTCCCGCGCACGATCCCAATGACTACGAGGTGGGCAAACGCTGTAATCTGCCCTTCATTACCATATTCAATGATGACGGCTTCATCATTGGCGACTATGGCGAGTTCACGGGACTCAAGCGTTTCGATTGCCGAAAACGGCTGCTGGAGAAGCTTAAGCAATTGGGACTCTACCGTGAGACACTAAACAATGCCATGGTTGTGCCCATTTGCAGTCGTTCCAAGGATGTGGTGGAGCCGCTCATCAAGCCGCAATGGTATGTCAGCTGTGCTGATATGGCTGCCGCCGCCACGGAAGCAGTGCGGTCTGGTGAGCTAAAGATTTTGCCGGAGCATCACACCAAGACCTGGTATCATTGGATGGATGGCATACGGGACTGGTGTGTCTCGCGGCAGCTCTGGTGGGGTCATCGCATACCCGCCTACCATGTGAGCTTTAATGATGCCACTATTAAGGCCAGCACGGTGAGCATTAAGCTTAATTTATTCGCTTCAAAAAATAAACATTCTCCTAATTTCGCTATACAGCCCGATGATGAACAGTATTGGATTGTGGCACGTAGTAAAGAGGAGGCCTTGAGCAAGGCGGCCACACGCTTTGGCGTGGACGCCAGCAAAATTGTGTTGCAGCAGGATGAGGATGTGCTGGACACCTGGTTCAGTTCGGGTCTGTTTCCGTTCTCCGTGTTCGGCTGGCCGGATAACACGGCAGATTTGCAGACGTTCTATCCCACGTCCCTATTGGAGACGGGCCACGACATACTTTTCTTCTGGGTGGCGCGCATGGTCTTCTTCGGCCAGAAGTTGATGGGAAAGTTGCCTTTCAAGGAGGTATATCTGCATCCAATGGTACGCGATGCTCACGGACGCAAAATGTCCAAATCGCTGGGCAATGTTATCGATCCCATGGATGTGATTCATGGTATTTCACTAGAGGGTCTGCACAAGCAACTCATTGGCTCCAATTTGGATCCGCGTGAGATTGAAAAGGCCAAGCTGGGTCAGAAACAGGACTACCCACAGGGCATACCCGAGTGCGGGTCGGATGCGCTGCGCTTTGCGCTGTGTGCCTACATCACGCAAGCTCGTGATATTAATCTGGATATTAATCGCGTGCAGGGCTACCGATTCTTCTGCAACAAGCTTTGGAATGCCACGAAGTTCGCCCTGCTCTACTTCACCGGCGATGAGCTCTACAACACCCAGGTGACAATCTCTGACCAATCGAATCAAATGGACGCCTGGATTCTGTCCCGATTGGCCGCCACCATTGAGGCATGCAATGCAGGCTTTGATTCCTACGATTTCGCGGCTGTAACCAGTGCCTGCTATGCCTTCTGGCTGTACGATGTGTGTGATGTGTATTTGGAGTGTCTCAAGCCCATCTTCCAGAGCGGCAATGCCGAGCAGCAGGCTGCAGCTAGGCGCACCTTATATGTGTGCCTGGACTATGGCCTACGTCTGCTCTCGCCATTCATGCCATTCATTACCGAGGAGCTGTTCCAGCGGCTGCCAAGGGCGGACAGCACGCCTAGCATTTGCGTAGCCAGTTATCCAAGTAAGAAACAGCCATGCATAATCAACATAATCGAATTATATTTAATGGCCTTTCATTTCCACAGCGAATACCAGCTGGCGCAACCCTCAGGTGGAATCGGATGTGGAATTCGTACAGAAGGCAGCGCGTGTTATACGCTCCGCTCGATCCGACTACAATTTGCCCAACAAGACCAAGACGGAAGCCTATATCGTGTGCACAGATCCAGCGCCCAATGCGATTCTCAAGCGTTATGCCAGCGACTTGGCCACTATTGCCTACTGCTCCACTGTGGCATTCGATACTGCACCGCCCGCTGGCTGCGCCATACTCACCATCTCGGGACAGTGTGAAGTGCATTTACTGCTCAAGGGTCTGATCGAGGCGGACAAGGAGATTGCCAAGCTGCAGAAGAAACGCGATCAACTGGAACAGACCGTCAGCAAACTCAGCCAGGCCATTCAGGCCTCCGACTACGCCACCAAGGTTCCTGCCGAGGTGCAATCGGCCAACGACACAAAGCTAACCGAATCCCGTACTGAAATCGAACGCATTGCTGCTGCCATAGAGACGCTAAAGCTAATGTGAGGCAACTAATCTCTGGCTGCACAGTCTGAGCTGCATTTTTGTTGATATTCTAATAGACGCTTGACTATACTCGCTTAAAAAAAAGAAACCAACGGAAAAACTGCAATGAATTTCTGTTTCTTTAAACCTTTTTTATTAATAGCTACAATTTATAAAATATGTGCTAATTTATCAAATGCAAATGATTTTTAAAAGAGAACTGAATGTTTGAATATTTTTCTATTTTCAATATACAAATCAGTTAACAATTTATTACATATTTTACCTTGTTCTACCGCTGTCCGTCCGTTTGCTTATTCATCATTATATCCTTATGAGTCTTGAAATTCGGAATATATTTATTGTATACTCATCTTTAAGCTCGTCTTATAGTCTTCAAATTTTCGCCATCCGCCCAGTAGGGTGTGGCAAATCGAAAAATGCATTTGAATTTCTGGATGTTATGTCAGAAATGCTAGATAAGTATATAGTTGAAATATGAAATGTAAATATATTCGCGTTGACAATCCAAGATCAGTAAGATGAAATCACAATCATACCATCTGTAGTTCTACATCAAGAACTAAAGTGCTGTTGATCTACTGTGCATGAGTGTTCTGGAATCGGTAGCGCCTAACTGTAATGTTATTACTTCTTAGGGCACAGCAATGTGATTAAGTTTTGTAAACTATTTAAAATCAATTCATGGCTCTGTGAACGACATAGATTCTTTTGGAACGAAATATATCTACGGAATTGTTCTCAGTACCTCAAGACCATGGCTCAATTCCAGCGCTCTATTCGAGGGCTGCATTGAGTCCTTAGCTAGACGCGAAGCTGTGTCTGATACAAACGGAAGAATGTTCTCCGTTTATTCGAACAGTACTTCAAGCGCCCATTGCCCAGCCGGCACCCGCGTGGAGGGTTCGGTCTGAGGATTTTTGCCAGCCAACCCATTTAGCCCGTATTATAATGATGTGATGATCATTTTCAATGAGTCTACAACAAAATGTGTAAATTTCAAGCAAATCTAGGATAATAAAACATTGCAGGATGTCAACCAAATCAGAAATAAATAAATATATCTGTAGGTTTTTTTTTTTTTTGGCAGAAGTGTAAGATACCTAAAGATGAGTTTCGGCTTAAAAAAGTAAAAAAGAATTGCTTAAATCCGTAATGTGAGTTAAAAGTATTACTTAAGGGTACCGTGAGGTAATCCATATATAGATTTCTTAAATCTAACAGACTAAAGGTTGAAAACTATTCTGATATCAGCCAATTTGCTTAGGCTTAAAGTAAAACAATATAATTTCTACAAAGTATTTAAATGAAGAGGAGCCATACTAATATAGACCTATGTATAATTAGGTATCAGGTTAAGTATTATATCAATTTACCCGGTGAGCATTCCATAGATCCAGATTGGAAGAGACATACCTCCGGGGCCTATTTGACATGCATGTTATCAAACCACCAGTTAAACTTCCAGTTAAAGTCGAGACTTACCTCGAGTGGTGCACCACCAATGCCGCCCATAGAGCTGGCCAGCAGCAACAGAAGAAAGGCCACTTCCTTTTTCCCCAATGGAGCCATTATATACATGGTAAACGAAAGCTCAGTCCCTTTTGTATCCGGATATCTTAATGCAGCAGAGCACAATCCACAGCGGGATGTAGAAAGAAACTGTGGCACTTTATCGGACTACGGCACATTTTATACCATTTGCTTGGCTCCCAGAAACAGGGTGACCCACCCAATATGTGCGAATAGTTGGAGCGGAGCAGAACGAAGCAAACCGAGGGGAGAGCGGGAATATCCCATATGACAAAGTGGGCAGCGTTTTCCTTGATGCCGCACTTGCACCATATTTCAAATAATTTGTGGTAAATACTCCAGCAAACACAGAAGCAGAGTGCGTCTGGCCGAGATTTAAGTAAACATAAGCGCATTAGGGGCATATGTTCAATTTGATTACGTGTGCGGCGGCTGCGGCCGTATAGTGTGTGTGGCCGTATAGTATTGGTTAAGTTAGTGCTACTGTCTTCCAGTCTATTAATAGACCAGTTTGAGGTTAGTCGTCAGAGATAGCGCAGTTAACCCTAATTCAAATAATACGTTATTCTGTGACGTAGTTGATATGCGGCGCAAATGATACCAAAGGGACACAAATGCCAAGGCTCTTCGACTTCGAGGCTTCAGTTATTCAAGAAATGAATGAATGAATGATGAACAGATTCTCTTTAAACGAAGTCCCCGTAGAATTACTTATGCTAAGTACAATTTTTAAGAGTTTTCCCTTATAGACAAATACTTCAAAAGTCTATTTTACGCGTGCAGTTGTACATACATATGCATGTATGTATGTATATATGTACATCTGACAAAACTAAAATAACGGCTGGAAAATTCACAAATACATCGTGCTAAAAAGCACGCTTTTGACTGTACGCATAGAATAAAACGATGAATGCGTGCACCTGTATGCATTATAGAAAAAACGCCCTGACCCATTTGTTAATTGACCAAATATATATGTATGTATGTACTTACAAGTTCTGAATTAACAGAATTTAATGAAACTCTTAGCATATGGTCTACATTGCCATTGAATTTTTACCTTTCATAAAAGTTAACAACTCATTCAAATGGCTGCATTTAAAGGTGAACTTAAAAGGGGAATTCGGAAACAATTTTGAGTCGACTCTCGTTATTTCAAACCTGCGATGTTTCGAACCTCTCAATTATTCAAAGTGATGAAAAGAAAAACGATGTGACAAAGGAATTTAAGATTCCACTCAGTACTCTCTCAACAATAATAAACTGATGAAACAGCATATCCGGCACTTGTTCTCCTTAAGAAAATGATTGAAAAGTCTGAGCAGCAACACTGCGCTAAGAAGCAAACCCGTCTAAATGAGGTCTTTTCAAAGATTAACTGTTTTGAACGTACATTACGAATATGTAAAATATCAGCAGTTAAATAAAGCCCTTGACAGCTCGAAGTCAAATTCAAATCAGATAGATGCACAAATTGTAAATTCCAACTTTAGAAGTTGGTCCAGCTTGTGGACATTCATATGTACTTCACACATACACACGTATATATGTATGTACATACATGCATAAATAATCATGGTTGCACAGCAGTAAAAGACCATATCTAATTCATATTATATATTTTCATTTCAGTACACTAGCAAATGAGTTTACTGAATTCTTTGGAATACATTAAAATTTAAGTGGGCCACGAAATTCAAATGTGCTGTTTACAAAGCCAGGATACGTAAAACTATAGTTTTCATTGCCAAAATGCCGGCAGAAGGTAAATCTACAATTCGCACAGGCAGCAAGAGTTGCTTTCAGTTTTTCAGAACAGCTTGCAAAACATTCTGTTAAGTTAACAGTGTGACGTCACCTTGATGTAAAGTCGGACACTTAGCACTAGACACACTTAAAGCCAGTAGAAAAGATAAAAGCGTTGCGTATAATTAAAATAATAGCAATTATTTTTAATTAAAAAAAGATAATTGTTTGTACATTTAGTTTTGTATTTAATAATTTAAGTCAATAAATAAACAAGACGTGTTTTATTTTGATAAAGCAACCAGATCTCTAACACAAATCTGATTGATTTCGAATGTATGTATGTATGTAAATGGCAATAAATAGATCTGATTAGGCAGTATATATGTACATATGAGGTATATGCATAATTTACCAGGTGAGACGTGTGGCGTGATCCGTCTTGCGCTTTGACATTTTAATGTAGCCCAAAAATTGAAGTTCGGCCACAGCGCGAGTAAAGCGAGCTCTAAACAAGGAAAGGCAAATCAATTTGATAATATTTGGACATAACTATATACTTATTTAATTTACTCACTGAATCTGTGGATCGATCTGGTCCTGGGGCATTTCGTTCTCCTCTTGCTCGTCGCCAGTCCGCAGAACGGAACGGAACGCCTGCAGCCAGTCGAATAGATTAATCATGCGACCGCACTCCAAGTGCAATTTGTAGACCACCGACAGGTCGGGCATGGTGCTGGCCAGCTGCGACTGTTCCTGCAGCTCGCAGCATTTGCATTGCATATAGAAGTGCGGATTATTGAGGGCCGTGTGCAGTGCGGCACGAGGGGCTCCAATGATATTACGACGCACCGTCGCAATATCACTGAAGACGTAGATTTCGTGGAGCGGCGGTGCCTGCGGCAGCGGACGCAGATGGGCAAGCACCAAATCCGACTCAATGAGAGCCAAAATCTTATTGAGGGCGCGGCTAAACTCCGACGTGGATTGCTGTTTGTCCTGTTTGCTGCGCAACAGCAGCTGCGCCTTCAGCTCCTGGCGGGAGGCAACCTGCGTGAGGTCGCTCAATGCAGCACCCTCTGTTGGCGATTCGGCTTCAGTGGCGGCTGTTTGCATCTCCATGGTGGCCAGCTCAACATCATTAAGCAACTGTTTGAGCTCTTGAAGCTTTGCTCGCATCAAGTCCGAGCACGCATCGCCCAGCTCTAGAGGAGCTATCTGCTCGCTGAGGAAGAGCTCAGTGCGCGCAATACACTTGCCTAATTTGGCCACAAACTCGGCCTTGGACATAAAGCTGAGCATCTGCCAGCATTCCTTGTACTCGGGCTGTTCGCTGATGGGCTTGTTTAAGCAGTTCACATAGAGCTCTCGCCGCAGCCTGCCCAGCGGACAGCGTGGCAGATCGCCCACAAGTTCCGTGAAGAACTCCAAGCAGCAGCGAAAGAGCATGAAGTGCAGCAGGCAATCGCGAAGGAGCTGCGGCAGCTTCTTCTTCAAGTAATCGTCGTCGGTGAGCACGGCTATGATGCGTTTGCAATCGTTGATCTGCTCCACATAGGGGCGAAAAGAGGGCAGACGTCGTATGGTCTCCATGTCCTCATGCGTCAGCTGCTTAATGCGCACCAGAGCCTGGCTATAGCTGGTGCATAGGGCGTAGGCATTGCCGGCAAAGTAGTGCTCCATGAGGCAGTACTTGAAGCCCTGTATGAAGCCGTGTATAGAGAAGTCGTAGTAGAGAAAGATGTGCGTCAGAAACTTGAACGCTTTGCCGGACAAATGAAACACATACTTCGGCGAGAGCAGCACCTGGTCGAGCAGCTGGAAGACAAGTGAACATACATAAGTGACATGAATAGCTGACAGGAAGTCTCTGAACTGTACCTCATTGAGCCCCGTGGGTGCAGCCTGGGTCTGAAATACTCGCAGCTTGATCTTACTGCTCACGTGGTAGGGCAAAGTGCTGTGCACCGCTGTCATGGCGGTGGCTACTCCCAGCACTAGAACGAAGGGCAGGCGTCCGCATTGAGCGCTGAGTATCAGAATGAAGTCTTGAAGTACGCTCGGATTGAAGCACTCGAAATCCGGCAAAATAACAACCAAAGCTCCTTGCTTATCCCTGCCAGCATAGTTATTTGCGTACCATGAATGCAGATGCTTCATGGTGCATTGCGTGCGACGCAGACGTTTGCGGTCCCGCTCGCGTCCCTCATCATCATCCCCTTCATCTAGATCCACGGGCTCAGACTGGTCGTCTATCAGATTGTATACCATGGACTCCACCGCCGCTTTCAAAGTGGTGCAATCTCGCGATTGGAGCACACAGACCCGAGCCGCCTTTTGAGTATGAAGACGCTGCGTGAGCGTCTCGAATTGCTTCAGATGATCGGGCTGGTTGATGCCTGTCAGCAGCGCCGCTGTAGGCAGCACTTCACAACTGTCGATGTTGTCAGTCCGGTCTCCAGTCACAAAATCCATCAGTTCCTCGAGCGTGCGTGCATTGCTCGCCATTTGCAGCTGCACTATGTGACTATGGATCTGGCTCCAGCACTCAGAGTAGGCAGCATAGAAAGGTTGGCTGGTCAGCTCCTTGCCCAGCAGACTGGTGGTTGTGACAGAGCGTTTTCTTTTGCTGGGCGTTCTTTTATTGGCGCGTGTCGCGCCATTCTTGTATACAAAACAGCCCTAAACAAATATAGGGAACATTGTCAATATGCAAAGCCTACATGTTAATGGCTTACCTTCGAAACAGATATGGTTGGATCCATGGCTCTTGCTTAAATGAACTCTGTTCTGTTCTCTGTAATATTGCAAAATATAAAAACAATTGCTTATGTCAGCTTTGTGCCAATTAAAGTTTATTCGCAGTAATATCAACAACAACAACAAAACACTATATGGAAACAGCTGCAGCGCGCCAGAATTTCGAAACGCGTGAAGTTGGCTGCCACTTAAATAAATGCTGCCCATCAACTGTATGTAATCGACAATCAATTTAACAGAGCGCGCAAATTCAAACCAAATCATGTGATATGTTGTGCCTCATTGCGAGAAGTATTAAGAGGTTGTGGCTTATGGGTATCCAATCTTGGTATATCCCAAAAAGAATTACACATATCACTCCACTTAGGAGCAAGTTGAAAAGTTAATAGATACATTAGCAAGAAATCGTAGAACAATATAAGCGCAGCCAATAGATAGTCATTGTCACGAATTTCAGCGAAGCGTCCACCATTGATGATTTGGGCGTGATACATTATAAACTGTAAATTGCATAATTTCGCTTATTATATATAATAAAATTCAATATTCAAAAGCTCTTACAGTAACGATGCTGCAAAGGACGAGCACACAGTATACATAAAAGGAATATGGCACATTCGCGACGAGATGAAGCATTAGAAAGTACATGGCTCCAATTATGCAAATAATTCCAAACACAACAAGTACCACAATATCCAGAGTTAAGTCGTGCTGCAAGGTCTGCAAATTATACTACGCATAATATGAATATTTAAATACTTGCTTACTGGAATGAAGGTGCCCAATAAAATGAACACCACCAGCACAATGGCCCATATCACGTAACTCAATAACAAATGATATTTATAATGACGCACAACTAACGACGTTACGCCCACGACAATGCATTCAAACTGTTAGACAATAAGATAGGCTGAAGATAATTATATAAATTAATTGCAACTTACTATGAGTATGGCAACTATCCAATTAACGGGCGTAAAGAAGCGCAAATCTTCGAAGAATATAAATAAAAGTATGAGCAGTAAGCTGAGTACGAAGAATATAATGCCAAGCCAGTAATTTTTAGTGAAATATTTATTCGTTTCCTCACTGGATAAGGAATAATTAATAATGTATGACATTAATAGAAATTGCTTGCAATAATTACTTACAATATATGAAACATATACCATTGCACCATAGCGAGCAGTAGAAAGCATGCTGTTATCGAATATGTAATGCAAGCAAACCTTTGGCGCTCAAGCTTGTAATAATATGGGCGCGATTGCAGATCGGCCATTACATCGGTTGCCAATATATGTACATATGTATTTGTGTGTGCACGTATAAAATATAGTTTTTAACTGTGATACTAAATTCTTGTTATGACAGTGAAGTAAATGTTCAAATTGATACAACAGCTGATACAATTTTCAGTGCTACCCATAAACGCAGAATTGCTTACAGAATGTCTGCGATTCAGCGCTAACCAGCACTGTACGCATTTCGCGCATTAAGACTGTTTTTATGCATTTCATAAAATATTCGCGAATGTTTATGTAAAATGCTAGAGGAGGAACTCGATATTTATGATGATTTGGATCAATTCCAAGAAGCTGAAACGAAAGTAAGTATATTTCCGCGTTGAGTTGAACGAAATTAATTGAATTCGTCACTAGAAATGCAAAGAATTGGAAGCCTGGGAGGCGAAATACAACGCCGCAAGGCTCGAAATTGAAAGTTTGCAGGCGGAGAACAAAACACTTGCCAAGAAAATCAGGACAATGGAGGTGAATTTTCAAAATCTACTGGACACGGCCAAAGCAGAAATAAAGCGCAAGGACGCACAAATAATACAGCTGCGCAAGGAGTAAGTAGCTAAGGCGGTACTACCATCTCAGTAATGGGTGATCTTTCATTGCTTCCTCGTATTATGTTCTGTTATATAGGAAAGATGATATTTGCTTTAGACGCAAGCAGCCGCCCAACCTGGGGCTGCCCAGGTCTCACATACCGCCTTCGACCGAGCTGCAGCAACACCAGCAGTCGAAACGCTTTAAGCGCGACGAAATGGCAGACAGAAAAACTGAAAACGAAATCGCATTCAATAAAAAGAACGAGAACTGCGATGAAAAGACAACGAAACATGATGATCCAGAGACGAAGCGACATCAGGCAGCGCCACCTATTGAGCGGGATGGGAAAAAAAGAGAGAGGCAAGACAAACGGGAGCAGCCCTTGTGGTCGAATCCCACAGCAAAGGTTCCGTGGTCAGTGCAAATGAGGAACACACACGACAGAGATCGCGAAAAGCAGCGAGAAAGATATCGAGATCAAGATAGAGATCGAGACCGCACAAGAGGCAGGAGTCGACGTCACAGTCGCAGCCGCAGTCGCAGTCGCTTCCGAAGTCGTAGCCTCAGCCGAGAGCGTGATAAAAGCCGTAGTCAGAGACACAGTTCTAGAAGCAAGGATCAAAGAAGAAAACGTTCACGCTCACGATCACGATCACGATCACAATATCGTTCACGTTCACGTTCGACTAACCAAACAAGCAGCAAGAACAGGTAAGCTGAATAATTTCAAATAACAGATTACATGGCAATATTTACCTGCTTCTAAAGTCACCTATTCCGCTTAAAGTAAACGTAACAGCTCCCGAGAAACCGAGAGGCCCAATGCTAAGTCCACAACCCAAAGTAAGCGTAACAAACAAGGGACGATGGATACACTCTTTGGCAGCACGCCCACACAAAACAGTCCATCAAATGATGGCAACCGCTGCGTAGACAGCCAAAAGGTGATGGAAAATCTATTAGCCAATGTGGGCCCGTTTACACCAATAGAGCTATACACCCCGCAAAGCCAAATTGAAGCCAAAGAAGTGCAACAAACTCGCGAGCTGATTGGAAAAGAAAAGCAACTTTTGGTGGAAGACATTGATAACTATTTCGAGAGCAATATTGAGAAGATAAAGAAAATACCCCAAAAAGCTGAAACAAATGAGGCTTGCCCCCCCGCTGAGATAAAAATAAACAAACAGGTGCCAAGACAGCATACCTTAATAAATGACGCCGAAACGAAACTAATGGAAAACCTTGGAGAGTCTAAAATGAGCACGGTGGAATTAGTAAATGAAACAGACAAAAAACGAAATAAAAACGCGAGAGAAAATGCCGAAAATAAAGCGAAAATCAATACCTGCCGACAAAAAGAATCGATAACCGAAAACAAGGTTGTAATAGAAAAGCCAAATATTGTAAAAGTGGTGGATGACATTATTGTAAATGATGCAGCTGTCCATCAGTGCATACCAGGCTTGGACTTCATAGCCAGAGAGCAGCAACGAAAATTCGATACTTATAGTGCCATGGACAACGGTCACATCCCCCACATGGACTTAATCAGTGATCAGGAAAAATTAAATGCAATGGATAAAGCACAAGCAAGTAAACTTATTAGTTTAGATTTAAAAAAGCACGAAACGATGGAAGTAATTGAAGCAAATGAACACATACACGCTTACGGCCTGAGTTTAGGCGATCAGGAAAACTTAACTGATGTGAATGATGCACAGGGCTTAAATTCTGAAGAGGTTGCAGTGGAAAATGTGGATACGAAATCTCATGAAAGATTAAAGGGCTTAGAAATTTCAATTGAAGATGGAAGTTCGATGGCAGAGGCTGCGAATGATCAAGCATTCAAAGCGGACTTGAATTCGCGAAAAGTAGAAAAAGTAAAAAAGAAGCAGAAGAAAAAACATGGAAAGGCAAAGTTGGATAATGGACTTCAAAGGAAGATAGCTGAAGAGGTGGATACTATAAATAGAGATGAACCTGTTACCAATCTAGTCTCACACTCTGATTTGAAATTTGAACAGGAACTGGATGGCGAAAAGGGAGCTATAAAACTTGTGGATGCAGAAATGCGTAAAAGCACATCCGATATGGACGCTTCAGGGGAAACTGATTTCTCAAAAGACGAAGAAATGGCGGATCTGGTATTAGGTGTTGAAGAGCTGACAAATGAAGCAACTGACAGTAAAATGACTGCTCAGAACGATGATAATCAGAAAGTTGGAAATCGTACCATAGATAAACTCGATGTGGAGTCAAATGAAGCCGATAAACAAGACTGTGTAACTGCTGAGCAATCGAAAAGCAATACAAATGAGGCCTTTGTGACAGATAAAACTGAAGTCATTAAAACAAAAACAACAAATTGTGACAATTCGCTTGAGCCGGCAACGAATATCTGTCATCAGGAAAGCCGACAAAATATGGAGACCACAGGAAAGTGCATAGTAAACGGGCCCATTATGAGCCAGGAGCCAAATCCTCGTCAATTGGCCGAGGAGAATTTAAAGACGCCTAAGCGGCCAGTGCGCAGCATGGAAAGCATTCAAATAATTGAGGACATACGCTTGCCCATCAAGATGGACATTGAGAACATTGCCGTCAAAGTGGATGGCTCGAACGAGGAACAGAACCATACAGAAGACCTCAACTCAAATATGGGAGAGGCAGCGCTGGCAGCATCTGTTGTCAATCAGAATGAGAGTAAGTCAGCAACTATTGTTGCTGTCAACGAGACAATTCCACCGAAGCTAACAGTTGGGGCGGCCACTGTCATGTACGCCCAGCCGGACTCTACCAAGACAGACCACAGTGAAGACGACGCTACACTCGAGGCGACAATGAATGAGCTAATATCGGCTAAGCCGCAGGAGAGCTATCCGAACTTGTGCCTGGAAACAGACACCATCGAGATGGCACTGAAGCAGCTGCATCAGACTTCGTGTCAAGGGGAGGACCAACCGGACGAAACGGCTGTCACGTCCACCTCGATGAAGGGTGGACAAACGCCCAAGCAGGATCTCGTTCAAATTCTTATGCAATCCCCAATGCAACAGCCAGCGGAGCCCAGCCCACTAAAAAAGAAAAATCAAATCAAACAGGTCGGGGAACGAAAGATCAGAAAACGGAAATCGCCAGGCAGCGTAAATGTAGACAGTCTCACACCAGACCAACGTAAGCAAACGCCGCTGAAGAAACGCCCCAAAGATCTAAACAACGAACGCATAATTAATAATGCCGATCCTTCTATACCGCCAACACCACCAGAGGTGCCACCAGAGGTAGCAACGACAGCGAAGCCCTCGCAGCAGAACGTGACCATCGATGAAACCATGAATGCCAGCAGCCTGGACCAGAGTGGGACCCTCAACAGTAGCGACTCAGTCCTGGTGACCAAACGCTGCTCGTTAGGCAATAGCGACTATCAGTTCGAGCGGCTCAACGACGAGGTGGTACTCCGTGTGACACGACGTCGACGACGCCGTCCAGCAACAGCAACAGCTATAATCGAGGATAAATAAGTCCTACATATATATACATCATATTGAACTGTTAACATCAGTAAGATATCTGGCTATATGCTTACTTAAGCTATGAATATAAATACATAAATGCCTATGTAACTAGAGGAGATGCTTAACGTAATAATTTATAAATAAATGATAAAACTTGTGATTTTAGATAATAAATAATATTTTAATTGATGAACTGCTTGACAAAATTTATAAAAATTTGTATAAAATAATAAAGACTCAACTAAAGAATATAGCAATTATATATATTAAAATATTTGAATTTTTATCGCTATGCCATTTTCCCATTGAAATTATTTAATAGGACTAACATTTGAAATTCAAAATTCGATAAATCGTGCTATCGTATTTGAGTATTTGTATTTTTGGGCAAAAATTATCGATAGCAAAATGTAAACAATTGTGCGCTATTCGATCATTTCAAATCTCTTGACAGCTGATAAAAACAACTGTAAAGTAATTCTTTGGTAAGTTTTGTGCTCTAAAATATCGTGTACATTATGATAATAATTATCAATAACAAGATTCAACACAATCATTATCAATCATTTGACAGTTGTGCATAAGTAAAAAGTATGCGGTTACATCTCATTAGAAATGGGTCACAGTTAGGCCTGCTTTTCCTTCTCCTCGCCCAGCAGCAAACGCCGCACTACACGGAGCTTGAAAATGGGTACAGACAGCAGAGCACCTATGCAGGCGCCAATCCAATATACGATGATGTGCTCCAGATTGCTGTGGCCCCGGCAACCCCATTTCAGGGCCGTGGCCAGCACCGGATTGAAGTAGCCGCCGGAGAAGTTAAAGGCTGCAAGCAGGGCATAATTAAAAGCGTAAACTTTTTGAGAGGACATGGCGGCAACTGGAAGCCACATTGCAAGCGGGCGGGCACTTACCTGCCACCACTAGGCTGGTTCCGATGAAGGAGTCAATGTAACTACTAAACTTCGGCTCCTGCACGCTGATTGTCTTCGATGCGAGGCGGCACAGCAACGTGGCAACGCCCTCAATGGCAGCACCCACATAGGGACTGACCTGCAAGTCGGCATTGCACTCCTCGAAGGCGCGTCCCTTGTGCGTTTCGGCAAACTCCAGCCACCAGAAGACCTGCACAATGCGATACACACAGCAGCCGCCCATCAGCTCTGCCCAGGTGCGCAGCGCCATTTCCTTAAAACTGGTGCGTCCCTCCAGCACGTCCTCCATGTGAGTGTACGGGCAGGCGGAGGCGTCGCCCCACACCTTGCCCCACCAGATGGTCAGCAGAAACAGAAAGATGGCATAGGTGGCCACACCAAAATTGTCAGCCACTGCCAGCCCAATCAATGAATCACGTATTTAGTTTCGGGCGCTCTACACCACTTACCGATGATCAGCTCAAAGCAGCAGGCGCACAGCTCCGCCGCGGCGATCGCCTCGTTCATCAGCACCGGCACAAGACCGTCCTGGCTGAGCAGGCGCTGACTCACTCGGCGCGCAATCTGTGCTGCAGTGCAGCAGCCGACCATGAAGCCGGCGCTTATGCCCAGCGATGTCAGCGACATGCTGCCCAAACTATTTCTAAAAACGGGAAATAATGTTGTTATTATTTTGATTCATTTATTTATCCGTCCGTCCGTCCGTCTTGCGGTCTGTCCGATAATCTCACTGACCGGCGCCCACTAGGGAAATTAGGCATATCAAAAAATACTGTTATTTTCATATTTTTGGAACGTAAGTATCCAAATTTTACAGTTACTTCAATATCGGTTCGTTCTAAGAACACGCCCTCTGGGGGCGTGGCAAAAGAATATACATATGTATGTATGTATATTCGTTTTATGCAAATCATATTTACTTGTATTTATTTGTTTTTTGCTATATTTGGGTTAAGCATACTTTTTAGTATTTGTATATTATTCCTTCTGTTTCTATTATACACATCATTTATTATTAAGCTACATTTTTCGCTAATTAAAAAATACAAAATCCAATTCAAATAATCTGTGAAAACATAATAAAGATGTCAAATTTAAATTTATTTGTGCTTTTAAAAAGTTTTGATTTAATAAAAAAGATATACATTTTAAATGTAAAATTTATATATATGTATTTATAATGTCGTATCCAAGTTGGCTTTACTTTAGGGAAAAATTGATGTTCATTTAAATCATTTTACAAAACCAAATTAATTCGTTTTCTCCAAATTAAACTCAAATTGAAATATAAATTTTCAGTGTTTTTATTGTGGCTATTTTTTAATTTGTTTCGTTTCTTTCTGCATTTATAATTAATGTATATAGTGTTATTTTATTTACAGGCTGCACTTGTGAGAAATTTTGGTAAATATAATTACGCACACATACAAAGATTTTGAAAAGTATTTTCGAATTCAGCAGCACGCCAAAATCGTGCTAAAAATATTTGCAGCTTGTTAAACACATCGAACGAAATAACAAATTGTCACGAAACATCAATCTATTGTATTTAGCTTAAAACATTGATTAGCTGAACTATTATTTAATCTTTTGTTCGGCTGTTGATTTTTAAAATTTAATTCGATTTTATTCGTAGCTTCCTTATGCGCATTAGGTGCTAACTGGTTGTATGCTAAAAAACTCGTTTTCACAGTTGTTCAAAACTAGTAGATATTTTCTTCGGTCAGCATACTTTATTATTATTATTATTAATCAAATCTATAGCTTTAGCAAGGTACATACTATGTAAATTTGTGTGCTGTAACTGACCAAAAGAGACCCGCGCCCACGCGATCGTTGAAGCAACGAGCTATGCGCCGTTGTCGACTCGTACTGAGCAATAATAGTTTTGAACGCTCGGGCCTGTGTCGCTCATCGTTGGATCTATTATTAAACAATGCTCAGTGCTCAGCGTATGCTCTTTTTATAAAAATTCCAAGCACGTAGCTTATGTGTGGGATCTCAAAAGCTCAGCTAAAAGATTGAGTGTTTAACTATTTAAAGCTTTGCTTTGTTAGCCAACCATTTCTTTCTACTACTTACTTTACAGCTTTTCATATATGGCGACAGTTATATTTGAAAATTGAATAGTCGTGTAACCAGTTGCTTCGTGTAAACATATCGATAACTATTTTTAATATTATGTTAACAGCGCCAAATTGAGTGTAGCAGCGCCAATGTGCATGAGCTTAACAGCGAGTAATAGTGTTTACCTAACATTCGCACAACAAGTGAGTTTTTATTTTTATATAAACGAAAATATAAATAATATAGAATGTTTTGCAGTGCTGCAACGCTTGTATAGTGCACAATTTCTAAGATTTCCCGTGTCGTATTGTGTGGTCAAAACCCGACACTATGCAACAAAGCAAAATCCAACGTCAACAACAACAAATGCCGGGAGATCCTCGCTTTTGGCAGCTGCATTTACTGACTGGCGACCCATATATCGGTTACCCTTAATACGACTAGTAGCTGCATTTAATCGCCTTAAAGTCTATCAGGCAATAGTAACTGCGGCTGGAACACCTCTCATTCTTGCTTTGCAACATGCGGGTCACGTCTCGGGCGAGGCGCTAGGGATTTATGCAGCCATTGGCGTCTCCGGTCTGATGACACTCTCGCTGGGCAGCTTTGTGACCTCAAACATGATCGGCTTCATCTACATCAACGACCAGGAGGATCAGCTGAAAATTGCTTACGTAGACTTCTGGGGACGACGCAAAGAATCGCTCGTCGATATCGAGGATCTGCTGCCAGATTGGGAACCAAAGAGCAAGCGACGTTTAGGCTTCTATCAGCCCATCTGCCTGCGCACCGATGAGAAGCAGCGCTACAAGCTGCTGCATCGTTTCGGAGTTGTTACAGACCCTCTTCTATTCGAGGGTCTCTTTGGACAATGATGCGAATCGTGTGTAAATGATTATTAGCCCGTTTCAATGATAAAACTGTGTGTATATAAATAATTTAATATAGTTTACAATTAAAAAAAAAAAAACAAAATTTGAGCTACATAGCAAACAATTAAACGATTGCTCGTCAACATATACGAAAACCGAGTATTGTAAACGAAATTATTAAGGCACTTACTAATAGCTAAGATTCAGATGCTACATAAAAATAACAAACAAGTCTAATGCTTCTACTAGTGCTTTGTACTAAATGTCTCTTGAAATTGTCCCAGGCTACGCCTCATCCAATTATGGACTCATGCTGTTGTCCGTTGGAGGATGTGGAATTGTCGTTTGCGCTCAGAGCGGATCGAGTCTTGCTGCCCAAGGCGATCGCCTCCGCAACCTGTAGATAAACATGTATATGAGTACAGCTTCCATATATATATATAGAGAGAGAGAGATAATGTTGGGTAACCCACCGTGTCGGGCAGTTTCTTGTGAAAGGTTTCTGGCAGCAGCAACGATAAAAGACCTGCGACCATTGAAATAGCCCCGAATAATAGCAAAGGCAATGGCTCGTAGTAGCTTCCCTAAAATAGATGATAGTATTCACTATTAAAACACAACAAAGCTATTCATTAGTAATAGTTGACCACATACCAACAGGGGCACAAAGGGCGCCAGCATGGCACCGAAACGTGCAAATGTGGACATTACTCCGACTCCTCCGCTGCGTATGACCTGAAGGAGAATGACAAGAGGAAGTGATCAACTGGGCCGTTAGCATCTGAATATTGATTATCTCTAACCGTAGGCATCATTTCCGCTGTATACGTGTAAATGACGGCAAACGACGAGGTAATGCCCAGTTTGCCCGTCAAAAAGAGCGTTACGATCAGCCAGTTGGCACCTG